>OZ010797.1:271771678-272371678 GCA_963932465.1 Maratus speciosus
TGTAAGCATGATTTCTCGTTTTTGTTGCTTTATAATATAGATAATCAATTATGTAAAGCATTTTTTTAATGTACAAGGCTGTTATTTCAGATATTAATTATCAAACATTGAAGACAGAGAATAATTATGTTTGGGACAAATCATGCGACGTAAAACAAGAAAGCAAAATCATGCGTTAAGCATGGATTATGAAAGCCTTTCCAACACTTCCTAAATGCTTTAAACCGGGAGAATTCGCTGCATGAGATTTTCTCTCACCGTCAGCTTTCATTAGAAAAAGCTACATATTGCAGCCGTTCGGAGGAAAGCGATTTAAAAAAAATTTGGTATATTTTCATCGATCATGACACCTAGACCTTGAAACCACCCTCCGTTCAAAATTGACACACAGATATATATATATATATATAACCATTAATTA
Source organism: Maratus speciosus (assembly GCA_963932465.1). Taxonomy (NCBI): domain Eukaryota; kingdom Metazoa; phylum Arthropoda; class Arachnida; order Araneae; family Salticidae; genus Maratus; species Maratus speciosus. Next base: position 271,772,100 of record OZ010797.1, read on the forward strand.
AACATTACCGACCATCATCAAAAACCGCATTATTATGAATGAATTGACAATAAAAATGGACGTCACAAACCTATAATATAGAACTGTATGTATAAAATAAAGTACTTTATACTTAATTACAAGAATTAATAAGGAAGAATTAAAAAAAGAATAATATGGATTCCGTAAAAATTGAAAAACTTATATATTGAATTACGTTTTCAAGAGTACAGAATTCAATGATATAAGAAAATCGGTTGTTTTCTGTGAGAAAAAAGCTAAAAGCTGAAGAAAAAAAATTTCTCCTGTACTCGAACAACCAATAGAACCAAAAGAATAGTCTCAAGATGAAATTTCAACATTATCAAATGGCATGAAATGGAAAAAAACACTACAACCCATTAAATATTTAATTTATAGCAATAGAAATCTTACACAACTTACCGAATAAATTCCCAGTAGATTTTCAAAATATATTCCCGCACATGGAATCCACAAGCATGATAAGATGGGGGGTTCATCTTCCGGTCCCAGGCCCTTTTCAGGACCATTTGTCTACGCAGGGAACCACCCGCGAAGCAAGCCCCGCGGCGCGTCCCGAAGGTCGCCGCCAGACAAGCTCCAACAGAGCGGAACCCCACGCAAACTCCGGTCAGGCCGGCGCACTGCCCAGCGCACGTCACGCCGGCTATTCTCAAGTTGGTGAACAATCGCTACGATAGTCCTCACCACCCAGCTAGAAAAACCAAGTGGTCCCTAAACTTGGTTACTCGAGCCGGTAGACCCCGCAAGCCATCGCAGGAACCAGACGCCTATAAAGACGCTGGGCCCACGGGCTGAACCGAGGCTTCCCGACCCGAATTTAATTTACGGAAGGCCCCCAAGATCAGATACCATTTTCCGGCAGAGACATTTTTGTGGGCCAGCCGATAGGAAAGTTATTGAAGGGCCCCTAACTTGAAAACCAGGGAGGACAGGGAAAATCCCTCCGGCCGTAAAGCGACCCAGCTCCTGGCTTTTCACCCAAGCCACGCGGCTCAACCAACGGAACCCCTCGTGGATCACGCCGGAAACCAGTTGGCCCAGACTAGGTGCCGTTAGCGACCCCAGGCGGGCACGGAAAGCTCCACCTAGACGGAATAGACTCCGCCTCGCTATGGGGAGTCCCGCCAGCCCCCACCGACTCGACACCATCCTAGGACAGAGAAGCCAGTGGAGGCCGACAGAAGCCCGCCCGCCACTACCTTACCTCACGGCCGTCGAGGGTACCCAGGCCCCTGACCCCGTGCAGTGACCGACCGCTACCTTTGTTAGTGCGTTCGAAAGTTAGGTGGAGACACCTCTAGGTCCTCATCACCAGGCGAGGAAAACTCCGGTACCGCATAGACACGGAGGACCTGGATCGGACCAAGAGTTCACCCGAGGCACGATGAGCCGCCGCGTTACCGGCGAGCCTCCGGCCCGTTTCCTTGCGGGAGTAGTGTTCGATGGTGGACCTGCCGGCCGACCCCCTCCCATGGGTCACGGCACGACATGGAGCAACCAGAACCATACTGGCCTGCCCACGCGACCGCTCCTTGGTCAACGGGGGCACCGCCAAACCCCACCACCCTTAGGGTCGGCTCCCAACTGCTCCAGCTGAGGTCCTCGGAGGGATGAGCCACCCAAGTCATAAAGTAACCTGGGCGCTGTCCGAAACCCTCGCCCTTCGGTTGCTCCGGGAGTCCCTGCATAGCGTTCCCGCGAGCCCCGTCGTCACTAGCGAGCACCGAGGACTTTCCACTACAAAGCCCTCACTCATACTTCAGGCTCCCTCTTAGTCAATTGGTGGATGGGGTCCTATCGCCTTAGCTATCCTTTGCCCAGAGTCACCGCCGGCTCTGGGATCAGACTATGGAGCGTCGCTACCCGGCTTGGCCAGAGAACCCGGCTGCCGGTGGTGCGCGGATACGCGGGCCCGAGAGCCCCACGCACCAGGCACGACGTCCGCTAACCGTGGCCACCGTGCTCAACGCCTGTCGGAGATGAGCCTCTCGAGGAGGTGGCGATTCGTCCCCATCCGGCCCCCTTGCATTCGTACACAACGAACTCTGCCGAGCTTCCGGTCACCTCCCCCACTCAAGGGGTCGGGTCGGAACCACCCGGAGGGGCGGCCACCCACAAGCATGATAAGATTAAGGTGAATAAAACAGTTAAGTTAACACAGAAATTAAAACCTATGGATTCAGTTAATTCATTTTGAAATACCGTGATAAATACAATTAATATAATATAAATAGAAAATAATTACATTATTTAAAATACCTAAAAACAATTTTAAATTGTTTAATATCAATTTTACAATATTGCCAATATTCAGCGTTAATTACCACCTGGTGTAAAAAATTAAAATTATTACTTTAATAGAAGCTTTAAAAGACAAAATTTTTGGTGCTGCCATCTATTATTTTATTTTAAAACTATTATTATTATTCAAATGTCACAAAAAGAAGAACCTAATAAAAGCTAAAGAAATAAAAACAGATCAACTGCATTGCTACACAAATCCTAATATAAAAATACCATACGATATATCATTATTAAAAATTAAATAAATTAAATGTTAATAAATAGCATTCAATATATTCTATTACCAAACCCATTTAATCTACAATGAGAAAAAAAAAAAATTAACATTGATAATATATAGAATATAGTTATATGCTGTAAAATAAAATAAATTATATATAATAATAATATAAAAAAACTTAATAATTACCATTACATATAAAAAATGAACAGGAAAGAAAATTAATAAATAAATAAATAAAAAATGGATGTTTATAGAAGTTTGTCAGATTCTAAAATTCGCAATATCCTAAAAATCACAAATATAGTGTGTATTATCTTCATATTAGCCATAAAAAAGCTAAAAAAATATGATTGTGACAATCAAACAAATTAAACCGATAATTAATCATGGAATACAAAGTTAAAAATAAAACAATATTAAAAAGTATAGAGGAATAATAATAAAAACTATTTACCCAATTTTAATACATACACTATAACATAAGTTATATCAAATAAACTTATATGCATATTAATCACTATAAAGATGGCATACTATTATTAATTAATATGATATTGTCCTGAGTAGGCTAAATTTTAAAAACAAGTTAATATTGAATTTGATTAAATAAGTTAAATTTAATATGAATTGAAATAAAAACAAAAGTCACCAATTACATATAAAACATCAAATCAACATCCATATAAAATATGTATTAGAAATGTAGTTATAATACTAAAGCCCCATCTTTTTTTTTTTCTTTTTTAATTAGCCATTGCATATTATCCAGACAGCACCATCCTCCTCCGTACTCTAACATCTACCAACCCAACCATCCTATAGAAATTATTTATTATTATTTTACAATTTTTAATTTTTTATAAATATATTTTTATTTTATAAATTTTTTTGTAATTTTGTTTACGCATGTGTTAATTTGTTTTTTAAAGATCATGTAAGTACTAATTGTATATTAATGAATATATGAATTTTTTTGGAAAACAATGCTTTAATGCATCATAAATTAGTTTTTTAATATTATTGTTAATTAGATGAGAAGAACATAAACATTTTATTCTATATAAATGATTAAGTAGTATATTTCGATATACAGAATGATGAACACAAGATTTAAAATTTGTAAATGTATTAACTTTGAATTTAAATTCTTTACGTTTATCATATAAATCTGTTATTGTTTTGTTGTCTTTTATTGTAATTTTAAGATCTAAGAAGTTAATTGTATTGTTAGATAAGAGGTTTTCCGTTAATTCCAAATTAGTGGGATAATCAACTGGAAATTGAGAAATTTTAGATTGATCAGTGGCAATTAAAATTATGTCATGAATATAACGATATAAATGGAGATTATTATTAGTAAAAGTACGTTCATAGTGATATAAGTATAAGTCTGATAATAAACTGGATGTACAACCACCTTGTGATATACCGACGTGCTGTAAATATAATGCGTTATCTTGCAAAATATAATTATTATAGATAATGAAGTTTGTTAATGATTTAAAATATGCGATATCAATATTAGATGGTAATTGCAGTATTTTATAATACTTTTTAAATAATGCATTTATAATATTATGTAAATCTAATAAGTCTATATTATTAAAAAGATCTTTGAAGTCATATATCGTTATATTATATACACAATGAAGATTTTTTAAAATATTGACCAGTTGATAGCTATTTTTTATACAATGTGTATTATCATTGTTTGTAGTAAGTATATATAATTGATTAAGAATTTTTAATAGAAGTTTATTGGCTTTATTATTATATGTATTGCAAGCAATAGTTGCAGTCCATATATATATATATATATATATATATATATATATATATATATATATATATATATATATATATATATCTGACCGTTGTCACACTGTAACTCTCGTATTTATGAACCGATTTGGATGTAATTCGGTGTGTACATAGTACATACCAATGTCTCGACCGAGTTCGTTGGCCAGCTTCATCCGCCATTTTGTTTCAAAATGGCGGCCATTTAAAAATTTTTTTTAATTTAAAATTTGAAATGTGGTACCAAAATTTGAAAATGGAAAAATATTTTTTTCTTGTGTATTTGACCTTTATACAAAGATTCCGGAGCAGTTTTTGTTTCGTCTATATCTTAAAAAATGGCTGAGTTATAGCATTTTGAATTTCTAGCGTGGCTGACATTTTGAAACGTCCTGAATTTTGTCACGCGATAAAAGGCGTATTTATGAACCGATTTGGATGTAACTTCGCTTATACATAGTACATACCAATGTCTCGACCGAGTTTGTTGGCCAGCTTCATCCGCCATCTTGTTTAAAAATGGCAGCCATTTAAATTTTTAAGAAAAATTTAAATTTGAAATATGGTACCAAAAAATTGAAAATTGAAAAAATATTTTTTTTCTTATGTGTTTGACCTTGATAAAAAGATTCGGGAGCAGTTTTTGTTTCGTCTATATCTTAAAAAATGGCTGAGTTATAGCATTTTGAATTTCTAGCGTGGCTGACATTTTGAAACGTCCTGATTTTTGTCACGTGATAACGGGCGTATTTATAAACCGATTTGGATGTACCTTGGTGTGTACATAGTACATACAAATATCTCGACCGAGTTCGTTGTCCAGCTTCATCCGCCATCTTGTTTCAAAACGGCGTCATTTAAAAAATTTAAAAAAATTTAAAATTTAAAATAAGATACCAAAAAATTGGAAAATGAAAAAGATTTTTTCGTATGTGTTTGACCTTAATACAAAGATTCCGGAAAAGTTTTTGTTTCGTCTATATCTAAAAAAATGGCTGAGTTATAGCATTTTGAATTTCTATTATGGCTGACATTTTAAAACGACCTGATTTTTGTCACGCGATAACAGGCGTATTTATGAACCGATTCGGATGTAACTTGGTCTGTACATAGTACATACCGATTATGAACCGATTATGAACCGATTTGGATGTAATTCGGTGTGTACATAGTACTTACCAATGTCTCGACCGAGTTCGTTGGCCAGCTTCATCCGCCATTTTGTTTCAAAATGGCGGCCATTTAAAATTTTTTTTAAATTTTTAAATTTGAAATGTGGTACCAAAATTTGAAAATGGAAAAATATTTTTTTCTTGTGTATTTGATCTTTATACAAAGATTCCGGAGCAGTTTTTTTTTCGTCTATATCTTAAAAAATGGCTGAGTTATAGCATTTTGAATTTCTAGCGTGGCTGACATTTTGAAACGTCCTGAATTTTGTCATGCGATAAAAGGCGTATTTACGAACCGATTTGGATGTAACTTCGTTTATACATAGTACATACCAATGTCTCGACCGAGTTCGTTGGCCAGCTTCATCCGCCATCTTGTTTAAAAATGGCAGCCATTTAAATTTTTAAGAAAAATTTAAATTTGAAATGTGGTACCAAAAAATTGAAAATTGAAAAAATATTTTTTTTCTTATGTGTTTGACCTTGATAAAAAGATTCGGGAGCAGTTTTTGTTTCATCTATATCTTAAAAAATGGCTGTGTTATAGCATTTTGAATTTCTAGCGTGGCTGACATTTTGAAACGTCCTGATTTTTGTCACGTGATAACGGGCGTATTTATAAACCGATTTGGATGTACCTTGGTGTGTACATAGTACATACAAATATCTCGACCGAGTTCGTTGTCCAGCTTCATCCGCCATCTTGTTTCAAAACGGCGTCATTTAAAAAATTTAAAAAAATTTAAAATTTAAAATAAGATACCAAAAAATTGGAAAATGAAAAAGATTTTTTCGTATGTGTTTGACCTTAATACAAAGATTCCGGAAAAGTTTTTGTTTCGTCTATATCTAAAAAAATGGCTGAGTTATAGCATTTTGAATTTCTATTATGGCTGACATTTTAAAACGACCTGATTTTTGTCACGCGATAACAGGCGTATTTATGAACCGATTCGGATGTAACTTGGTCTGTACATAGTACATACCGATTATGAACCGATTATGAACCGATTTGGATGTAATTCGGTGTGTACATAGTACATACCAATGTCTCGACCGAGTTCGTTGGCCAGCTTCATCCGCCATTTTGTTTCAAAATGGCGGCCATTTAAAATTTTTTTTAAATTTTTAAATTTGAAATGTGGTACCAAAATTTGAAAATGGAAAAATATTTTTTTCTTGTGTATTTGATCTTTATACAAAGATTCCGGAGCAGTTTTTTTTTCGTCTATATCTTAAAAAATGGCTGAGTTATAGCATTTTGAATTTCTAGCGTGGCTGACATTTTGAAACGTCCTGAATTTTGTCATGCGATAAAAGGCGTATTTACGAACCGATTTGGATGTAACTTCGTTTATACATAGTACATACCAATGTCTCGACCGAGTTCGTTGGCCAGCTTCATCCGCCATCTTGTTTAAAAATGGCAGCCATTTAAATTTTTAAGAAAAATTTAAATTTGAAATGTGGTACCAAAAAATTGAAAATTGAAAAAATATTTTTTTTCTTATGTGTTTGACCTTGATAAAAAGATTCGGGAGCAGTTTTTGTTTCATCTATATCTTAAAAAATGGCTGTGTTATAGCATTTTGAATTTCTAGCGTGGCTGACATTTTGAAACGTCCTGATTTTTGTCACGTGATAACGGGCGTATTTATAAACCGATTTGGATGTACCTTGGTGTGCACATAGTACATACAAATATCTCAACCGAGTTCGTTGTCCAGCTTCATCCGCCATCTTGTTTCAAAATGGCGGACATTTAAAAATTTTAAAAAACTTTAAAATTTAAAATAAGATACCAAAAAATTGGAAAATGAAAAAGATTTTTTCGTATGTGTTTGACCTTAATAAAAAGATTCCGGAGCAGGTTTTGTTTCGTCTATATCTTAAAAAATGGCTGAGTTATAGCATTTTGAATTTCTAGCGTGGCTGACATTTTGAAACGTCCTGAATTTTGTCATGCGATAAAAGGCGTATTTATGAACCGATTTGGATGTAACTTCGTTTATACATAGTACATACCAATGTCTCGACCGAGTTCGTTGGCCAGCTTCATCCGCCATCTTGTTTAAAAATGGTAGCCATTTAAATTTTTAAGAAAAATTTAAATTGGAAATGTGGTACCAAAAAATTGAAAATTGAAAAAATATTTTTTTTCTTATGTGTTTGACCTTGATAAAAAGATTCGGGAGCAGTTTTTGTTTCATCTATATCTTAAAAAATGGCTGTGTTATAGCATTTTGAATTTCTAGCGTGGCTGACATTTTGAAACGTCCTGATTTTTGTCACGTGATAACGGGCGTATTTATAAACCGATTTGGATGTACCTTGGTGTGTACATAGTACATACAAATATCTCAACCGAGTTCGTTGTCCAGCTTCATCCGCCATCTTGTTTCAAAATGGCGGACATTTAAAAAATTTAAAAAAATTTAAAATTTAAAATAATATACCAAAAAATTGGAAAATGAAAAAGATTTTTTCGTATGTGTTTGACCTTAATACAAAGATTCCGGAACAGTTTTTGTTTCGTCTATATCTAAAAAAATGGCTGAGTTATAGCATTTTGAATTTCTATTGTGGCTGATATTTTAAAACGACCTGATTTTTGTCACGCGATAACAGGCGTATTTATGAACCGATTTGGATGTAACTTGGTCTGTACATAGTACACACCAATGTCTCGACCGAGTTCGTTGGCCAGCTTCATTCGCCATCTTGTTTCAAAAGGGTTGCCATTTAAAAAAAATAAATTTTTAATTTTAAATGAGGTATTAAAAAATTGGAAAATGAAAAAGATTTTTTTCATGTGTTTGGCCTTGATACAAAGATTCCGGAGTAGATTTTGTTTCTGAAAATTTGTTCTTTTGTTTATATCTTAAAAAATGGTTGAATTATAGCACTTTGAATTTCTAGCATGGCTAACATTTTGAAACGATCTTGTATTTGTCAGGCGATAACACACGTATTCGCCTATTTCGATGTAAGAAGGCATGTGGATAGTATACATCAATATCTCGACCAAGTTCGCTGGCCAGCTTCATCAGCCATCTTGTTTCAAAATGGTGGCCATTAAATTAAAAAATATATATATATATAAAGTGAGGTGCAAAAAAATTAGAAAGTGAAAAAGGCTTCTTTCTTAAGTATTTGACCTTGATATAAGGATTCAGGAGCATTTTTTGTTTGTCTTTATCTTAAAAAATAGCTCAGATATAGCAATTTCAATATCTAATGTGGGTGACATTTTGAAAAATCTGATTTTTTGCCTGCGACAGCACTCGTATATATCAATCGACTCCGATGTGAGTGAGCATGTGCACAGCAGTTACTAAGGTCTCGACCAAGTTCAGTGTTTAGCCTCATCCACCATGTTGTCTTAAAATGGCAGGCACTTTAAGAAATCGCCGAATTTGGCTGCCAAATATAAGTTACTTTAAATAAAAGAAGCTTGGATAAAGCTGACTAATTTCGCGAAATTCTCATTCATAATGATTTAGTATTGATAAAAATTAGTATTGAATCTCCTATATTCGGTTTTCACTAAATTGAGCTTCGTGTGTTTGAATAATGTAAGTTGGCTTTTAGGTAGCTTTCTTTACAAAAAGCTACCTATTGCAGCCGTTCGCAGGAAAGCGATTTCAAAAAATTTTGGTATATTTTCATCGATCATGACCCCCAGACCCCGAAACCACCCTCCTTTCAAAATTGATATATATATATATATATATATATATCAATATATATATATATATATATCTGACCTATGTCACACTGTAACTCTCGTATTTATGAACCGATTTGGATGTATGTCGGTGTGTACATAGTACATACCAATATCTCGACCGAGTTCGTTGGCCAGCTTCATCCGCCATTTTGTTTCAAAATGGCGGCCATTTAAAAATTTTTAAAAAATTTAAAATTTGAAATGTGGTACCAAAAAATTGAAAATGGAAAAATATTTTTTTCTTATGTATTTGACCTTTATACAAAGACTCCGTAGCAGTTTTTGTTTCGTCTATATCTTAAAAAATGGCTGAGTTATAGCATTTTGAATTTCTAGCGAAGCTGACATTTTGAAACTCCTGAATTTTGTCACGCGATAAAAGGCGTATTTATGAACCGAGTTGGATGTAACTTCGTTTATACATAGTACAGACCAATGTCTCGACCGAGTTCGTTGGCCAGCTTCATCCGCCATTTTGTTTAAAAATGGCGGCCATTTAAAATTTTAAGAAAAATTTAAATTTGAAATGTGGTACCAAAAAATTGAAAATTGAAAAAATATTTTTTTCTTATGTGTTTGACCTCGATAAAAAGATTCGGGAGCAGTTTTTGTTTCGTCTATATCTTAAAAAATGGCTGAGTTATAGCATTTTGAATTTCTAGTGTGGCTGACATTTTGAAACGCCTTGATTTTTGCCACGTGATAACAGACGTATTTATGAACCGATTTGGATGTACCTTGGTGTGTACATAGTACATGCAAATAATTCAACCGAGTTCGTTGGCCAGCTTCATCCGCCATCTTGTTTCAAAATGGCGGCCATTTAAAAAAATTAAAAAAATATTAAATTTAAAATGGGATACCAAAAAATGGGAAAATGAAAAAGAGTTTTTTCGTATGTGTTTGACCTTAATACAAAGATTCCGGAACAGGTTTTGTTTCGTCTATATCTAAAAAAATGGCTGAGTTATAACATTTTGAATTTCTATTGTGGCTGACATGTTAAAACGACCTGATTTTTGTCACGCGATAACAGGCGTATTTATGAACCGATTTGAATGTAACTTGGTCTGTACATAGTACATACCAATGTCTCGACCGAGTTCGTTGGCCAGCTTCATTCGCCATCTTGTTTCAAAAGGGTTGCCATTTTTAAAAAAAGGTAATTTAAAATTTAAAATGAGGTATTAAAAAATTGGAAAATGAAAAAGTTTTTTTTTTATGTGTTTGGCCTTGATACAAAGATTCTGGAGCAGTTTTTGTTTCTGAAAATTTGTTCTTTTGTTTACATCTTAAAAAGTGGTTGAATTATAGCACTTTGAATTTCTATCATGGCTAACACTTTGAAACGATCTTGTATTTGTCTGCGATACCACACGTATTCGCCTATTTCGATGGAAGAAGGCATGTGGATAGTATACATCAATATCTCGACCAAGTTCGCTGGCCAGCTTCATCAGCCATCTTGTTTCAAAATGGCGGCCATTAAATTAAAAAATATATATATTTAAAGTGAGGTGCAAAAAAATTAGAAATTGAAAAAGGTTTCTTTCTTAAGTATTTGACCTTGATATAAGGATTCAGGAGCATTTTTTGTTTGTCTTTATCTTAAAAAATGGCTCAGATATAGCAGTTTCAATTTCTAACGTGGGTGACATTTTGAAAAATCTGATTTTTTGCCTGCGACAGCACTCGTATATTTCAACCGATTCCGATGTGAGTGAGCATGTGCACAGCAATTACTAAGGTCTCGACCAAGTTCACTGGTTAGCCTCATCCACCATGTTGTCTTAAAATGGCAGGCACTTTAAGAAATCGCCGAATTAGGCAGCCAAATATAAGTTACTTTAAATAAAAGCAGCTTGGATAAAGCTGACTAATTTCGTGAAATTCTCATTCATAATGATTTCGTATTGATAAAAATTAGTATTGAATCTCCTACATTCGGTTTCCACTTAATTGAGCTTCGTGTGTTTGAATAATATAAGTTGGCTTTTTTAAAATAAGGAATATGAAAGCTACCTCTTCCTCCCGGCACTGGCCAGAAGGACTTTTTTAAAATAAGGAATACGATAGCTACCTCTTCCTCCCGGCACTGGCCGGAAGGACTTTTTTAAGACTCTTATTTAAGCCCCTTTTTCATTTTAATTAAAATATTAAAATGTTATTTCAATTATTTTATCTCTTTTGTAAATAAAAGTACCAAGCCAAGCAAAAAAAGTTTATATTAAGCGAATGTAAAGTAAAAGAAAAGCAATTGGGCACCGTGAGAGAAATTCTCTCTAGCGAGTTCTCCCGGGTTAACAAATCTTCGTTATTTAGAGAAATAAGTTAAATAAGATAACTAAGTAAACATTTTAGAAAACGCATAAAACGTTGGAAAAACTGATTTCAGCAGTTACCATCCACAGCCAAATATATGGGGCTTTTTCACAATCTTTTGACTTTTGGGAAAAAAAATCTGGCGAAATTAAACTTGCTAAAATAACATTTAAATCTGATAGACGAATGCCTTAATGATTCAAAATAAAGAAAAATGGTCAGCAGCGAAAATTTTTTTATTTAACTGAGGTTTAGGTTAAACTTGCGAGTTTAATTTTCCTTACCATTTTATCCCTATAACGTTTTATTTTCTTCTAAATTTTTACTTATAATGGATTTGCATAGTACCCACAGGACATTCAAATAAGAAATAATACAAATGTAGTACTTTTAATACAGAATTTTTGTTTAACATTGTCTTAAAGGGGTGATAAAGAAGGGACGGTAAGGTAAAAAAAAGGGACGAAATGGCAAAAAAAGGGACGAAATGGCAAAAAAAGGGACGAAATGGTAAAAAAAGAGACGAAATGGTAAAAAAAGAGACGGTAAGGATGGAACGGTAAGGAAAATTACCACCTATTTTTAGGAAAATCATGTTAAGACTAAGTGATAGCCACAATGTTCATTGCTTTTTAGAAACAGTTATTCACATTGGATTAACTTTTTAAAAAAAATTATCTCGAAAAGTGCAGGAATAAATCTTTGGGACTACCAATAAATAAGTGATACCAATACCAATAAGTGATAGTCACCATGTTCATTGATTTTTCGAAACAGTTGTTAACATTGGATTAAATTAATTTTTTTTTTAATTTATCTCGAAAAGTGCAGGAATAAACCTTGGGGACGGTAAGATTACCAATAAAGCCACGGTGCTTGAAATTGATATTTAAATGCTGATTTATATTCTGCAGTAAATTTCCTGTCAAAGAATTTTAGATATTCTTTATCTAGCATACTTCTGCATGAGCAAAAACTTGAAAAAAATTCTGTCGCTGCATCTGAAGTGATTTTCTGTATAATTTTAGAAGAGGGATGGTAAAAAATCTAAAACCCAGGGACAGAGTTCAAAAAATTATATCAACCCTAAAAATGTGTGCAGGTTAATTTTTAGCTACATATTTATATAAAAAATAGTTCCAGTTTCAGAAAAAAATTACATCGAATTATTTTTATTGAAACAATTTTATCCAGACAGCTCCAAATTTCAAAATCAGCATCAGGGACCCGGGACGCTAAATGAGTTTTCCATGTGTTTGGACCCCCAACATCGTCCAAAACTTATTTATCTCGTTAATATTTTTGTGCAATCATGCAATAGGATGTTCCCAAGTATATGAAATAAAAAAAAACACAAAAAAGTGTATTAAATAAAAAATTATTATTCAGGGACATGAAAGTTAAAAGATTGTGAGAATGCCCCATATATTCCAATTCTTTTGAACAACCCTGTATTTGATGTAGGTTGATATATATACTATATAATGGGAAAATTTAGTTTAGCAAGAAAACGCATAACTGGTTGAAATTTCTCTTTCAGTAATTTATACTAATAGATGGAAAAATACTTGAATACTTTAGTATAACCCTTATTACACGCCACTATTTAGCTAAAATTTAATTCAAACTAAAACACTCTTAAAACTACTTAAATCACATTTTCAGAAATTATCATTTATAGATGGCCAAGTATCCAATTCTTTGCGTGAACCTGTATATCATTTTATCTATATTCTACAAACATTTCTTCGTAAACCCAATGCAGTTCAGCGTAAAAATGCATAACTCATTTAAAAGCCACCTTTAAGCAATTTGCATTCATGTACAGTAACCCTTACGAATTCTTTTGTGTAGCTTTGTATATGAACTATAGCATTTATACACACCATATAGTATGCATGAATATAGTTAAGCATAAAAGCGCATATCATAATTAAAAATGTATTTCCAGCAATCATCGCTAATGTACAGTACTTCGCATACAATATAGTATCTGAAATCTTTTATGTGTCCCTGTAAGTGCTATGCACTTCATATTATACACGAAATAAGTTATAATAAACCTCAGCGGCGTATATCAATTTCACTAAATATGAAATAGTTTAACATAATTAAAATACGCCGCAAACAATTCCCTCCACCACTATATCATTATGTAACAGAATTCTTTTGTGTGGCCCTGTAAATGAATAATTATTCTTTGCACCGCATGTTCTACAGAAGGCATATTTTAGTGCACTTCATAAATATATATTAATTTTTTTTTTTTTTTTTTTGAAAGCGTGTCACATCATTAAAAATTATTTGAAACGATTTTTTCCCATTAGCCGTAATGTAACGGAATACTTTTGACTGTCCCTGTAAATGAACTAAACACGCTACAAACTTTATTTGAAATAAGGTTCGTGCTAGGGTAGACGTCAATAACGTCCAAAAATTTTAGGACAATTCGAGTATATTTTAGAGAGTTAGAGGGCGGACAGTCGGCCAGAGGGACAAACGGCCAGACAAACCGAAGTCAGTAACACTTTTCAACTTTGTTGGATAACTGAATGTGTTAGAAAGTGTTTCATAATCTTTGCTGTAAGCATGATTTTTCGTTTTTGTTCCTTTATAGTATAGATAATCAATTATTTAAAGTATTTTTTCTTTATTAATGTACAAAGCTGTTATTTCAGAAATTAATTATCAAACATTGAAGAGAGAATACACTTTTCAACTTTGTTGGAAAGTGTTAAAAATTGCTTGCATTTGAATGGGGAGGACTTGAGCTCTATGAGCTTTTCCTTTTTCACCGTCTCTTCTGCACAGACTGATTTTTTCAGTTCTGGAAGGGAAAAAAAAAGAAATTTAGGTGAACGTGTTTCTTTTCGTTACCACATTTTCAACAACTTCTTCAAGAAAAGATACTTTTCACGGAAGTTCTTACGTCAACTTTGGCATCATTTGAGATATCTGAATGAGGAATACGTAATCCACCCCGCGACTTTGACCTCGTTTGAAAAGAAAGCTGCAACTTTTCACTGAATCCCTCTATCATGTGAAATAACTTTTCAAATATAGAATCATGGGAATAAGCAGTATATTTGTTAGAGGAAACAATCTTACCTAGTTGGTACAGTCGTGGAAAAAAAAAAGTAAACACCCCTACTAACTCCGCAACAAATTATCGTAGAAGAAAGTTACTGGTACCGAACGATTTTAAATAAAGTCTAATTTTAAATGATGTATATAAAATTTGCTTAGGTGGCCATCTACATATTAAAACGAACCATAACTTCAGTTTTTTTCAATAGCAATACCTAATTCTGACAGCATAAATGAACTCTACGCCCTTCAATTAGCCTAAAAACAAATTTTTATGCAATTCGTACCATAAGTTTCTGAGAAATTAATTATTTTAAAACGAGCGTATTTTAAGGTCTGTATCCAAATTGAAGTTGGGTTCTCGATTGCTAACCGAGAGAGCCGCCTTCTTGATCAAGGCACCTTAAGCAGTCAATGCAGTCTGTTAACAAGGCAGCAGAAGAAATTTCAAAATATCTACTCACTTCCATCATAGACGGCCCCTTAAACCATCATTTTGCCGTTTTTTGAAGCATAATTTGAAAACTACTTGGAAGAAAAATGTGAAATTTGGGATTTTCATAAAGCAGGACTTAATAAATCTAAATCCATCAAAAAAATTGTAGGTTGCAATTCATAATTTTTTCGAATATTAATTTCATAATTCATATCATAAAATTATAAAAATTGCAAATTCAGCGTATTTATGTTTGGGCACATTAGTTTTATTTCTAAACAAAAAATTAGCACATTAGGAGCATAATTTCAGAAGATATAAATAAAAATATGAAAATGTAATTTAACATTAGGAGCACTAAATTTTGAATGTTTATAATTCAAAAACTTATCATTCAAATGACTTGAAATTTGGTGTCTAGGCATATTTTGAACCGAAGGTTTGAAATATCTCGTTAAAATTGGGTATTGCCATTGAAAAAAAATGAGGTTTGGGTTCGTTTTAATATGTAGATGACCCCCCTATGCAAATTTTATATACGTCATTTAAAAGTAGACTTTCAAATCGTTCGGTACCAGTAACTTCCGTCTACGATAATTTGTTGAAGAGTTAGTAGGGGTGTTTACTTTTTTTTTCCACGACTGTACATTCTCTTAACATGCCGGCAAGTAGAGAAGATGAGGCACATTGCCCCTCCCTGCGTTTTGAAATTTAATGAACTATTTTTTTTTATGTGATTATTTGAAAAGATTATTTTCAAAAAGCTTTAGGATAATTAAACGCCAAGAGAAAAAGATCGAATAATGTTTCGTCAAGGGAGAGCTCTGCTATTTGAATCTCTCGTGGAAAATAATTTTTATCAAGTAAATCTACAGATCAAGAGCTTCAACGTCAACCCTAGAAGTCATTGTTTTGTAATCTCACTTTGCATAATATTTAATATCCTACAAGTTTTAAACACGCCATCACTAACTGGTGCTGGCAGTCCTAACCTGGAAAAAGTGTGAAGGTTTTAGTATAGTCAGGGATATCCCTTAAATTGTCTGTCTATTTATCCGAAATAAGGTCAGTCCCGACTTGTTCGGATAATCGGCGCTCTACTGTATTGGGATTCTATCTGTAAATTCAAATAGTTCATATAGCATTTTTTTAATAAGAGAAAAGCTACACATGTGTAAATGGTTGCGAAAATAAACGCTTTAAATATATATATACCTTCGACTGTTTTCGAACTGTTCTGTGCTTTCTAAATGCGATCCAGTAAAATATTTTGTATGAAAAGTATGTACTTTTATTAAGATACGTATTAAATAACTTTTATACTAAATTTTCTTTAATGGTACTTAAAAGTACAGTCCGAGAACAAAAAGAGTTAATTCAAAGATAAAATTCCCATATTAATGATAGTGCGCATAGTTCGAGAAATACCTTGACTAATATGTAAAAATAACATTTCAAAGCTGTTTCTTGCAACTTTATGGATTAATTTTCACGACTAAAAAATAATGCTTTGAGGAAGCGTAACATGAAATTCAACTTGATTTGAGAATTTTCTATATATTTTGGGGGGAATTTCAATTTTTGAAAAAAAAAAAAAAAAGTTTTTTTGTGAAAGACGGCTGAAGATGGCTACTAAAGTATTATTGATAATTATCGCACCATGTATGTATACCGCACTCCCATGTAACACGCGCATCATCCTGGTTATTAATACTATATTTAGAGAAAAATATATAATTTCCAATATATTTTATTCTATTACAATCTAAAAATCTATATTATAAAAATGAATATCACGTGACCATCTCAAACAAATACGTGCCTGACTGCTTCACGTTTCATAAGTTAGTCGATACTTTTTCTCAAAAGTATTTTTTTTTTTTTCAATTAAAACTGCATAAAAGTTGCCTTTATAGAAAGATCATTAAAAAAATTATTTTTGAGAGATGAACTGCCTTCTAAAATATATATAGGGGAAAGTAGGGGAATGGCGCTCAGAAGGGTAATCCCGCTCACCAAATATCTCTACACAGAATAGAATTGAAAATGTGCGATAGGTATCGGCACCTAGCGAGCATCATCCTTAGTTCCCAGTAAGGATTTAGTGCCCGTCGAGAGGAAAGTATTTTTGTATCCTCAAGTTATTAGTTTGAAGTTGTTTTATTATAAAATTCTACAACATCTAACTTGAAGGTAAGTGTACACTCTTATTTTCAAATATTAATTTACTCATTATGTCTACAAAATATATACATTTAGCTGTACTTTCATGCTTTTATTTATTTTTATAGTACGTTGTTACGCCAATTATAATGCAATAAAACCCAACTTGGTGATGACGGGTAATGGCGCTCGCGTGGAATTCCAGAAGAAGTGTTGCCAGTGGGGAACTTTTTTTTCAACTCAAATTTGTTTATTGACGCAACTTTTTTGAAATGGTAAAATTTCACTGCTTTCGCCCTCATTAATAAATCATTAAACAAGGAGAATTTCCCGATTTCAAAAAAAGTGGTGAAAATCAAAAAACTAAATATAAAAAAGTAGCCGACTGTTTGTCTAACACAATATGTGTAAAGTGGTTGCAAAAAGTCTGCAGTGGTGTGAACAGCCCACATAACTACATATGTGACTTTTGTCTTACTCGTTGTATTCAAACTCTGAGCGCAATGATCCTATCATGTCGGGCATTACCGCTCAATCGATGGTCATTTAAATAAAACGATAAAAAAAAAATCTTAAAACTTTTATGAAAATTAGTTGATTGCAAACTGTTCCTTATGCTTTGGAGCTATACTTCGTTAATAAAATATTGATTTTTTGTCCAAATTTGACTATGTGTTCCCTTAAGTGAGCGCCATTCCCCTACTTTCCCCTATTTGGAGTTAGCGGCTTTCAAAATGTCATTCCTGATATAAACAATTCCCATCCAAAAGAATTGAGTTGATTGTTATTTGCGTCGTTCCTGTAAACCTGGTGAACAATGAAAATTTTGTTCATGTGCAGAGAATAAAATCAGAAAAGACATTTGACGGTATTCGCCTATGAACTAATGAAGTTCAGTTTTAGTTTTAGGAGTAAAGTTGCAAGTTACTTTTCGCGTATTTGGATTTCTGAAATGCAAAAATAGAGAATTGTGTCGCAAAATGACTGTTACTGCTAGTTGGAAATTGTCGTAGAGACAAAAATGAATTTGGAAGTATTTTACCCTCTTGATAAACTTGCAAACTAAGATGGGGAATATTATTAGCGGATTACTGGATAGATTCTACTTAGGTAAATCCTTTTTTTAATGCTTACGAACTCTGTATATAAAACGAAAAAGGATTTTTTTTTCTTTTAAAGCATTTCGTGAATTTATTTTTAACGAATTGATAGAAATTTCTTTAAAGGATACCTCGCATGTTATATAAACGGGGGTTGCATGATATAGGGAAATTTTAATTTTTCCTACCAGAACCCGTATTCAGTAATCTTCATGATGATTTTATTAAAGATATACCATAGAAAGGTACATGAAGATATTATTTTCAAAATAGTGGTAGGAGCAATAAAGTTTTCCCTACAGAATGCGACCCCTGTATAAATGTATTATTTGGGCTTTCTCAGTTTAACTTAGTTTCTCACCAGGCTAACGAAAAAGACAGGCTGTCGCAGTATGTCTCTTTTTCCAAGAGTTCCTGAGTCACGTGATTCTCGAATGCAAGAATAAAGGTGAACAAAAAGAGCATCACGTGGCTCTACCGGTCTAATATGAAAGGCCCAGTGGCAGTCTGCCTTTTTCATTAACCTTGGTTTTTCTCTCATCATATGCAGTAATAAGATTACGTTTATAAAAATACGTTTAAATAATACACCCAGTTTAAGAGCAACACCTAAATAATGTGGTTTCTTTATATATACACTTTTATACGCATTATTAATGACTTTATCAGCATTTGTGTACACTGGTGTATGTATGCTTTCAAATACAAATAAACATTTACTAGCAAAATCGATTTTTGTGCTAGTTTATGAAAGATCTTTTGCTTTTATGGCGTAGCCCAACAGTTAATACTTCACTTCTATTTGCTATTTCACTTAGTAGAGAATTTGGGAGGCCTCTTACAGAAAATTTGTTGGGGGGTTCATAAGTAAAATTTATTTTATTGTGCATCGCGAAATCTTTATTTGCAATTTTTTTTTTATATATTTTTATTAATTATGTTCGTATAATCTGGGAAATATTTTGTTTATCTATTTTCTGTCGCATGTGAAATTTACTTACGTATTATTCCAAATTTGGCTTGCAACAGCCAAAATTCAACCCGAACCCGAAACACGTTGATTTAAACCGACTCGCAAAGGCAGAATTTTCTCCAACCCTACCCTAATCGGATAAACTTCCGATGCAAGACGAGGTTGTAACCTAATCTTTGGGGTTATAACCTTGCAATAATTGCTTTTGACATTAAAACTATGGATTAAAAGATAAATTGCGAAAGAAAAACCCAGCAGAAAACAAGCAAAAATACACATAATAAAACTGGAGTCATAAACCTTCGAAAAACTAACCAACTATTATAAATAAGCATCATTAATTGCTCCTTCAGGCCTTTCAAGGCCTTTTTGATCTTCGATCCTCCTTCAAAAAAAAAATCTAGATTAAACGCTTTTGCGTCTTTTCTTATCTCAGGAAAATACGCAGGACTTTCATTTTTTCTGGATATAATGAGACGGACACCTTAAACAGTAAAAAATTTACACAAAAGCACTTGCTACATGCTTTGGACTCTGAATGGGTTATGACCTGTTGCGTATCGTTGAGAACGGGATACTTTTCAGTTATGCAATTGTTTAACTTGTCAGTATAAGTGGACTTGAGAATTATTTTTAAACTTTGATAAAATAAAGCGCGTGTTTAGAGGGATTTTTTCGATAATGAAAGATCGATTGGAAGCATTTACTACTACAAAAAATAAAATGTGTTAAAGATGTTTCGCTTTAACTTTCATTTTCAAATATTTTCAAACACCTCTATATTAAAAAATATATATCTTGCTGTACAGAAAAAAAAATTATGTAATTTTTGAATTAAGAAGGTAAAATAATCTAGAATAATGAAAAGAGATTTCTACTTGTATATACATATCTAATCTCGTATCTGTACTAATAAAAGAAAGTTTATCTCTCTCTCTCTGTGTGTGTGTGTGTGTGTGTGTCTGTTCGCGATGGCTAGCAAAATCTATGACATGTACGACGCTAAAAATTTCCAAGAAATTAGTCCAAGGCCTCTCTTGGTGCATCTGAGACTCATAATTTTAAATTTCTAATAATTAGCTGAGTTACTAATTAAAAATCACAAAGAACTCTCATTAAAAACTCATCTCCGTTCTTACGTGAGGAAAAAAGCGCTCGCACATGCGCAGATGCCCTATTTACACATCTGGATGAAATGAAGATTGGAAAGGAAAGAAGGAATTTTGGGTGTTTTTTCTCATTATTTATTAACTTCCATCGGCCAAACCGCTTAGTAAAGTTAAAAACGGAAGACATATTCTAAGAGATCGTCCTCTTATGTCTCAAATGCCGCAATCAGTTCAAAAAAAAAATACTGCAGTTAACCCTTTGAAATTTTTTAAGCGTCTTTTTCCAAAAAACGCTTTCCCTCCTTATGGCAACGTCCCTCCAGGGCGCAATTTTAGAGGTACCGACAAACCAAAAATATGCACTTGAAGATGAAACCTTCTTTTAATCGATCGTGCAATCGATTTTTAAAAACATGAATTCTAACCTTTCAAATATACCGGCGAGCGCAGGTCGCTTCGCGCCTCAAAGAGACGATATTTTTTCTACGCTAAAAGTAACTAAAGGTCCGTATTTTAACACAATCTTTTTAGAGCATCTCGATAGACGAAATTTAGATCACCTACAAAAAGTTTGAAACGTTCGCACGGGTAGAGATATTTTTACAAAATAAAATATGTGAAAATTTCGACGAAATCAGTAAAAACCTGGAGTATTTCGTCTTGGTTTCGTTCGCTTTCGGGTACGCATAGACTCCAAAAAATAAAATTACGCAGGAAATACAATACCAAATAGTATATATTTTCAATTCAGCAATTTTTCACGATTTTTTTTCATTTAAAAATATAAATTCAGGCAAAATTGAGTTAAAGTTATAAATCATGCAAATTTGAGGTTCATTTAAAGTTATTATCATGGAGCACAGGCAACGCCGGGCGGCACAGCTAGTCTCATATACATTTTCATTTTAAAAGCTATTTAACAACAATATTTCAGAGGAGGTTCTACTTCTTTGACTTAAAATTCACGTGGTTTTTATGATTTTTTTTTTCCGGTTAGAAACAAAAATCTTCAAACTTTTCACATTATATTTATTGAAATTTTAATCATAAATTTATGTGTGTACAAAAATAAATAATACTCCTTATGCAGAGGGAATATCTATAGATAAGCGCCCACAATCATCTTTAAAAAAAATATAGCGTTTCGTTTACAAATTATGAAAGGGTATTAAGTTCTCTGGAGCTTTTTCCAAAATTTGGTTTAAAAAGTTCATTTTTGACGAAATGGCAGTCATTTGTACAAAAAAAAAAAAAAAAAAAAAAAAAAAAACTAGAAAACAGGAATTCTGCTTTTTCTGAATTTAGTGTTGCCCCCGATGAAAAAAAAAATATATGTATATATAAATAGTACAAAACATATTTCAATTTTAAGACTTACTTTTATTTTATGTAAAATGACGTCATTCGCATCCGCTTAAGAATTCCACATTTATGATCCACTCTTAAACATATGCAATAAAGCATGCATAGGATGTCACTACCGCAAAATAATACACAAATGCAGCAAAAAGATGCCGTCATTAAAGAAACTGGACAAAAAAAAGGCTACCTAATGATTCATAGACCTTCATTTGTTTGTAACATTAATACAGACGATTTCAGGTCACGACGTTTTGTTTGGAAACTGACTCCAAAGAAACGGTTGCTATGTTGTATTTTCTATTTTGTTTGTGTATTGCAGCTATATCTTATATCTCACATCTAAGTATTTTAATACTTGATATGTACTGGTAACATTTCCCACGATTTATATTTAAAAAGAAATGACGCACAGCAACCTTTCAAATATGCGTGGGATGAAAAAAGCGAAATTTGGAATTATTAAGAAAAATATTTGAATAATGTAAATAAAAATTAGCCCATGTTACTCTCTAGATTATAAGCACCTATATGCAAAGGCATTTTATGATCCGTTTTGATCCTGACGTCTGGCAAATGTTTTTACACTTTGAATTTATAATATTATTAGAATTAGCAAAGAATTAAAAATGAGTGGCATCAGCGACAAAAAGGTGGGAAGAAAAAATGAAAAAGTTATGATCTCCATAGACTTTTCTATGTTAAATTAACATTGAGAAGTGACACTGGAAATAAATAAGTATTGCGCTGCCGCGCAATACTTAAATATATATATATATATTATCGAGGGGGGGCGGCATTAAATTCTGAAAAAGCAGAATTCCTGTTTTCTAGTAATTATTATTATTATTATTATTATTTATATTATTATTATTATTTAGCTTTTGCTAGCTCGAAAAGTAATTAATCAGTGAAAATATGCTTTCGATAGTATAAGCTAAAAAAAAAAAAAAAAAAAAAAAAAAAAGATTATATTTCTTTTAACCAAAGAATGAAGGAAATCGGTCGAATAGTTAGTTCTCAAGAAAAATGATTGGAAAGTTTTAAAAGCATGGTTTCAAGAAAAACAAGTTTAAAATTTTACAATAGCATTAAGTTCAACGAGCGGCGCTACGTTCAAAGCGCAAAAAAGATGATAAGAAATTGGAATGTCACGAAATCGCTTTAGGTCAACAAACTACACAATTGAGCGATACAAAAATTCAAAATAAAAAAATCGAAGTTTTTTCCCCAAAGAAGTTAAACCTCCCCTTAAGTTTGTATCAATGAATGGAAAGAAATTTATTACAGACAAAATATTCCGCACCTATATACTAAATTCATAGCTGCCAGCTTTCCGGGAGTTTTCTTCCAATTCATATGAAGATAAGGTACTTTTCGGTTAGCCGGGCGCCAGTGTTATATATATATTTACACATATATATATATGTGTGTATATATACAATATGTGTATATGTATATACAGTGAAACCCCGATTTAACGTTATTCAAGGGACCATGCAGAAATGACGCTAAATGCGGGAAAACGTTAAATCGGGGCAAGGCGAAAAATAAACACTGAGCGTAAAAGAAAGACTAATTTAGGTGAGATACGTTTCATTTCTTGATTTACTATGATTTAGACATTAGTTTTCCAAATTATGTTTTAAAGAATTGGGTTATTTTATTTTACATACTGTTTTTAGTAGCTACAACACAAATCGCTTTCTAAGCTTAGAAAATTTTTTTGTAAGCTTTTATTGGTCTTCACTATTTAAAAGGATTACACTTCATTTTACCACTATATTTTACCATCTAAAGCTAATAAAAAAAAAAATTCTAACGATCTATCAGTTCCGTTCTAGTACAAAAAACATAATCTAATAAATTAAAGTATTGGTGCGGATGGAAGAGAGGGGGGGGGGGGGGTTCAAATATTGCACTCGCAGTTGGTAAGAAAGACAAAAACAGGAAAGATTCCGAATTTTGCGCGTATTGATAAAATATTATTTCTTTTCATTACAAACTTTTGGCTATTTTAGAAAAATTTCATTGAGTTTTTACCGCTGAAAAAACGTTAAATGCGGGAAATATTTCAAAATGATAACGTTAAATCAGGGATTTTTTAACATTACAAGTATATAAAATTAATTGGGACTAGTGAAAAATGACGTTATATGCGGGAAATCGTTAAATACGGGTTACGTTAAATCGGGGTTTCACTGTATATGTATATTTACATATATGTATGTATATAAATAAGTATATATAACACTGGCGCCCGGCTAACCGAAAAGTACCGAAAGAGTAATTGGTACCAGAACAATTATTTAATAAAATGTTTCTTGATTCAATATGAAAATTAATTACTCGAATAATTCAAATAATTAACTTCTTTTACTTAATAAAAGTTCTAATTTTATTTATTTATTTTTTTTTTTTTTAAGCGTATGGTTTGCAGCTATTCAAAGTTACCAAATGAAACATAAAAAATCATAGACTAGGTCTAAAGTAGATTAAACAAAAACATAATTTGAAGAACAAATTAAAATAAACAAAATTTATTTCCGACATTGTTTAAGCCCGAGAAGGGACAGATATTAAGATAATTCATTCAATTAGTTCTACATTTAATGTTAAATTTTTGTAACAAATAAGTTAAGCCGATTGAAGATTAAAAAATAAAAATAAAATTCATAAAATATGATACTTAAAACACCCTAAAAAATTAGTTTCTTGTTGAAATGAAATCGAAATAAATCTTAGACTTCTTCCATTTGTAATTGAAAATATTTGTATTGCAAATTTTGTATTATGTTTACGACGATTGTACATAAAGATGATAAGATGCATGCAAAATACAAAACTTACAAAAAAATCTAAGATTTATTTCGATTTTATTTGAACGGAATCTAATTTTTTAGGATGTTTTAAGTATCATATTGTATGAATTTTATTTTTATTTTTTAATCTTCAATTGTCTTAAATTCCTCACAAAGTTCGCTACCTGCGTAAAAATAGCTATCCGTTTGAAACTTTTACTAAAACATAAACTTGACCAAAGCAAAAACTTATTCCGAAAATGTCCTTTTTATTTCCACTATGACACCATATTGCTTTTCAATTCTTAAAAAGAAAAAAAACTATTTTAGTTTAATTTTTCACGTGGAAATCTTTCAACTAGAAAGAGATAAATTATTATTACGGCTTTTGGATTATTGGCAACAATGAAGAAAAAACGTTCAATTTTATAGAAAAAATGGCCGTTAATTCTCAATGATAAAAGCGAAATTTGGAATTATTAAGAAAAATATTTGAATAAGGTATATAAAAATTAGCCCATGTTACTCTCTGGGTTATAATTCACCCATATGGAAAGGCATTTTATCATCCGTTTTGACCCTGACGTCAGGCAAACATTTTTACACTTTAAATTTATAATATAATTAGAATTAGTAAAGAATTTTTAAAAAATGTGGCATCAGGGACAAAAAGATGGGAAGAAAAAATGAAAAAGTTATGACCTCCATAGGCTTTTTCTATGTTAAATTAACATTGAGAAGTGACACTGGAAATAAATAAGTATTGCGCTGCCGCGCAATACTTAAATTATTGTATCGTCTGAGTAAATTCGATTTTAATCCTGTTGATAATTCGACTCGACTGACATACAACCTCAAATGGTTATAGAATTATTATAATACAAATGTTACAATATAAAATCCTGCAGGAATTAATCAAACAATCGTTGTCGTAAATGCTAATTTGAATTCGATTTCATGCATGCACTGCAGCAAAAGTATATGAAATAGAATGACCATTTTCGAAAGGGAAATTATTTTCATCGATAATATCACAAAAACATATTCAAATTACGTAGCAATTCCATCCAATATGCGAACACAGTAGATGTTAGATGATGATAGTATATTAAAATTGTTGATATGCACCTATAAAAAAATACACTAGGACTAATTTTAATATGCAAAATAATATTCTGAAAATCCAAAGCAAAAGAAAAAAAACGTGATAAAAAAAAATCTTATAATCGGGCAGACTTCCGGTTAGTAGATTTATATACTATTCTCCTTATTAGCGGAAATTGCTGAAGGGGAATTTTCAATTGAGGTTTGAAGTATTTCTTAACTGAACTAAATTTTGGCATGCATGTAGTTAATAGATACAACTCTATATATCATATACAGGGCTGCGCAAAGAATTCGGATAATTTTCCGATTGTAGATGGGAACAGTTGAAATTAGGCTTTCGAATATGTTATGCGTTTCTATATGGTTGAATTAGACATAACATTTAAACTTATTAAACGGTGCAGTTTTGTTATATTATTCTGAATGTGATGGAAAGTGTTTCATAATCTAGGCATAATAATCTGATGCATGATTTTTTTCTTTCTTGTTTAATTATGCCTTTACGACATAATGTTAATGTTATAAGAATGTTACTCAATCCATCTTAACATTTTCTATTCCAGTTAGGTCTCGCATTAATGGAATAATAAAAAATAAACAGAGGTTATATATTAAAGGATAGAGGATATATCCACAGAGTAAGCGCTAATATGCTTCAGAAGCAGAGGGTATACGGATTTTCTTTTTTTATTTTCTTTAAGGGCCAAAAGGTATACGCCATATATCACCGTATACCCTCCACTACACACCTGTCTCGTACGAGTCAAAATAAACGTTTCAATGTTGCCAGTTGATCTGAAGTTAGTCTCTGCCAAATTAAACAGTAGAATCTTTGCCAATTTATAGAGTGTGGGTACTTAGTTCGGGCTTTTCAGATTTCAAAGATTGAAATCACTAAAGAACACTTTTCATTGAATGTTCAAGTGAAAAAAAAAAAATGAACTTGCGTGAACAAATACGCTCAATTTATAAATAGAACAATTATAATAGAAGTTGATTAATAGATATCTTGCACGGTAATATGTTAACCCTTTGTATCACCGCGTTGCATATTTGTAACGCACCCAAAAGTCAATGTTACTTATAAAGTCGGCTTTAAAAGAATATTTTCTTTATTCTCAGGGATCTGTTTAACCCCTTGAGGGGCGGTGGGATAAAATATATTCAACCTAATTTAAACAAGATTCTCACCAGAAAATTTTAACTAAATTTTATATTTTTAACTTTGGAGGAAAATCGTTGAAAAATTGCTTTTCCTTATTTAAAAATAAAATTGTTCGATTATTCCGGTGAGAATTCAATATTTAGAGTTATTTTTGCTTGCCCCTCAAGGGGTTAAGAAGAAATTGTGTCCTTTAAAGGACCCTTCACAAAATGTTTCATCTCAAAACAGGACCCTTCACAAAATGTTTCATCTCAAAACAGGACCCTTCACAAAATTCTTTGTCTCAAAAATAAGTCTTTCACAAAAATTTCTCATCCCTAAACTGAACCTTTCACAAAATTAATCATTTAAAAGTAAAATCTGACCTGTCACTTTTACATGTATAAAGAAAATATATGTATTTTACATACATATATCTTTTTAAAAATGTATTAACAAGAACCGAATATAACGATCATTTCAAATTCACAAAATTATGACTAGACTTTTCACAAATGTAAAGAGTTGATCACAATTTCACAAAAACAGGACCTTGGGAAAAAAAGTCTGGACAGACCCCCTGATTCTGCTATCTCTCAACACGTCAGTTAATATAAATTTTTCATAGAATTCTCAACAGTTGGCGATACTGAGTTAATTTTTTATGTCAAAGTATTATTTATCATTTGAGAAATTTCTCATCGTTATTGCTAAAATGAAGTTCGTAAATTTCGTAAAATAAAAAAGGCTGGAGACTTCTAAAAATAGATTTTTTACAAAGGTAAGTTCGTATACTTTAAAATTTTGTATTAGAACATTGACACTATTTATGAGAAGTATGTAATTTTCAGTTTATTGTACATGTGAAAAAGTACCTTTTAGTCAATATATATATATATATTTGTTGTAATTTTTTATATCTTTTATATATATATATATATATATATTTTTTTTTTTAATCACAAAGAAAAAAAATGCTTTATAAATTATTTTAGTATATCGCGCCTCTTTATATCATTCACTCAGGTGTATCGCTCTTTTTCTCATGTCTCCTCAAAAGGAAAAAAAAAAAAAAGAAAAAAAAAGTAATTCGGGAAAGACGCAAGTTGGGGGAAGGCGCATGTTTGTTCCTAGTACTTCTATGCAGGGCTTAATTTGCGCCAGAGCCCACCTGAGTCCAGCTCCGGTACTTCGCTGTTTTTAGTATATATTAAAATATTCGTTGTAATTCACCGGAGCTCATAAATACCGGGCTCTAGAGCTTCCGAAAAACCGGAGCCTAAATTTTCATTTCCTTTCCTTTCCTTCCTATCTCCAAGCTTTTGCGTTCTTTTTTATCAAGGCACTTATATGTGACGTAACGTGTCGTACACGTAGGAGATGGAGATGAAACGGTCTCAATTTTAATATCAGGTTTTGGCTCAAACTCAATCTGTCTTACAATGAAAATTTTATTTATTCATGTATAGAAAAAAAATTCTCCTTCAAAATTACGTATTATATTCTATTTCAAATCATTTTAACACTAGAACCGCCATAGCGGTCATTTTGACAGGTAAAAAATAAAAATATTTCGATTCGAACTAGAATTTTTTTTCTAAAATAAGTTAAGTATGTACCACGGAGAAATAAGTTAAATAGTTTTAAATAAAAATTCTGGTTTAAAATAGTTTTATAACACTTGAGTAAAATTTCCGGTGGTTCTAGTGTTAATGCTATTTTGATCAGAATGAAGGGAAAACAGAAATCGCATTTTTCTATTTTAGTGATATTTCCAAATTTATGGCATTGATGGTGGCGACGTGTTTAAAACGGCGCCACTCAAGAGACTGAACAATGAATTAGCTTTCAGTTCGAATTTCTTTTGTGACAATAGGATAATTTTTTATTGGCTGGTTTATTTAATTTTTTATTTAGATGTCTAACCTGAAAAGAATATTTTCTGTTTTTAGCCAACGAGCATCAGCTTGAGTTTTTGTTTGCTTGAGGTTTTTTGTCTTCTATTAAGTACGAGTATAATTATTTTGTATCATGAATGCTGCCCATGCTAAGTCTCTGCTCTGCATTTTCACGAAGTCACTTTCATTCGTAAGTTACATTTTTGTTTCTAAAATATGTATCAAAATATGCACAATTTCAGTTTGAAGACGGCCCTAAGTTTATTCCTTAATGTAAACCGAATATTAATTCCGGCTCACTAATACAAAATAGAAACTTTTATGTAATAATTGAATTTCAATAATACAATTTAGTGATATTAAGAAAACCTTAATACATATAATTAACATCATATTTGACGAAATTTAGAGCAGTTAAAAAAAGTAAAATCATAACTATATTCTAATACACTTTTGTACTACACATAGAGTGTAGTACATAAATGAATATCCCAACTTTATAGGGCTATTAAAAGAAAACAAAAAAAAGTACTGCCTTGTGGTTCATCGTAAATAAAAAATAACTGTTGGAAGTTTAAATTCAACACAGTTATAAGTGTTCAATGTAAACCCCTTCAGAAACACGAACGACATCGAGGAACTCATTCCCCACTTTTCTTAGCAAAACTTTTTTTTGTGTGTGTGTGGTTTCATCAAAGATCAGGTGTTGGCTCCACCGCTACCAACTGACATGACGTTGACGAACTTAAGGGGTCTCAGGACTCTTAAAGCTTTGAAATTTTCGAAATTTTAATTTTTTTTAGATGTTAAACTCCTATTTTTTCTGAACATTTTGATATAATTGTTTCCTTGAAATTCCTATTAGAACTGGAGTTATGGCTTTTACATTTAGACACGTTCAATAGCTGAAGCGTCGTTTCGGAAACTTTGAAGCCATTTTTCTCCAAATAACGTTTTTGGGCATAACGCGCACGATATCTCAAAAACTTATGAATATTTTTTCATGAAATTTTCAAAACACATGCTTCATGTTAGTCTGTATAAACTGAACCTAAAATTTCCTTTTTATTGTTCAAAATAATATTTTTTTAGGTGATTATACTGTTGAGATTTTCTTAATTTTGCATTAGCTAAATACAACTTTGTATTAAAAATATAAAAAAGCTTTAAATACAAATTTATTTAGGTTCAGGGTAATTATTATAATCTGAAGTATAAGTAGGTACCAAAATTTTCATTCTAGTTGCAATACTTATTTTGTAATCGTGCGCGTAAGCTGTTACGCCGCTTTTTTGCTCGAAAAATGTCTAACAGTTTGGAGCCCCCTGTAAATGCTAATTATGCATCTTATAATATTTAAATACACGAAATGAAAGAACATACTTATATATTTTATTCCAATTAAAATTGTGTCTTAAAATCAAATACATTTTAAGATATTAAATGTTGAAAATGGTCTTTTTTTTCTTTTTTTTCAAATTTTAAGAGTCCTGAGACCCCTTAAGGCACGCATATCTGCAGCCATTCAAAGGGTCACACCGGACATGCTGAAAAAAGTGTGGGATGAGTTATCGTACCACCTCGATATCGTTCGTGTTTCTGGAGAAGCTCACATTGAACACATATACGAGGGTAAGTCAAAAATTATCCGCAATTTGAACATAACTCTTCTTAAACTGATTAAGCTAAATAATGCTATAAAAAGTGATAAAATATCTTTATTTAGATTGACGAACGTTTCATCGCACAAACGGCGACATTTTCAAAATCATTCATGATATAAATATTTTCACAAAACTTCAAAAAACAATAACTTTGGTAAACAATGTCACGAGACATCATGCATAATGAAAATCTGTGCAAACATAAAATGAAATGAAATGGGATATTTGTGAGCGTGGATTAATTTTAACTATTGTTATTAAAATTGCATAGCATCTCTTTCCATATTTTAGGTAAATCAAGGGACACTGAATCATGGCAAATATTCTCGTTGCGTAAATATATCTCTGTTGATACCAGGATAATGTATGGTAAATAAATCAATCGTTCGTCAATCTAAATAAAGATATTTTATCACTTTTTTACAGCATTATTTAGCTTAATCTGTTTATAAATGATTATTATACTTTTGTTGTTATATCTTCTTAAATTGTTTATATTAGCCTCTGCCTCGTTTATTTTATTGTTATGGTGTTGTGGTCAGGCTATGAATGTTTGATCGTAATTCCTTCATTTGTCTTCCTTTTGTTGCAGATAGATCATGGCCACTCCATTAGAGGTTTGCAACAAAGAAGAGCAACGAGCAGTGATCCGTTTTTTGTGGTCGGAAGGTGTACCAAAGGCGCAATCCATCGAAGTCTTTTGGCACGATCCGGGAACAATTTTCTTGCCGCAACGGAGTGTCTACGAATGGATTGTAAAATTCAACAATGGTCGCACAAGGGTTACGCATGAGGAAGGAGCCGGACGACCGTGTACGGCCACAAATGATGACAACATTGAGCGTGCACGTGACAGGGTTCTGTTAGACAGACGAGTGACTATTATTGTCTATTGACTACTGATTATTGACTTTTGTCGATTCACCTCGGACCAAGAACTGAAGGACGCGGTGCATACGTGGCTCGCTGCTCAGCCTAAAACCTTCTTTTCTCAAGGAATCGGGAAGCTTGAGCAACGATGGACCAAGTGCGTTGAAAAGCAAGGAGGCTATATTGAAAAATGATGTTAACGTTAGTTTCCTATTTGTATTGCAATAAAATTTATAACTACATTACAGATAATTTTCGACTTACCCTCGCAACTGTGTTGAATTTAAACTTTCAACTGTTATTTTTTTTATCGGTGAACAACAAAGGCCGTACTTCTTCTTTTTTTTTTAATAGCCCTGTAAAGTTGGGATATTCATTTATGTACTCCATGTATACCGTATTTACTTAAATATATTTTTCAAATTTCTTTGGATTTTCTTCGATGGCAGATGTGATGAAGGGGAAAAATGCGATGAAGCATTAATTGAATTTTTTAAAAGAAAATATTTAGAGTAACTGCTTGTCTTTAACACAGGCTTTTAAGGAATTGAATTTTGTGAAGAGGCCCATTTTATTAACCCTCCGACTGTCTTGGAAAAGGGCAAAATTGTAATGTTGTTTTCTCTGCATTTTTTTTAAATGCTAAAAAAAAATGATTCTTTGAACATTTTATAAAAACACTTAATAACGAATATGAATGCAATCCTTGGAAGTATTAATCATTGTTCAATGTATTAAAAATACATTAAATCAATAGAATTATATCACTTGAAATATTGCTTGTATTGCAGTGAAACCTGGAGCTTAGTGAACGTATTAACACGGGCTTGTAAGTGAGGGGGTTAAGAGTAATTTTGTGAAGGCGCCTGTTTCACTGAATTTTTGTGAAGGGGCCCTAAATAGGCTCCAAATTTTGCTTCCATTGACCCCTGTTCTAATATGTCGATTTCGAATTTTTTCATAATTTTATCCCTCATAACTTCAGATCTTTTATCGGCCCGGCCTGATCCGTTAAAATAATGTCTTTATTCTTCCGGTTTAAAAGTTTGCCTTCATTTTGCTGGGGCAGCCAGGTACGGCTACGGGCCTCGGACCAAGCCCGGGCTCATGCAGACCTGTGGCATATTTCGAAAGCACGTTTAACGTAAAATTTGTACGCTGCTAACTTTATGTCCAAAAGGAGAGGCACTGTCTAAAATCGACTTTTAATACCGTATAATTTTGTGAATGATCCTTATCTTGCATTTCCAAGTTACTTTAATATCACATCACTCAGAGGTATGCTTAAGTGACGTAAGTCACGAATTTTGGCTTTTAAAACCCATTTATGCCTAGCGTCCCATTTTTGGGACGTTTCGAATTTTAACATTTTTTTATAATTTTCTTCTTCTTTACAACATGAAAACTGTATGAAGTAATTGTCTATAAATGTCTTTAAATATTACCGAGAGATGGCAGCATAAGATTGATATTTATTTGCTTAAATGAAGGTCTTTTTTTCGGTGTTTATAGGCTTTTTATTTCTCAAGATAGCGAAATGTAAAAAATAAGTTTATTTGTATTTTTTGTATCAAGGATCCAAATAAATAAGTCATAATCTTAGCTAGTAGATTTCTTTGAAATATGTATTTCTTTTAATTGCGAAATTATACTTTCAAGCCTATTTTTTATGCATGGTTGTAACGTACAAAATATAGGGCGCTAGGCGCAAATGGGTACATATTTCTATTAGCCAGTTAGGGGACAGTTATTGATGTAAAATCCTTTTCAAGATGATTTTGAAATAACTTGTTTTTCAGCCTCAAATACGATTATTCTTAATTTATTATTAATAATATTTATTATTAATGTCATTGTCTCTGTAAAGAAATAAATATATTTTTTTAATAGTTCATAAAAATACTAATTATAGTATATAATATACAATTTAAAAGCTTAATTTATATAAAGTTAGACAAAACGTATAAATATGCATTTTTCCACATATGGATATTCCCATATTTAGTACGTTTACATTTTATCAAATAAATGCAAAAATATTTTAGCGTGATTTTTTTTAGTATTTTTCCAGTTCATTAGGCAACATTTTAAAGTTATTTTACCAAGAAATTTGATAAAACAAAAATTCAGGCATAAATGGGTTTTAATATCTCTTGTGAGTTTTGCAGATATAAAGATGAATTTTTTTGTGTTTCATTCAAGAATGGACAAGGAACATTTTCTAATTAGAAATTTTACCGTACGGGAGCCGTATAAAAATTTAGTCTTTGTATTTTCTCAAATAGAACTCCCCCTCCCCCACCCCACCCCATGGGGCTTCAACTTATGTCACCAAATTTTGCATCCGTTTTTTATGAAACTTTGAAATTGGAAGTATGTGTCTAGTGGCAATATTTAAGGAAATAGGCTATTTGGGCCTATCTTTATGAATCACACTGTATATATTTTTGTCTAACTTGTATAATTTTCGGAATTTTTTTTTATGTGGTTTGTTTTAAAATACGTAGAAAATATTGCTCATTCATGAACATGTTTCTCAAAAAATCAAATTTTTTGAAGGGTATGCCCCCTTAACTGAATATTTGTTATCATTCTTAGTTAATTCTAGTTTTAGAAGAAACGCATCCACGAACTTATAAGCAAGCATGATGTATGTTTGAAAAGAGTATTATATTCATTTTGCAGCACAAATAACTGATTCGAACGGAATATCTTACAGGAATGTTAGCAATGAAGAATATTTATTTTATTTCTTCGAACGCGGTCCTACACGGGGCTAGAGAGAAGGAAAGCAAGTTCATCGGGCCTCTGAGAATGAAACTTGAACCCCATTATCTCCGCCTCAAAGTAGCGATTGCCCATAAACTTTGGTGGACGTGTATATCTTGGTATCATTTACCTACATGAAAATTTCAATGGTGTGTGTGACACTTCGTTAGTGTTCCTTGCAACTTATAGGATCAAGGAAAATTATAATAATTTTTATAAAAATTTAAATTTTGTATTTTTTTTTATTTAAAATAATATATTTGTTGACGTACAGGGTCGGCGCAACGGCAAAGCATTAAACGGTGCGCAAAGTTTCTGACTGCAATACTGGACTATAATAAAATTTATTTTTTAATCGCATAAATTTACATGAGTTACAGCAAAAAACACTCTTGGCAGAAAACTCCATTCTTGGAGAAAAAAGTACATCACAGTTTTATGTGGAAAAATGTCACAGAAACATAAAAACAGGTTTCTAATAAGGAATATGTACACCCCTAGCTGCAATTGCATTGCCGGTACCGACGTTCCATGCTGCCAGTTAAGTTGTCGCACACCGAAATGAGAAGCGAAGACCAGACACAGAATAAACCTTGTTCCAGTTCATGTAAGGACCTTCGTGGAGGACTTAAAGAAGCAGCGTATTTACCAAGATAGCCCCAAACATGTTCTATTGGATTCAGGTCGTGAGATCGAGCTGGCCAATCCATTCGCTTCAAACCGTGACCCCCAAGATAAACCTCAACAAGCAGCCCCTCGGTGAGATCTCGCATTATCATCAATTAGAATAGAATGAAATCGTTTCCAATAACATCAGCATATGGGCGGATATATTGATCAATGATCTCGTCCCGATGTCTCACACCACTCATAGTTCCTCCATGGAACGCATACGGGTCAGTGTGACCACCGAGAGAGATTCCTGCCCAAACCATTATACCACCACCTCTGTAACTGTGTCTTTTAGCAATGTTGGATTGGTTATATCTGTTGCGTCGTTCCCTCCAGATTAGCAGACGCCCTGAATCGCTCTTTAGTGTGAACCTGGACTCACCTGTGAACAGTAGTGAAGCCCATTGCTGTCTGATCCAAGAAACGTGTTCTCTTGCACAATATAAAGGGGCACTTCTCTGTCGTCGGTTCAGTGGGACACACACAGCTGGTCGTCTTGCATAGAGGCCAGAATCGTGAAGGCGTCTTCGCACCATAGTAGTGGACATTCTTGTCCCTGAAGCTATAAAATGATCTGAAACAAGCTGAGGCACAGTAGGGTTCTGCTTCATCGGGCCCAAAGAGCTAGAGTAAGGTCTCCCGTGATAGAATTTTCAATCCCGTTAAATGGGCGTGAGTAAGAAATGTGAATTGGGACTTACCCTTTTTCAGGATACTTATCCATTAATGGTGTAAATCCACGTTTTACCTCTAATCCAAAACGTATTAGTTGACGATATTATTAACTTTATATTTGGAGACCTAATTTTGTTCTCCATGACTTTTCCTTCCTCCCTTAAGTAAAGGAATTGTAGATTATTTGTATATTGTCAAATGAAGAAGCAGTGACATTTTACGTTATTTAATTAACACTACTTAATTTGTAATAAGACAGCTTTTTTATATGCTCTTTCTTGGTTAACTACATTTTTCAGAATGAAAGAAATGTTTACATTACAAGATACATAATAATAACAATAAATCAGTTCAGTGTAGTTTATGAGTATAATTTAGCCATTCAACAAGTCATTATCTTTATCAAAGGATTTTCAAGGTAAATACATTTAAACAGATTTGTGGCTAAGTTGAAAAGTTATATTGTTTATGTAACTGAAGAAATTAGTTTATTTTTAGCACATTTATTCATCTTAATGATTTATGTCCATCATCCTGCAGGTGTTGTAACTCGTCGTTGGCCTAGGACAAGCCTTCTAGACACAGAATCTTCTGATGAAAACTGATTCCACAGTCCTTGGACCACACTGTGAGACCCATTGAGGCGTGTAGCAGCATCGGCTTGTGACAATCCCATTTTCATCGCCCGCCACCTTAATAAAACGAGCAAACGACTTCTCCAAGACATTGTTAGACTCTCCTGAATATTTTCAATAAAATTACCAACAACAACTGAAAATAAATAATTATGCACAATACTTACACACAATGTCAGGAAAGTTCGATTTTTCCACATTTTCTCTTACTCCTACATAAGTGACAATTTCTTTAAAATAAAAGTGGCGACCATGGTTTTTTGCATACGTTTTCTTAAAATTCAATGCTATCATTGATATACACTATGCATTTTATTGCTACTGCCTTCATTTTAATGGTGAGCTTCGAAAAACATGTACCATCACTTTTGGAGTACGGCGTTAGTGTATATAATAAAGATAATAAATATATGTAAAATACCAGAGAACTTTTCACATTTAATGTGTAAAATTATTTTTAATTTCTCAAAATCTTTTATTCTTTATAGTATTTTAAATAATTATTTTTTTGCGCTCACGTTTACTTTCAGTATCATGAAATAAATACATTTCCAGCTAATTGTATCAAATTTGGGTATAAGAAAAAAAGTTAATACTCACTATTTTCCCACGAAGAAACATTTAAAAACAAATCTAGAGCAAAAATATTACTATTTTACACAGAGGCAAAGTTAGTTTGAATTGTATTAGAGATGATCGGTTCCCTTAACAAGATCCCCACTTAACGCGTTGCGCTGAGCAACCGCCCCATTTGCCCGATGGTTGCGCCGGCCCTGTTGACGTAAATAGCTTTTAATATGATGGAGAGCAACATTTCAAGCATTTTTATAAGTGGAATTATACCTCTAATACTTACGATTTAGGAATTAGCTGTTGGACAAAGATTAAAAATATGAGAGGCATTCAACTGAAACCCGGTCAGTGCGTGTACTTTGCATTAGACGTAAGGGGGCGCCACGTAACTGCGTGTATGGTGGCACCATCTATTGGTAGAGAGACTGACGCATGCGCAACGTTTCGCGTTGCATAGCGACAGTGTAGTTGCACGCCGAAGAGAAGATAGTCACACAAGTTATCGTCCACTACTGAACATGCAGGCGAGTAACCAGTAACAACGAGGAGTGATTCGATTTTTAGCGGCGGAGGGAGTTGGAGGCCGTGAACTGTATCGACGGATGAAAGCTGTGTACGTTGACGTTGAGTACAGTCTGAGTCGTTCAACTGTTGTGGAATGGCGCAAAGGATTCCTTGACGGGCGCAAGTTACTGGAAGACGATGCTGGACAGGCTCATCGTGTCATCACTGCGGAAGTGAATGATTTAATCTTGGCCAACCGCAGAATAACTGTGGACGAGATCCATCGATTACTGGGTATTAGTGTGGCCACCACTCACACCATATTGCATCAATACTTGAATTTTCGAATCGACCGGCTAGTGTCGCAATGGGATAAATGTGCCAAAAGTTTTCGCGACTATTTTTGAGTTTGTGTACTGTGTATAACTACATTTGTGTGTGTTAATAAAATCGTTACTTTGCAGTAGTGACCGGGTTTCATTTGAATGCCCCTTATAGAAAGGATACCCTATACATTTTATAATAAAATTAATCATCTACTATAGACATGACCCCGTTAAAACTTAACGATAAACCAATTACAAGTTCATAAATTCATTAAAATTTTAGAAATTTTTACAGAATATGTGTTCGTAATAGTTTAAAGAAATAAAAATCTCTGTTTTTATAACCGCGCCGGGCAGCAAATTCACAAACACTCAACGTCCCAGCGCTCTTACGTCAACCACTGTTGCCAAGCGCGTTGACGAGAAAATGAACTTTGACGCGCATTGCATGCATGCTGCAGTCTATTTTTAGTACCGTAGTTCGAAATTTGCATGTGCGAATATTTATATCCGCTTTATATAGATATTTTAGATACGCTTATAAAGTTCAAAGAGTTTTTTCTTTCTTTAGCTTTCGCAGATTAATTCAGTCTACACAAGTTGTATTATTGATTCTACTAAGTCGAACATTGATGTTGTTAGAATAAGATTATCGCTACAAAGTAAGAATGCACATTCTAAATGAATACAGCACTGCAATAATCCCACAAACTCAATAATAAAGTAATGATCATGTTTAGGTTTTTACTTTTTGATATTCATCCTAATTAAGTAAAACTTTTTATTTGTTTTAAATAAATTTGATAGCCGTATAGAGAAGAAAATTAATTGAGCGTTCCATTAATGGATAAATATGGAAAAAATTAATAAAAAGGAGAAATGGATAAAATATCCTAAAATCTTTGAAATAAATGCAATTTTATAAATGGCCATTAGTATATAAAATTCAAAGTTTTCTATTACTTTGAAAAAAAATTCAAATTTTCTGCTTCCCAAGTGGTTTGATTATGAAGCATGCATGGAAAAGTTAACAGTTGGTGTGTGTGTGGGGGGGGGGGGTTCCATTACTGGTCAGGAGGCTATGCAGGCTTTTTTTTTCGGGGGGTAGGGGGCATTTTGCGAAAAGCAAAAGTTATTTATGTGAATTATTTATATTTTTGGGGAAAATAAATTTTACAACGAAAGATGAAATCCAGTTACTCAAATTTTAACAAAGTATTAATTAATAATAACAGCTTTAAGTCATCCTGTAAAGTTTTGTTTTCTAGTGAACTTGATTTGTTTACAAAATGCACATTTTAAAATATGACAAAATAAAAAATAATTAATGAAGGGTATGTTTTTATGAAATGAGCTTTGTGAAGGGGCCTATTTTATTAAGAAGAATTTTGTGAAGGGGCCATTTTTATTAAAAATAATTTGGTGAAGAGGCCTGTTTTATTAAATTGATTTTTTTTCGAAAGTGCCCAAAATTTGCCTGGATCGCCCCCTGCTAGCTATTTTTAACTTATTATCAATCAACAACAAAGCACTTATCTGAGCATAGACGTAACAAGTAAGAAAGATAATTACGGTAAATTTTAATTTATTTATGGTGATCATTTAAAAAGAGCGGATTATATATTATTTATATTACTTATATTATAAGCGGAATATATATATACTTATATAAATATAACTTATATTACTTATTTATATTATAGGACGGATCTATAAGAATAAAGATTTCACTTATTTACAATATACATATACATGCATATACATATATATATCATAATTATTCAGCGGATGAAATAAGGACTTGTTATTGTAATGTATTTAGTACTTATGTTTGCACTAGATGGCAGCACATACTACGTACCTCTACAGAAATAAATACTTTAGCTTTGGAGGGAAAAAATACAAAATTATAGAGCGGATCAATAATATTAAATATTTGACTTGTTCACAATATATAATGTATGCATATCTATTACAATTATTCAGAAAGTAAAGTAATGATTTAGTATTTCACACTCGTATTCTTGCAAGTATTCCACAAACAAGAAATACGCAGTTGAATGGATAAATTAAAGCAGTTTCAGATTTTTGCAAACGTATTTGTATGAGAACACCCGCATGCGCGTCGAAGTTCATTTTCTCGCCAAAGTGCTTGGCAACAGAGGTTGGAGTTAAGAGCGCTGGGACATTGAGTGTTTGTGAATTTGCCGCCGGGCAGCCGCTGCATACTTACTCTCTTTACACCAGAGATGCAAGCGCTGCGCCACAAATGGCTGATTGCTACCAAAAAGATTTTATAGTACAGTAGAGTCTCGATTATCAGAAGTAATTGGGACCGACCCTATTTCGGAAAATCGAAATTTTCGGATAATCGAGAATGCTTCAATTTTAAGATTAAGGAGAAATATATGCAATATTTCTTATTATGGTAACAAGTGTTTAATAAAAATAAAGCAATAGCAAAATAGAAACAAGAATAAATTACCTGAATTTTAATTTTGAAATTAAGTACCTTTTACATATATCACAAGGGTTTGAAAAAATGTTTTGTTCGTCGCAATTTCGATTGCCTTTGCTTTGAAGCTCTATCACGGAGTTTTTTAATATTATTAATTCACCAGTATCACAGTCTTTCTACGATTCCAGCCATGCCAAACCTTTTGCAAAACATTCAAAAGCTTCAGAATTGCTAATCTGTTCGTTTTCTTCGTTCCACTCCGCAGCTTACGGGAGCTCAAGTAAAAATTGAAAGTAACTCCAACAAAAAGGATAGAAAATATTTATATGTACTCGTAGTTCGGAAAGGACCGCTTGCACACAAGAGATATGATAGAAAAAAAAAAGCTTTCAAAATGGATTTTGCACACAAAGAAGGTGATATTAAAAAAAAGGTTCAAAAATGGATTTCGGTTAACCGAGAGTTTCGGATAAAAGAGGTTCTACTGTATTCCTCACCTTATCTAATTACAGAATTTCTGAGATTTAATAAGCCGAAGAATACTATTAAAATTTAGTGGCAAAAATCAGCTATTTGTGGCGGCGCAGCGCTTGCATCCCTGTCTTTGCACGAATACAGACAACAGAACATTTTACAGAGAATTCAAGTTTTAAATACGAAAAAAAAACAACTCAAAACTTATTTTCTTAAAAATTTTACAAATAAAGAAATCTTTGAAGTTAAAATTTCTTGGGGGTTTTTAGCCCCCGGTACGGTATGCTATTTCTTTCTCCTAGCTTATTTTGTGTCTCCAAAAAATAACATTACCTTACAGAAGCCAGCTATAAACAAAGCACATGTTTCGTTGTACGATTAAATGCTCTATAGCAATTTTTTAAATTTCTAAGCATCGCACATTTTCAATTTTTATACCGTCGTATTGGGGAAAAAAAGTACTTTTAAATGCTATTTGTATGAAAACTTTACCTCCATTTATTTTTGAAATATTAATTTTTTTGTAGTTTTTAGCACCATTTGTTTAATTTTGGCAACTCAAGTACTCTATTTATACAGAAAGTAAAGGAAAAATAGTTGAAAAACACGAAAAATAGCAATTATATCTTTTTGTTGCCATTTTCTCATAACAACCGAAAGAAAATGTAATTAAAATACGTGCTATTTTGAAAAAATATAAACGAATAATTTCTGTTAAAACATGGAGCTGTTATAAACTATATTTACAAACAAATGAAGGCCAGTGAATCATTAGATAGCCGTTTTTTGTCGAGTTGCTTTAATGACAGCATCTTTTTGCTGCATTTGTGTATTATTTTGCGATAGTGACATCCTATGCATGCTGTACTGTAGATGTTTAAGAGTGGATCTTAAATGTGGAATTCTTAAGCGGATGCGAATGACGTCATTTTACATAAAATAAAAGTGTGCTTTAAGATTTAAAATTGAAATATGTTTTGTACTATTTATATATACATTTTTTTTTCATCGGGGGCAACTCTAAATTCTGAAAAAGCAGAATTCCTGTTTTCTAGTATTTTTTCTTTTTTTTTTTTTCAAATGTAAACATTTAACTGCACTATAATACTAAAAGGTGGCACCACAGTTTTTATATAAGCGTTTTTCCTTCTTTCTTTCTTTTTTTAATGAAAAATAATCACCGACATTTCTTTATATGCTTTACAGATCAATTGTAATATAAATATATACCAAAATTTGTAGAGAATTTCAATTTATTTAATCGATAATTACATGCCAAAGCTTTTTAGTATAAAACGAAATGGAACCGCCAAAATTAGACGAAATAAAAAAGTTTTAAAATGCCCTGTTCAATTATTGTTCATTTCAAATTCTTATTTTCTGGAACGTAACCATTGTTCTGAGTTAATATATCGTTCTTTAAAAATTAAGGAATTTGTATACAATAATAAAATAAAATCTGCAGATGAGGCAGATTGTTATATTTTTCCTTCTTTCTGTTGTTTCTTCACTCACTTTACAATCGGGATTAAAAAGCCAATGTAAATTGTCATTTAGACATATTTGTAGAAAAACATGTCAAATCTCTTAATTAAAATATAAGTTTCCCGTTTAATGCCTTTTTTAAATTATGTCATTTAGACAGGTAAAGGCGTTGTCCTTTTAAAAATTTCGCTTCTAATTCCTGGGCTGGCGAAGAGGAAAATCTCTGAAAATGATGTCATTTTGATGCACTTATAAGAAAATACAGAAGTTTTTAACTTTTCAAATGGATGCTTTCCATAAAAAATGATGTCAGTTCATTTTTAGTGACCTTGAGCCTCTTTGGTGGTTTTAAATACGATTTATTCAAATTAAAAACATATTTTCTATTTCATCTATGGCACTGATGAATGGCATATGAAATGGCATCCATAAAGGTATAATAAATAAAGATAAAAAAATTTTTTATTGACAATATTCTCGTAACGTCATAGTAAATACAAATATAATTTTTTATTGGCTTATAAAAACAAAGTACATATGTTTAATTATTTTCACCAAAATTTAACGTACAAATTAAAAAATACGGGGTTTCTGCGGCCGAGTGGTCAGAGCACCACGCTGCTAATCGCTTGCGAGCGTAAGAGATTGTGGGTTCGATTCCCGCTGGTTCCATTGCATACACTCTTTGTGTGGAACTCCCAGGATGTATTTCTCTTGTGTTGTAATATTTCCTTGTGCTATCTTGTTTCCGACTTATAAGCGGGCTCTCATGTCAAGCACACAAGTCGTATGTTTGTTGTTTAATAAATAAATAAATTAAAAAATACGCCCTAAAAACCACGTGCCTGAATATTTTTTCAACATTTAAATTTTTTCTGCAACAATGGAACTAACCCAAATGCCACCATTTTGGAGACATTTCATAAAAAAACATTTAAAATTAAAATATAACAAGCAATATAAAAATTTTGTTTTTAAAGTCAATTCCTACTTAGGTCATCAAAGAAAAATTTAATATAATCCCTTAAGCTAATATTAGTTTTTGTTGCATTAAAATATCTCAATTTGTTGATTTTCTATAAGCAAGTGGGTTTACAATGGAAATCTATGGGAATTTGGCTAAATATTAGAGATATCGCCAAGTTGGCGTCACTTTTGGCGGTATTTGGCGACAGAACAGGGTCCTCCCTATGGTAACCCCCTTATAGATATGCAGATGCATTAAATGCTTCAATAATCAATGGCCGCCATTTTGTTTCCCATGCAAAACTAAAATTAATTAATTAAAATTTAATTAATGAATTAATATTTGAAAAAACTGTATTAACATCAATTGTCATCCAGTACAAGTTTTAAAAAATTTATTTCAACTTGATAGGATGAATAATAAGTATTTTATTAACGATTGAAAGTTTGAACAAGATATATAAATAAATAAATAAATATAAGGAGAGTGTGAACTAATAGTAGGAATTGAAAAAACAATTAGCAAAATTGCTTCAGTAGAAAGCTCAGAGCAGATGACTAAAATAACAGCCTTTTATTTTAAATATATAGATTTTAAATAGAAAATTAATTTTAAAAAATTGGGATTATAAATTTTACTTAACAAAAATGAACAAGAAAACAAATTCTATAACTTTTCCTCCTGAAATGAAATATAATTTCCGTTGTTGAACTGGGTTATCAGAACACTAACAGTATCAGGCTCCTTATACCCCTCAGCCATCTCAATTTCTGTCAATGTTCCTCTGACATGAAACTAGTCCTTAAAACTGGTTTACCACTCCGTTTAGCGACAGAAAAGTACCCTAAAATACTCATTGCGCATTCTCAGATCAGCTGAAATCGGTCTTAAACATTAAAGAGATAGATGTTTAGTGTATATTTAAAGCGCGGAACGTATTTGAAAAAAAGAAAATGCCCACGCTTTCATGATATTTTTATTCTGGAAATGTTACTCTGTTTGAAATTCTCAAAGTTGCCAATTACAACATCTCCACAATTGTAACAACTGTAACAGCTGCAACAGCTGTGATTGGTTAAATATAGAAGGTTTGTTATAGCTACGAGTTAAGTTTGATTTTTTAAAATATCTAAGATAAATTAACTAAATACAGTGTATATTTGCACATATATATATTTATTTATTTTTAGGGGGGGGGGGCGTATAAACATAATTATGGATACTTAGTAAATTTATAAAAAAAATCGAATAAAATATAAAGGATCAATTGTCAGTTTTTCTGCAACCGGCTAAAATTGTTTGCGACGACCCCCAATTTAAGAAGCACTGTGCCAAGGTTGCCAGTTTGACCT
The DNA here is from genome assembly GCA_963932465.1 of Maratus speciosus. NCBI lineage: Eukaryota > Metazoa > Arthropoda > Arachnida > Araneae > Salticidae > Maratus > Maratus speciosus. Next base: position 271,816,276 of record OZ010797.1, read on the forward strand.
CCAATTTTAATCCGAAATTTCAAATTCACACTGGAAATATCGATTTTTTTTTTTTTTTTTTTTTTTTTTTTTTTTTTTTTTTTTTTTTTACTTTATGTGATTGATAAATGTGTCTTATTAAATAATGCATAAAATACTATTCTTTATTTCTGGTATGAACTCGAAGTTTCTGAATAAAAATGGAGGCTAAACTGGCAGCCCTGCACTGTGCTAGATTTCCCATTAGCGACGCCGTAAGCTGAAAGTTTTTATCCATTTGGAAAAATGGTTATTGTCCTCGATCAGGGTAGGAAATCAAAAACATATCTGAAGCGTTTTATTAGTTGAATCCGCATTTTATTCGTTTTCTGATTCATCTATACAGTAATCTGTATTTTCCCTTTACTTTCAACAGAGATGGATACTTCTGTTGCCGCTATGACAAAAAAGTAATAAAAACTACAAAAAAAATTAATAACTCAGAAACAAAGTGAGATACAGCTTTCAAACAAATTGCATTTAAAAGTACATTTTTTTTCTCTATACGACGGTGTAAAAAGTAATATTGTGGGATGCTTAGAAGTTTAAGAATGAAATGTCATTTAAAACTGGGCCAGGAATATTAATGTTTAATCCATGGCGTACGTAATGTAATAGCTCCGTAGATGTTTAAAAAATTACAGTACCGAAAAATGTAATCCATGGCGTACGTAATGTATGATCAACTCCGTGCGATTTTTTATATCTTAAATTTTAGTCTTTGAAAAAATCATTTTCCAAATGGTCGGTATAATTTGTTAAATTGCATTTTTTTTTATCTGCTATTTAAATGATCTTGTTGGAGTAAGCTTTAATTAAGGAATACGGTCCCAAGGTTCGGTATCAAGAAATCCCGGGATGACGTCTGATTTTTAGTCTAGCAGTGATGCCGCTGTACTTGAAAAAACCTGGGTCCTCGGGACCCAGGATTTCCAAAAATCTGGGTCCCTTTTTTACAAAAGCGGGTCCCCATCAATAATAATTTATATTTTAAAGGAATAAATGAAACTTGTTTATTTGGAAAAGATAAATTAAATGCATTAGTTATTGTTTTAATAATAATTAAATAATGAATTAAAACCAGTATTATTTGCACTCAAATAAGATATTTTTAAAAATATTAAGAGAAATTTTCTTTACTTTTTTAAAAGTGAAAATGCAAAATACAATTTTAATTGTAAAATAATGTTTATTTGAGAGTAGAAGATACCAAGTTCCATTAACAAGTATCACTAATGTTCGCATTTCTTTTAAAAAGGGGCAAAGACAGGTTTATTAAAAAAGATAGTTTTGCTGAAAAAAAGAGTACTTATGTTAAGTAAAGGTGTACTTTTTGTTGAATGAATGGGTGTTTTCATTATACTTCCCATTGAATTATTTGTCAGCAAAGATCTGTGTTGGAATCGGATATTTTTCTTGGAAGGGAAATTTACATCTGAATCATTAATAAATATCAAATCCTAAATGTTCTAAAGGTGGGAGACATTTCAATGCAGTCAGAAGAAGGGGGGGATTTTTCACTGGTCTACCTACTGAATACATTATCAAAGTACACTGAAATCATTCTGTATTTTTAAGAATCTCATAAAAAAATTAAATCCCATTTTATGAATTTTCTACCTATAAGTTTAGTTTGCACATCTTTTTTGGCGCTTTGACTAAATTCACGTTTCTTCCGCGTTATTCTCACGAAATTCGCGTTTTTTCCGCGATCCTTTTGTCGAAATTCGCTACTTTTTTGCGAGCCTGTCACGAAAATCGTGTTTTTTCCACGATACTTTGACAAAATTCGGCTTTATTCCGCGATTTTTTGACGAAATTCGCTATTTTTTCGTGATCTTTTGACGAAACACTGTTTTGTCTCAGCCCTTATACGGAAATAGCGGGTTTTTTTCGCGATATTTTGATGAAATTTGTGTTTTTTTCGCGATCCTTTGACGAAAATCGTTTTTTACGCTATTTTTGACGACATTCGCTATTTTGGGGGGATCCTTTGACGAAATACGCTATTTTTTCGCGATCCTTTGACGAAAATCGACTTTTTTCAGCGATATTTTGATGAAATTTGCGCATTTTTCGCGATCCTTTGACAAAATTCGGCTTTTTTCCGCGATTTTTTGACGAAATTCGCTATTTTTTCGCGATCTTTTAACGAAATACGCTAATTTGTCGCGGCCCTTTTACGAAAATCGCGTTTTTTCGCTATATTTTGATGAAATTTGCGCTTATTTACGCGATGTTTTGATGAAATTTGAGCTTATTTCCGCGGTATTTTGATGAAATTTGAGCTTATTTCCGCGATCCTTTGACGAATACGCTATTTTTTTGAGGCCCTTTTACGAAAATCGCTATTTTGCGCGATATTTTGATGAGATTTGCGCTTTTTTCGCGATCCTTTGACAAAATTCGGCTTTTTCCCCGAGATTTTTTGACGAAATTCGCTATTCGTTCGCAATCTTTTAACGAAATACGCTAATTTGTCGCGGCCCTTTTACGAAAATCGCGTTTTTTCGCAATATTTTGATGAAATTTGCACTTATTTCCGCGATTTTTTGACGAAATTCGCTTTTTTTTTCGCGATCCTTTGACGAAGTACACTATTTTTTCGCGGCCCTTTTACGAAAATCGCTGTTTTTGCGTGATATTTTGATGAGATTTGCGCTTTTTTCGCGATTCTTTGACGAAAATCGGCTTTTTTTCCGCGATTTTTTTGACGAAATTACGCGTCCCACGGGACGCGTAAGAGCTATTTTTTTGCGTCCCGTCTCCGATTTTTCGCGTAATTTACGCGCTATAGCGCGTCCGCGGCATCCCTGGTCTAGAAAATCTTCGAATTACTCTACGCCAAATCCCAAAATTTTCGGAATTGATAAGTGATTGACGCTATGCAAATATATTCATTTTACTTACAAGTTTTAACCGATACCTAAAAGACTTTCATTTCATTTCATACTTTTTTTTAATGCTTATTCTAGCATCACGGTACGAAATTTCAAGTCATTGACAATCACCAATCACATATTTGAACGAGCTAAAAACGCTTAAGAAATTTTATACTAAAACACACAAACTACAATATATATTAAAACACACATACACACATAAATAACGCCTGCATTCAACAGTTAAAGGTATATATAAATATTATACAGACATACATACAATAAATACAATGAACCCAACTGGAGTGAAAAATTAGCCAGAGCCAGGAATCGAACCCAGGACCACAGTATACAAGGCTGCTGCTCTAACCACTGAGCTACTCCGGCTGATACCTGGGTCTGCAATTTCTCACTATACCTAGAAATATATATCACTATACCACTATACCCAAAACCCCTAAAAACATGCTATTTTGCTCTGCTTTAAAATATTACCTGATTAATGAAGGTTGGAAGATATTACCAGACCAGAGACGATCTTTTATAATCGGGTATCCATTTAATTATCTTTAACTTGGTGGTCCTTCTGTCTCCGATGCCGCATCCACTTTTGTGGAGACATTAAACTGCTATTTTCGTGATTCATTAAGATCAATTACATATTTGAAATAACTTGTGCAAAATGTTAAGTAAAAAATGTGGCTGCCACTCGGATTATCATAACACGTAGAAGTAAAATTTTCTTTTAGACGCTAATACGAAACGCAAGACTTTAAATATTAAGTAATTTTCATCATTAAATGCTTTTCACGCGTAATAATTTAATAGTTTTAATTTTTTTATTCTTTTTTCAATATTCCTATGTAAATATATATTTCAAATGGAAGTAGAGTGTTTGGAAATATTATTTGTTTTTGTTTTTTCTTTGTTGTTGTTTTTTTAATCTGGCAATAATCAATCAAAATCGGCTATGTCGAGATATGAATTAAATCGGTTTTCAAATAATCAGATTTTAAATAAAAAATGTCCAAAAAGTTAGACAAATTTAAAAAATGACTCTGACTACTTTACTAGGTATATGCCAGCAAATGATGGTTAAACAGCTATGCATTGTTTTTGATCCAATAAAACTTATGTAACTGAACTATCTAAACTGTTGCAAATTTCCAAGTGGGTGAAAAAAGTCCGGGCCAGAGGATTGGAGTCAGGGATATCTTGGCTGAAGCCGCCAATGCTCAACCGACTGAGCCATCCCGATCGAATCTGGAGAACTAACTCATCCAACTAGCCTTACATGATCACAGCATCTGGTCTGATATCTGAATCAGTTCAACAGAGTAAATCGAAGTTTATTTACGGAACTGCAGTAAACGCTGCATGCGTCATTATATTAGGTTAATTTTTAACACAGTTATTCAATTGGTAAATAAAGCATAACAGTTGTAAATTTCCAAGTGGGGGGGGGGGGGGATAGAGTATTGGCGGCTTCAGACAAGACATCCCTGGTTCGTATCCTGGCCCGGACTCTTTTCACACACTTGTAAATTTACAACTGTTATGATTTATTTACCAATTGAATAATTGTGGTGAATGTTGGATTTATCATTCATGAAGATTGATCAAGTCAGAGAGTTGTTGAAAGGAGAATTGGTAAAGGCAGAAAAGCAATAGCAATGTTGAATTCTGTTTTATGGAGTAGTAACATTCTACCTAAAACAAAGTGATTAATTTTTAATGCTATTGTGCAAAGCATTTTGATGTATGGCGCAGAGACATGGATATTAAATCCCCAGCTAAAAAAGAAACTCCTCTCTACCTAAATGGACTTTTGGCTAAGATCAGCGAGAAAGTCTAGGCTAGATAAAATTAGAAACTCAAGAATACGTGAAATAATGCAAGTCAAACAAAATGTTGGTAATATAGTCGAGTATGACAAGCTTATGGTATGGTCATGTTCACAGAATGAAAGAGGAACGCCTTCCTAAAATTATCTTTGAATGATGTTCGGACGGCAAATGTAGGAGGGGCAGATCGAGGATGACTTGGCAAAGTCCTATTCGAGATACAATGAATATATACAGACTAAATGATGAGATTACTCAGGACAGAGAGAGATAAAGATGGAAAGGATTTCTCGGAACTATTGTATCGGTCGAGGAAACCCACTGTTTAGTGGAAACTCCTGAAGAAGAAGAAGAAGAATTGTGTTGAAAATTAATCTAATATGAACTATCTAGACCATTTTTAATATTAAATAGCGTTAAAAAAAATCTTCTATTTAAAAACTGTCTGCTTCAGCGTATTTATCATTCATTTGTCTATAAAACTACCAGTTTTCATGTTTTTATATGCAATAGTTTTTGCAGGATAAGATGAGAGGGTGAAAGCAAGTCACAATAGATTCAATTACGGCAGCAGCGGCGACAGCATTAGTACCATTTTTAGGTAGATTTCGTAAGAAATACTACCTATTACATCCAGAGCCCGAATATGACAGGGGCACGTGCCCCGGACCCACAGTTTCAGAGGGGCCCAAAATGCATTTTCTGCACTCTCAGACAATAAAAATTTACAAAAATTTTCAGTTGTAGTTCCTAGAATTGAATATATATTCCCATTCATATAAGCTATAACTATCTCAGTATGTTTCACTAATGACAACGAACTGTAATGTAAACTTCAAAATTCCAAGAACGGATATTACATCTAACATGTTTTATTCAGTCTTATAAGTTTAGTATTTTATTCCCTCTGGGGACCATATAGCGCAGAAGATTTTACTATTATTAATGCATTTAACGCATTTTAATGTATATTTTTAATGCATTTTTACATGCGTCTATAATAAACAGTTTTTTCGTAAAGTTATGGTTAAAATTGTAAACTGCACGTAAAGCTGTTTGTCCAAATTATAATGCTTCATTCATTTATTCTTTTATTTGAAAAGGGGCCCCGACATGGCTTGTGTGCCCCGGGTACAACATAGAGTTAATCAGGCTCTGATTACATTCTCCCCTATGTTGGAATTTCTGAAAAATTTTTGCAGATCTACGCCGATCATGACCCCTAGAACATAAAACCACCCGCAGTTCAAAACTTTATCTATCTATCTATCTATCTATCTATATTTAGCTATATATACAATATCCCTTTTTTACACTTTTGGACTCGATAATTTCCATAAATTTGCACAAATCGCTTCCAAACTGATACATAAAATAAACCGGCAAAAAATCTCGGTCAAGCTCGTTAATGGGCAAAATCAGAGCAAGGGGATGGAAATAGGGAGGGTTTTTGTGAAAACAGAAAAGATCCCATAATTTCTTAATTATACTACATATCGAATCAGTTTAAATTTATTATTACTTCTAGGAAAAGGGCCAAAAATTTATGCATTACAGATTTTTATATCATTAAATATGGGCTCAAGGGGCGCAAAAAAATGGGGTCTTAAGAAGAAAAAAATTCGTAACTTCGTCAATTCACAAGATAATAAATACACTTAAATTATTATAAATCTTCTTGATATTATCTACAACTTTTACATTGACAAGTTTTTGATAAAGCTAACACTTACTGCAAAAAAAAAAAAAAAAAAAAAAAAAAAAAAATAGGCGTCGAAGAAAAAATTATCGTATTAACATGATTCTGACAAAACCTGCTCTTACAGTAAAATGAAATTAAAAACTCGTCAAAAGCTGTCAAATAAAATTGTTAAATTGGATTTATCTCTGATATTGATTTCGTTTTTGATTGTGAAATTAGTACTTAACTTCGAAATCTACCTCTGACTGTGGGCCGAGATTTTTTTTTTTTTTTTTTTTTTTTTTTTTTTTTTTTTTTTTTTAGGGAGGGATATATATATATATATAATTTTTTTTTTTACAATAGAGAGAAATAAAAGGTTTATTGTACATCACTCTTAAACAATAAAGAAAACTCTTCGTGAATGTTATCATAATTATTGTTTGCTTTGTTTTGTTTTTCGCTTGAAACCTAAACCCAAGCACTGAATGACTAAATGATCTTAAAACCTTTTTCCCAGACATGTATTTATTTAAAATAAAATCCTTGGACTTCATTCAGAAAATGGCGAGCTTAGAACGACCCTGACTGTTTGAAATTCTTAGCTGCGATGCGATTGCGTTCAGCGGGTAAGGAGAAAAAAAAGAAAGAAATAGTAGTTCTAAAAGTCAGTTTATCTCAAATTCTCTGATTGACGCACTTTGTAAAAATAGATTTATGATGTGCAGATTAAGTTTTTGAAATTCTTGATTGATGAATGACGACAAATACAAAGTTTTCCGAAACAGATAAAGAGATAAAATATTTTCCTCTCTTTTATTCAACTTACGCTTTCGGAACAACTTTTTTAATTTTTGTAAATTTTAAGTTTAAAATTACTGATTATTATTTAAAATGCCATAAAAATGTGACATAAACATACAAATAAGTAATTTGATATTTTAAAAAATATATTTAAAAAAATAGTTTAAAATGTTTTCTTGAAACTATTTATTTACTTCTAAAATTATTGAATATAAATACATTTTATGAATTCCATAATAAATATAATGGTGTTATAAAGGGGAACTAGTCAATTTTTGGGCAGTAAAATGAATATTTTAAAAGTTATTTGTATAAAAGACAAATTAGTCGGATGAGGCAATCAGTAGTGTAGTCGTATAAAAATCAGAGGGCTTACGCTGTAAGCAGAGGGTATACGCTCAAGGCAGAGGGTATACCCTACAGTGTATATACTATATACACTGCACAACATATATACTACAGTGTATATAGCCAGTGGTGGGATTCAGCCGGTTCGCACCGGTTCGGTAGAACCGGTTGTTAATTTGTGTTGAGTTCGGCGAACCGGTTGTTAAAGTGATACTTCAAATGCGAAAATCCTATTTATGTTAATTTACTTTTTTAAATGTTTATCAACACAACAGCGTTTTCTAATCACAACTCTGTGATGGCATGTTCTACTAATTTGTTTCATCTAGTAAAATAATGTTTCATTTGAAAAAAATATTGACATCCGTTCTGAAAGGAACAAATTTAACTTTAAAAAATATGCATGAAATCTTGAATATTTGAAGACTTTTGGGATACATATCGGCAATCTAGGATAACGTTAGTAATGGCATGCTTATTGAACAGTGCAATAAATATTTATATTAGAATAAAATTCTGCTTTCCTTTGGCTGCTTCGTTTGGAAATATCCGGAATGTTCCCTGTTATCGCTGATCAAAAGCTAATAAATAAATCGTTAGATTTACCTGATATACTTCCAACTGCATTTTTTTATATTGATCTTCATATCTTAGAAGTCATTTTAAAAATAAATTCCTTGGGATCTTATGTTTGGAATTAGAATAGCTATTTTGGATAATAAAAAAAGTTCCAATGGGCATTAATATGTATTAATTGTATAGATTTGCAAGTGGTTTTTAGCAACACATGTACATTATCGAAATAAACAAGATGGGTTCAGAATGTTTGTGTTAAAGTTTTAACAACCATCTACTGCAGACCGAGTGAGCACGGCATATTTTTTTTAGAGTTTTGGGGAGATTTTTAGTGTTGTAATTTAATAGAAAAAAAAGTAGAGTGATAAAGTTTCTAAATTTACAAATATAGAAGAATGAATTTCAGAAGACTCCGTTAATAGCGAAAATAAAAAGTCTTGTTGGGGTACCGAAACCAAGAAGTTCCGAGAAAAAAAAGTCTGCAAACTGTACCATTCGGCCTCTCAGAAATGTGTGTTATTTATCCGACTATGTAGTAAAGGGTTAAAAAAATTGAGTGACTTGTTTCTTAAGATTCCTCTGCATAATGCAGTTTGACATTGTCATATGTTTATCTGTAGACTATTAAATTAAATATCACAAAATGAAAAACACTTTAAATTAGAATCTGGTCACTTTTTTATCATTTGGCTCCCCTTTAACTAAAATTTATGTCTACCCTTGAGGGTTCCCCTCAAATCAGAGGGCATCTGCCCCGTATGCCCCTGCATTAGTCAGGCACCGTCGATAATGCCCTCCTTATTGTGTTAAGACACAAAGAACAGCATAAAAATTTAAACTTTGTAATTTTAATTCTTAGAAACGGTTTCTAAGATGATGAAGAAGAACATTTGAAATATTTTTTAAATGACAAGTATTCTAAATTTAGCGCTTTAAGAAATAGTTTTTGGTCAGTGATAAGGAAGGAAGCTCTAAAAATTTTATAACTGATATCGTCTTGATGACTGTGTGTTTTAAATGAAATTGCACGTCTTCCAAAAGCTCTGCGAACAAGAAGTATAAGCACCATAAAGAATGAAAACTTATGATAAAATTTATTAAAATATTTGAAATGCTTCGGAAGAAAAAAACACATACAACAGAAAGACGATGAAGATTTTATTAATTCAGAAACTTGATAAGACATCAAATCTGTAGAACATCATAAATGTTTTAGTGAACTCGAGAACATCTTTTTAAAAACAGCATTACGAATTAAAAAAATGATAGGCTACTAAATTCTGAACATTTCAATGGAAGTCAATTTGAGTATAAGAATAAACTACAGTTTTTTCTCCGTCACGTTATTGGGGTATTGGAGAAGCAATACTTTTAAGGAAAGCAGCTGAAGAACTATTATTTATATTTAATGACACTTATAATTATTATTAATGATTATCGAGAGTTCTTTCATTATATTTTAAATATTTTTCTAAAGCTATGGAGTTTTCTAAAGTATTCAAAGGGTTAAAAATATTGTCAGAACAAGTGCTGCAAGTTTATCCGAAACGGAAAAGGAGTTTTCAAAGATAAACATAATATGGTTAGAGAAGAGAAGTCGACTATTCCAAATGTATGAAATGTAATGACGATTAGTCTAATTGCCCTAAAAACTTCTAAAATAAAAGGTTCCTACTTTTATAGTGAGTGTAAGTTAAGAAAAAAGCACAGAACAGATAATGTTCAAGGAAAGACAACAAAAACTAAAAGTGAGGATGCTTAACAAGAAGCTATATGTAAATATCTCAAATAACACAAATTATTTAATATTTTAAAACTCTTTTCTATATAAATATATAGTTTTTTCTACACCCTTTATTGTTTTATTTAAGTATTAACTATATGAAATAATATACTACCTTTTTTAATAACTTTTTAAACTTTCAACATCATAAATATATAGTTATTTTCAGTACAGGATACCCAAAATAATTCGAATTTATTTTTGCTAATTTCAGTACGAAAATAAATAGTGTGCTGATGAATTTCATCGGCAACTGTTATTCATGGGAAGTTATTGTATGAAAGGTTTTTAAAAGATGTTGCATGTTTGTAAACTGGGCTAAATTTTATTATTGATGCATGAAGGTATATCTTTTTTGCGTGCGTATTATTGTTACTGTAAAAATAATTTTAGAGTCAATCGGGACTAATTATAGAAAAATATATTGACGAGTATCTCGGTGAAATTTGCGACTTTGGTGACAAAACCTAACATAAAACACACATTCAAAAAATCCAGAAATCAAGCACCTGTCAACTAAGAGCCGATCTATCGAGATTAATTTTAAATTACAAGCAATTATCACCAAAGCAAGGATGTAAATAGGAATGCTTGACATTCAGTGAGTTTAGTATTTTCAGGAGAATAGATTTCGCCAATATCTTTGAGTTCTTCCTACTGTTACTGCTTTTAATATCTAACTGTTTCAAATTTAGATAATGGACATGGGTTATACCTTAAGCTTAAATTTCTGCTATTCTTGTGTTATCCTTATTTTATTATACTGTAGTATTATTGATGAAGTATTTGATAAAAAATTTAATCAGGGTTTCATGATTGTTGAAAATTTATTAAATAAATTACGTCCTTTTATAGGGAAACATGCTTCAGGATTGTTTTTTCACTATACAAAAAGATCAAAGTTTTTTAACAATGATCTTATAATATTGGAAAGTGTTTTATAACCCATGTGTGATGCTTCATTTTTCTTTCATGTTTATGCATCAAAAATCATTCGGGTAGCGAACCGGTTGTTAAATTATTTGAATCCCACCACTGTATATAGCCCAGTGGTAGGGGAGCAAAAAAGGCCCAATTCGGAAATAATTAGCGGAAAGTTGGAAATTGTTTTAATCCCTTCAGTTTATGTCTAGAATGAATATGCTACGTTTTCCCCCTTGTACTAGGTGAGCGTTAGGAATTATACATTGATTTATAGTCAAGAAAAACGTTTTTTTTTTTTAAATACCATAACACTATCTCGAAATCACTAACTTTTTCAAAAACATTGTCAATACGAATGTTGTAGAACTTAAAATTCTGAATAAAATGAGTACCTATACTTAATACTTTTGTTGAATATTAAGGTCACAATTTTACTTTAAAGTTTTAGCCCCGTGGTCAGAGGGTTGAACTCAGAATTAATTAGGGGAAAACTGGAAATCATTTTAATCCCTTCAGATTAGGTCTAAAATGAATGTTCTATGTTTTCCCCTTCGTACTAAGTGAGCGTTAGGAAATATGTAAACAAGGCAGACATTCCTTGTTTACCATTTACATTCCATTTACATTCGAAAAACACGTTTTTCTTTAATATTTTTAACAATATCTGAAATTGTGACCTTAATTTTGAACAAAAATATTAATCTGAGTATTCATTTTATTTAGAATTTTAAGCTTTACAACACCTGTATTGGCAATTTTTTGATGTAGTTAGCTGTTTTGAGATATTGTTATGGTAATCTGGTCTCTCCCATCTTGAAGCTCTTGATTAGTGATTAAGGCAAAATTTTGAAATGGGATTGCGACCTTAATTTTGAACAAATACATTAATATGAGTGCTCATTTTATTCAGAATTTTATGCTCTACAACATTCGTACTGACAATGTTTTTGATAGACTTAGCTGTTTTGAGATATTCTTAGGTAACTTGGTCTCTCCCATAGACTTCTCATATAACTGGACTCAGAAATAGCAACCCTTTCTTGACGCCGGGATCACTACCCACCGTCACGTGATGGTGGGCAGAGAAAACGCGCCAAACCGGTTTTTCTTCCCTGGTTCCCGCTGAAACTTTCTTGCGTCGGGCGTTTCTCTCGCATAAATCAAATCCGACAGTTTCCAATAATGTGATCACCGCCAAAAAAGACAACCTTTTGGCGATGAAAGCAGATACATGTGTGCCTCAAGTTCTGACCGAAATAACAGTGGGATTCGGCCTCTACTTCTTGTCTTTACTCTGAGGTCTCTCCGGACTTCAAGCTCTTGATTAGCGATTAAGGCAAAATTTTGAAATTAGAATTGCGACCTTAATTTTTGAGCAAAATTACTAATGTGGGTGCTCATTTTATTCAGAATTTTAAGCTCTACAACATTTGCATTGACAGTGTTTTTGATAGAATTAACTACTTTTAAATATTGTTAAAAATATTAAGGAAAAACATGTTTTTCGAATGTAAATACGTATATATTTCCTAACTCTTACTTGGTACAAGGGGGAATACATAGAATATTCATTTTAGACCTAATCTGAAGGGATTAAAGTTTTATTAAAGAAGGGAATTCCAGTTTCCCTCTAATTAATTCTGAGTTCAACCCCCTGACCACGGGGCTAAAACTTTAAAGTAGAATTGTGACCTTAATATTCAACAAAAGCATTAAGTGTAGGTACTCATTTTATTCAGGATTTTAAGCTCTACAACATTTGTGCTGACAATGTTTTTGAAAAAGTTAGTGATTTTGAGATAGTGTATTTAAAAAAAAAAAAAAAAAAAAAAAAAAAAAAAAAAAAAAAAAAAAAAAAAAAAACGTGTTTTTTTACTATAAATCAATGTATAATTCCTAACGCTCACCTAGTACGAGGGGGAAAACGTAGCATATTCATTCTGGACCTAAACTGAAGGGGTTAAAACAATTTCCAGCTTTCCCCTAATTATTTCCGAATTCAACTCCCTAACCACTGGGCTAGTACTCTAACTCTCTCAAATACAATCAGATTGCATTTAAGTGATATATCTTATTGGTGTCACAGATTAAGATTTGAGTTTCTATTTGTCTGTGATTGGTGTTTAGTGTGTCATGTTTGGTATCGAAAGTGTAGTGTGCAGCATTAACGGTTCATCTACAGGGACACTCAAAAGTATTCCGTTACATTACGGCTTATGGGGAAAATCGTTTTCGGTGTATTTTAATGTTATTACACTACTTTAAATGTATTGATATTGATATATATCACTGGGGTGTACTATAAAACGCTTACTGTAAATCTGGTGTGCATATAACTTATCGTTGATTTACAGGGACACACGAAAGTATTTGGCTGCAGTATCTACTGTCTATGAAAAATAATGGCTGGAAATGAGTTTTCAGTTGTGATACGTGTTTTAAAGTTTAACTATTTATTTATTTTATTTTATTTTTCCATATTATTAGGTATGTATAAATTTTATAGATCATATACAGGGCTGCACAAAAGATCTCAAGTGCACTTCCGTTTATTGACGGAAATAGCTGAATGGGAAATTTCACCTGATGTGCTGTTTATTGAACTAACTTTTAGCATGCTGTATATAATATACATATGAATCTATGGATCATATACAGGGCTGTACAAAACAATTCGGATATTTTTCGTGCTGTTCATGGTAATTACAGAAATTGGGTTTTGAAATACGCTATATGCATTTTCTTCCAGAAAATTATAGATTGTTTCAGGCTAATTGAGCATAGTCAATATATACTTCGAAATGTCTTGCTGCCAATTGACTAAATGTTCTGATAGTTTCATTAACATGTAAATTTTTCATTACAACTTTCACAGACTATGAACTTATTCTCCTATGAAGAAAATAGCTGTAAATAATCTGCACAATAGACTTTGCAAAACTTTGCCTGAATATAAGGTGGGAGATGGCTAATGTGCGTCGCTGGGTGGGCTAGTACAGCTTTAGCCCTTGAGTAGGCCTCCTTACCTAGTTGAACCTTGTTTATTTAGACACTTTATCCCGTGGGTAGGCCTCCTCACCTACTTGAACCTTGTTTATTTAGCCACTTTAGCCCCTGGGTAGGCCTCCTCACCTACTTGAACATTGTTTATTTAGACACTTTAGCCCTTGAGTAGGCCTCCTCACCTGCTTGAACCTTGTTTATTTAGACACTTTAGCCCCTGGGTAGGCCTCCTCACCTACTTGAACATTGTTTATTTAGACACTTTAGCCCTTGGGTAGACCTCCTCACCTACTTGAACATTGTTTATTTAGACACTTTAGCCCCTGCGTAGGCCTCCTCACCTACTTGAACATTGTTTATTTAGACACTTTAGCCCTTGGGCAGGCCTCCTCACCTAGTTGAACATTGTTTATTTAGACCTCTTTCACCTTAATAAATTGTAAAGTTTCGTTCAAATATTCTGAATGTGTTCGAAATCGTTTCATAATCAATGCTGGACGCATGATTTTTTGTTCTTGTTTTATTTCATGATAACGATCTGGATATCTGGCGTTCGGATAATGGAAATTTTACTGTGCATTAGTATGTCTTAAATGAGATCCTCTAAAAACCCATTTAGTTCAGAAACAGATCCTAATAGGATACGGATCTTTATTACACACGGATATCCTCTAGATTTCTTCACTCGCATCATGCTTTAGAAGAAGCTAAAATAGCCAAATCGTTTTGTTTAACTTTATTAGAACAGCTGTCAGTCACGGGATTTTTACAGACTATTTGCGTAAGGTTTTTCGAACTTCACCTTGTACGTCATACAACTAAATCTGAATGAATGAATATTTTGAAACGGCTACTTCTAAAGACCGTTATAACAGAAGAAGATCCTGCATGTTTTGATAATAGTATATTTATAGGATTTTTTAGTTGAAATGTGTATGTATGATATTTTCAAGTTAGAAAAAAAAAGGGTTTTTGTAAATTGGCATTCTTATATACACTCTTAACTCAACTTGATTTTTGCTTTCTTCTATCTTCAATAGAAGAAAGTAATGTAATCAAATTTTTGTTTGACGGAATTGACATGTTTTAGAGTCAGAGATCCCAAAAAACATGTTTATGCAAAAAGTCTGTCTGTCCGTGTGTTGCCATTATGCCATCGAAAACTGTATGAAGTTATGCATAGAACTGAACCAAATTTTTGTGCATGTGTTTGGCTATGGCCAGCAGGTCCTCCTTGAAATTGGAAATATTCCACCTGAAAGGGGCGCTGTAATAGCGATTTTTGTGCCATTTTCATTATTGTACCATCGGAAAGTGTATGAAGTTATGCATAGAATTGCGAACCAAATTTTTGAGTGTGTTTTTGGCTATGGCCTGCAGGTTCTCCTGGAATTTGGAAATATTTCGCCGAAAGCAAGCGCTGTAATAGCGACTTTTCTCGATTTTTCATAGCTCTGTTGTATATCGGCTGTTCATGCAGCGACGGACAATTCTCATCCAACTAACCGCAGTGTTGAATTCAGACACTTTTCTCCGGGAGGGATTTGTATGGCTCAGGGGGGGGGGGGGACATCTAGAGTTCCGGGTGGGTGTGTGGGGGGGGTTGCACTTTTTACAATTGAAACACAAGATCTCAAATCTTCCGGGGTGGACATATCATTCCTCCGGGCCCTGAAATCAACACTGGCTAACCCGGCAATTCTCAAGCAGCTGTTCTACAACAGAATAATAAAAAATATTCATTTTATTAAATATTATGATTGATATTATCTCATTTTAACTCCGATTAATTGACTGAAGCAGAAACTTGAGATCAAAATCAAAGTTGGTGTAGAATTCAACTGAATTGTACTTTTTTACAATTGAAACACAAGATCTCAAATCTTCCGGGCTGGACATATCATTCCTTCGGTCCCTGAAATCAACACTGGCTAACCCGGCAATTCTCAAGCAGCTGTTCTAGAACAGAATAATAAAAAATATTGATTTTATTAAATATTATGATTGATATTATCTCATTTTAACTCCGATTAATTGACTGAAGCAGAAACTTGAGATCAAAATCAAAGTTGGTGAAGAATTCAACTGATAATACTGAAGAATTAACATGTGTAACAATTTTTTGAAATATTAACATGTATGAGTTTTGGGACTGGCAAATCCGACTAGTTTCATTTCATGATATCGATCCGGATATTTGGCGTTCAGATTATTGAAGTTCCAATGTGCATTAATATGTCCTAAATGAGAACCTCTCAAAGCCTGTTTAGTTAAGAAACAGATCCTAATATGATACAGATCTTTATTATACACGGATATCCTCTAGATTTCTCCACTCACGTCATGCTTTAGAAGAAGCTAAAATAAACCGAATAGTTTTGTTTAATAACTTCATTAGAACTGCTGTCACCCACATGGTTTTTACAAAATATTTGTGTAAGGTTTTATGAACTTCACCTTGTACGTCATACAACTGAATGAATGAATATTTTGAAATGTTTTATTTCTAAAGACTGTGAGAAAACAGAAGAAGATCCGGGATGTTTTGATAGTATTTGCGAGATTTTTTTGTTGAAATGCGTATGTATGACATTTTCAAGTTAGAAAAAAGGGGTTTCTATAAATTGACATTCTTTTTAGGGTTTCGTTCATCAGACGAAACCCTATTCGTCTCACTCCTTTGTCTGTCTGACTGTCCATTATAGTGCCCGTTCTCAGAAACTACATATGTTGGAGGCTTGAAATTTTGCATACTTATAGCTGAACACCTCACATCAAACGACAAATCATAAAATTTAGAAAAAGTCTTATATTTAACCCTCTGGACTCTAAATTGTGTATTTTGAGCTTTTTTTTCTAACTGAGCCCCTAATTAAGTTGAAGATTTGAAATTTTGCAAAATTATAGCTAAAAACTTGCGATCAAGCGACAAATCATAAAATTTAGAAAAGTTTTATATTTTACCCTCTGTACTCTAACTTGTGTATTTTAAGCTTTTTTTTCTAACTCAGCCCTTTATTAACCCTTTCATGCATAAATTATTTTTCATTATTTTCCATTATTCACAAAAAAGCTTTTTTTTTTTGTGATAAATGACAGCCCATTATAAAATAATTTTATTATTGTGCTGCATGCTAGCTATTATCTGTCCACAAATCACATCTCCATAAATGGATACTGAATTTATTTTATGGCCCCCCTATGAATGAAAGGGTTATGTTGAAAACTTGAAGTTTTGCATAATTATAGCTAAACACTTGCGATCACACGATAAATCATAAAAATTTCAAAAAGTCTTATATTTACCCCTCCGATCTCTAGCTTGTGTATTTTAAGCAATTTTTCTAACTCAGGCCCTAACTAAGTTGGAGACTTGAAATTTTGCATGCTTATAGCAGAATACTTGTGATCATACGAAAAATCATAAAAATTTCAAAAAGTCTTATATTATTTACACCTCCGGGCTCTATCTTGTGTATTTTAAGCAATTTTTTATCCTCCCCCTTTTCAGGGGGCACTTTTCTAACTTTTGCCAACAGCCCTTTGACCACTCTTTCATATTATGCACCATAGACTTACATATTTTAGTTCCATTTCTTACCGCCAGTTGGCCCCTACCTATCTCGGATATTATGGGTCAGATCCCCTCGACTTATATATCTAGGTATAGGTTGTAAAACGGAGTTTCGTTCGGATACAGTTTTGTTTAGAATAGAGTGCACCCCCTGCTTGCGAAATGTGGAACTAACAGATTTTGCAAAAGGATAAAGTGTTTTGAAAGGAATATTGAACGGAACCCTCTGTGAGACCTGTGATCACACTTACCCACTTGTTTATACTCTTTTATTTAACTCAGCATGATTTTTACATTCTTCTATCTTCAATAGAAGAAAGCATTGTAATCGTATTTTTTTACGACGGATTTACATGTTTTAGGGGTCAGAGATCCCGAAAAACATGTTTATACAAAATGTCTGTCTGTTCGTCTACACGTATGTCCGCTATGTATCATCGAAAAGTATATGAAGTTATGCATAGAATTGAACCAAATTTTTTGTGTATATTTTTGGCTATGTCTAGCAGGTACTCCTTTAATTTGGAAATATTCTGCCGGAAGGGAGCGCTGTAATAGCGATATTTGTGCTATTTTCATTATTATACCATAGAAAAGTGTATGAAGTTATACAAAGAATTGAAAAAAATTTCATATTTATGAATATACATAGTTCTTGGAAATTTTTCCGTAGAAAATTTCTCACGCCTTGCATTCAATAATATTTCAAATTTTTAATTGCTTAAAAATCGTGCAGCCAACAGAGTGAAACGTGCCAGTGATAGTGAGAAGTACCAGGCTGGGTGTTGTTCCAAGTAAAAGCCTGTTCAGTTGGTAGAACGTCACCGATGACCCGGGTTCGTGTCCCAGCTTGAACACTTTTTCACTCTGTTGGCGGTACGCCTTTTAAACTACTGAAAATTTGAAATATTATTCATATTTATGTTTTTGGATATGGCAAGCAGATCCTCCTTGAATTTCAAAATATTCCGCCGCAATGAGACGCTGTAATAGCGATTTTTGTACACGGAAAAAACTGTTTTGTTGAAACAACTAAATTTTGGTTAATATAGCTCCAACCAAATAATTTATTTGTAATGATCAAATTTTGGTTAGATTAACCGAATAATTTCGTTAATTCAACAAATTATTTGATTACTCCAACCAAAATTTGGTCATTTCAACCGAAATATTTGGTTGGAGCTATATTAACCAAAATTTAGTTGATTCAACAAAACAGTTTTTTCCGTGTATAATTTTCTTGACTTTTCCTAGTTCTACTGTACATCGGCGGCTCGTGAAACGAAGGGAACTTCGCATCCTGCTAAGCCGGCTATTCACAAGCAACAGCTGACGTATAACAGAATAACGGAAAACTATTGGTTTTAATAAATGTCATGATCGAGACTAACTCGTTTTTACTCCGATTAATTGACTGAAGCAGAAATTTAAGATGAAAGCCAAAGTTGGTATAGTATTGAACTAATAATATTGAAGTATTAACATGTGTAACTACTTTTTGAAATATTAAAATGTATGAGGAAGAAGAAAGTTTGGGGATTGGTACATCCAATTAGTTGTATGAAAAGATACACTTTTGCAATCGATTTTTTCCCCACTTCCTGATATGCTAAAACTATGTATAAAATATATATATATGTATTATCCTCTTATCTCTTATACTTCAACAAAAGTTTCATCAAAAGAATTCTCTGAATAACATGCCTCGTACTTAAACAACACAAGTGAAATCGGTGTTTTCTGTTATTGGATATATGACACCCTATAATCTCGCTTACTTAAAATGATTTCAGCTGCTCTTTGTACGATTATCAATCAGAAAGACATGCATGCGTTTAACTCGACCTTGTACTATGTTTGGCTCAACACAATCTTTTCCAGAATATTCAAAGTAGTATCGTACAGAGATCTGCACAGGCCGACCCGTGGCCCGGGCTCGGACCTATTTCCATTCACGCACTCGGGCCGAGACGAGCCTCGTCTCTGCTGTTTTCGGGCCGGGTCTGGCCCGGACCATACTATTTCTGAAGCCTCGGGCCGGTCCTAGTGTCTACTCTTTACGGGTCGGGCCGTGTTCGGGCCTTACTTTTTTCCTGAAGGATCGGGCCGGGCCTAACTTATT
Organism: Maratus speciosus; assembly: GCA_963932465.1. Lineage (NCBI taxonomy): Eukaryota > Metazoa > Arthropoda > Arachnida > Araneae > Salticidae > Maratus > Maratus speciosus. Next base: position 271,835,835 of record OZ010797.1, read on the forward strand.
TTTTCTGTACAGAGCCGGGACTGGTTTCTTTCCTAGTCTTCACGGCTCAAAATTTTCATTCCTAGTTTTGACCCAGCCCATATGAAAATCATTGTTTCGGCATGGCCTGGTCCGTTCAAAGGTCAGTAAAATTAGGCCTGGCCCAAATATTTTTGCAAAAAATGCTTACATTTTTAAATCGCCATTATTATACAATTAAACATTAAAATTTATTACCCGACTGCCAAGAATTAAGGGTTATGTGTTTCACGCGTATTTGGGTATGTGGATTTCTTTATACCCTCGAAACACCCCAATGGCTGGATGGATTTTAATGAATGAGGTCTCTATCGATTCGTCTTAACCGTCCGATGGTTATAGGCTAGGTTTTGTTTTCATAAATTCAAAATGGTGGTCGTAATATACAAAATAGCGGTAGAGACGAAAAAAAATTACGTACCCTATTGAGTGGCATATCATTGAATAGGTCTTTCAAAATGAAGACGATGTTTCATTCACTATTTTACAGTCAGAAGCTCCGTTTAAATATTACACAACCTGGAAGTTGTGTAGGTTGGATATCTAGCTTTACTGTAACTCTAACCTTCATAGACATCTATAGGCCTCATGAAAACAGTGTTTATAGATAGGAATTAACAATTAAACACAACTTAAAAGTCATCAATACAAGTAAATAAAAAAATAGGTAAGTAATATCAAAAATAGTTTCACATTGATGAGAAATAATTATTTAGTTCACTTTTTACGCAGTCGGGTTTTTTGATTTTTTAAATTTAATTCGTTTTGAAGAATAATAGATTTCTACGCTTATTAAAATATAGCTAAATTAAAATGTAGTAAACCATGTGAAAAAGAATCTGTCTATGGCGGAATTCTGTTTTAAACTGAAAAACGTGTTGATCCATGCAAAATTAATATACTAATACGTAAGAAAAGAATATGTAATACATATATACTTGCTAAGAAGGGATATTGTCTATAACGCATTTTTTTTTTCTTTTCTATGCAGTTCCGTCTTAGAAGATTTTACTGTATAGCATTTTTCAGATTTTTGACACTTCAATGCATGAAATATGGATTAACAATCTATATTATAAAGGACAAACATATCTGTGCGTAACGCATACGTCATTCTGCGAATGGCAACACTTTGAAATTGGAAATGAAATTTCGGTTTTGCAATTTTCGCTATTGCAAATTTTTAAACTTCTAAACATCGCACAGTTTCAATTTTTACACCGTTGTATAGGGAAAAAAATTTACTTTTAAATGCAATTTGTTTGAAAGCTCTATCTCAATTTATTTTTGAGATATTAAATTTTTTATAGTTCTTAGTACCAATTTTGTAATTGTGGCAACTGAAGTTCTCCATGTCTATTAAAAGTAAAGGGAAAATAGGGTAGCGGTCGTTGCAGCAACTGGGAACCTGAAAATTTGAGCATGCGCATCAGCTATGGATTTTTGCCTGAGTGAAGAACCAGATCGAAAATAAACACAGTTTTAAAAAAGATATACCTATTTTTTTAATTATTGATTTAAGTTAGGTATTTTTTTATTAGTAATAATAATAGCGACTAAACAATGTCATTTGATAAATTTAAGAGTATTCTTATAATTAATATATAAGCAAAAAATCTTATCAGGTTTGTTTTCATAATTGTTTACATCAATTGACAGAAAATCTCTCTTTCTGAAGCTTAAAAAAAGTGACAAGGCTCATATTCTCGAAAAATACCGAATTTTGTTTTGTGTTTTCACTTAATTCTTATGTAAAATAATCATATATCTTTTTGCTGTTGTTTTTAAGAAAAAATAGCGGCACAGATGTCATATACGCACCTCGTTGGCGAGATTTTTTTCTGACGCCAATGTCATATACGCACCGGGTACTTAACTGGCGCCAAAGTGCCGTTATTTTGCTTGATATGGTAACCGGTTGTTGTTTATTTATTGATAAATTGTTTATTTACTTTTATTTTCTTTTTAAAATTATATAAATTGTTTTGTTCTATAGTTATTAATTAAACATTTTTTTATTTATTGTTATTCCCTTTTTAAAAATATATATGTAACTGGTATTCGAAAACGAGGTTTTCGCCAAATTGGATTTAGAAAAAAATCGCGCCATCGTAGTGCGTATATGGCATCTGTGCCACAATACTATCTACAAATGAGTCTTACTTTTTATTGTTTTTATTTAACAAAAATATAAAATTACATAAGTTATCAGAACTTTAACATAATGGTAAAAGAAGTTATTTTAAGCACTTCATTTTTGTAGTTTATATTTTTGTAATTTTTAATATTTCTTGAATTTTCTTTTTTAAAACGCTGATAAAATCACTTTAGTTTTGAAAGTAACCGCCACACTGGTTTGTTTATCTTGTAGTTTCATATATTGGCAATCATTTACAAAAATGGCATTTTGGCACGTTTTGAAAAAAATTGCCAATTCAATCTGCAGACATATAACGATTTGGCGAGACGATAAATAGATTTTTGTTATTACCAGTTTGTTGTTACCAGATCGTGGCTTTTTGACGAGGTTTGTCCAGAGATTGCTTCATAGCGAGTTTCGTGTGTCCAGTGATGTTTTTTTCGGTTTCATGGGCGCGGAGCGCTCATACACGTGTTACTGACCGCGGCATTGACGAGTTTCGAGCATTTTAGAGATTGGTGTACAGCGAGTTCTGTGTGTCCAGTGATGTTTTTTTTTTCGGTTTCATGGGCGCGGAGCGCTCATACGCACGTTACTGACCGCAGCATTGACGACTTTCGTGCATTTTAGAGATTGCTGCACAGCGAGTTTCGTGTGTCCAATGATGTTTTTTTCGGTTTCATAGGCACGGAGCGCTCATACCCGCGTTACTGACCGCAGCATTGACGAGTTTTGTGCATTTTAGAGATTGCTGTACAGCGAGTTTCGTGTGTCCAATGATTTTTTTTCGGTTTATGGGCGCAGAGCGCTCATACGCGCGTTACTGACCGCGGCATTGACGACTTTCGTGCATTTTAGAGATTGCTGCACAGCGAGTTTCGTGTGTCCAATGATGTTTTTTTCGGTTTCATAGGCACGGAGCGCTCATACCCGCGTTACTGACCGCAGCATTGACGAGTTTTGTGCATTTTAGAGATTGCTGTACAGCGAGTTTCGTGTGTCCAATGATGTTTTTTTTTCGGTTTATGGGCGCAGAGCGCTCATACGGGCGTTACTGACTGCGGCATTGACGAGTTTCGTGCATTTTAGAGATTCCTGTACAACGAGTTTCGTGTGTCCAGTGATGTTTTTTTCGGTTTATGGGCGCGGAGCGCTCATACGCGCGTTACTGACCGCGGCATTGACGAGTTTCGTGCATTTTAGTGATTGCTGCACAGCGAGTTTCGAGTGTCCAGGGATGTTTTTTCGGTTTCATACGCGCGTTACTGACCGTGGCATTGACGATTTTTGAGATTGCTGCAGAGCGAGTTTCGTGTATCCAGTAATGTTTTTTTGTAAAATAATCATATCTCTTTCTGTTGTTGTTTTTATGAAGAAAAAAATCTATGAATGAGTCTAATTTTTTATTGTTTTTATTTAATATAAATATAAAACTGCATAAGTTGTCACAACTTTAGAATTTAGAAAATGTTTCATTTTCATAGTCTTTAATCTGTTGTTATCCTTCTTCAATGGAGTCAACTACTAAAACATTCATTATTGTATAGCTAGATTTCCTTTTCTTAAAAAAAAACGGTGTTTATTTTCGATCTGGTTCGTCACTCAGGCAAAAATCCAGAGCTGATGCGCATGCTCAAATTTTCAGGTTCCCAGTTGCTGCAACGACCGCTACCCGGGAAAATAGTCATGGTTTATTTATTTTTATTGATTATATCCTTATTGATGCCATTTTCACATTACAAATAAAAGTAACTTTTTTCTAACTTTTGAACAGAAAATGACCTCAGCCATAAAAAAAAACCACGCATTCTTCTTCATAAATCAAAAGATTGAAGAAGATATTTCAATATTTTTACATTACGCCGATGCTGAAATTGAGACGCTAGGCAAAATGATTCAGTGAGTAAAAATGATGTCATATTTAAAACAAAAAGATCATTTTCTTTGAAAAAACTAAATATTTGACCAATACTAAATGGCCTATACTATGGCAACTAAAGGCAAATTTCTGAATGGTAAATTTTCGCGAGTACTGAGATTAGAACTTAAATTTTATGCGAATGTTCACATGAAAAGTTGTATCGGACAAACGTGACTTTAAGTTTGGAAATACATTCATTAATAATATATTGCGCTTTAAAATACTTTTAAATTGTGAATTTGAGTGCGTATGTAAATTTTAAGAATGTGAAAATAATGTACCGTTTAGATTTTACGGGGGAAAATTTTATGATGTGACAAAGCAAAATCCTTTTTACTGATTTTTCATCCCGTAAAAACAAACGTAAGAGCCTCAATCGATAACTTCAACATAATTGCTCATCTTGATTACGTATCTAATACAGTTTAATTTTTCAATTATTTAAGCAGTTGAAGTTTTTGGAAATAATATTTTGGTAATTTTAGGTTAAAAACATCATTTGTTTTAAGAGTTAGATAACCAATGCAAGATGAATTTCTTATTGTAATTATTTTTGTAGGTTTGTTATAAATTCGATCTAATAGTTACACTCTAAACATTTTAATTCGTCGAATTTCGACGGGTTCCAACTCGTATTAATAATAACTGAAACATGCAAGGATGGAATAGAGATTCCTTAAAAAAAATAAATATAGCAAACTGCGACACTTCTATAAAAATGAAGATTATAAACATGAACAAAAAAGTTAAGGCAAATATTTTTAGTCAGAACTCCTCGTACAAGACAAATTTTTAACCAAATCGACGTAAAAATCAATGATTTGTAGAAATTCACACTCGGGCCGACTTTTAACTCGTTTCCGGGCCGGACTTTTAATTTTTGTATCGGACCGGGCCAAAATTTTTTTATATGAGCCGGGTCGGGCCCGGCCCTGGAAATTTCGACCCATGCAGACCTCTAGTATCGTATACTTCAAAATAAAGACAACTGAATTGTTTCTACACGTAATTTGGAACTTGAATTTAATATTAATTAACAAATTTAACCTTTTGCGGCCGAGTGTCTACAAATAGCTGCCCAAACTTCATATACATGATTCTATTTTTATATTCTAGTCGCACCACTATATTTTAAAAGTACATGTTTTAGTAAATTTATCTTGCACATGTTGTCAAAGTGCAAGTAAAAATGTTTCTTTTAAAAAAAAGTGATGCCAACCGAATAAATTCGTATAAGAGATGTGCTTGCCTGGGAGAAGTACACTGGTTATCAAAAATTAAGGAAAAGTCACAAAATGCTAATTTTCAAATACGCGAACACTCAAAAGGAAATAATATAATTCGAGTAATTACTATCTCTACAACACGGCTAGCCCATATAACATCTCATTCATGTCACACATGTGTCACAGTCACTACGGTTAAGCGAAAGAATAGGATATTCCATACATCTCATTATGAGTCTCAAATGATCACTATATGTGACTCCACTGAGAAGTCAATGTGACTGCTGCTTTGTGACGAGTCACCAAGTGACTTTACAATGTAGTTAAATTGTGACTCTCACGTGACTGTCATTTTGAGACTCAATTTCATAGTCATCATGAACGTTGCATTATGATAAGTCACCAAATAATATCATATTATAGTCACATGGAGACTTTTCCCAAAAGAGCACAATGGGGACTTCACAGTAGTCTCTCTGTCACCTGAAAGTCATCATGTGACTTTAATGTGACATTATTTGGTAACTTATCACAATGCAGCGTTCACGATGACTTTGAAATTGACTCTACAAATGACAGTCACATGAGAGTCACAATGTAACTACATTGTAAAGTCACATGGTGACTCGTAACAAAGCAGCAGTCACAGTGACGTCTCAGTGGAGTCACATATAGTGATCATTTGAGACTCATAATGAGATGTATCGAATTTCCTATTTTTTTGTTTCACCGTAGTGACTGTGAGACTTGTGACCATGTGTGACGTGAATGAGATGTTATATGGGCTAGCTGTGTTGTAGAGATAGTAATTACTCGAATTATATTATTTCCTTTTGAGTATTCGCGTATTTGAAAATTAGCATTTTGTGACTTTTCCTTAATTTTTGATAACCAGTGTACTTCAACCGCAAAGGGCTAAGACAGGTTTAAAAGGCAATGCTTTTTCATCAACCTCGAAAAACTGAAAAATTGTCAATTCATTTAATGAACGAAGCGAACCAGCAAAGATGATCACAACTTTAGAGTATGGAATAAGCATTAAGACAAAAAAAAAAAATTATACATAAGTAAACAGGGTTGCAATCTATTTATTCAAAAATACGGAGCATTTCTCTTCAAGTCGAATATGGAGTTTCGTTCATTCCAGCGGTCGGGTTTCGAGTAAGTAGCGTGTACAAGTAGCGAAACTACAATAGTCTTTATTTTCCCTACTAGTTTGTACTGTAACGTGTTACGATTTGAAAAATGAAATGTAGCGAGTAGCACGATAAAAGAAAAAAAAAAACGCATTTTCTAGCGAGCACTTAAGCATATCTCACACTGAGACGACAAAGCGACATGAAGCGCAAAAACCGGTCGAAATAAAGAACGAAGTTGTTTCAAACCTGTTTTAAACCAGTTTTTCCAGTGAATTCAAGCGACATGTCTTAGGTGTCGCCATAGTGTGTGACTTGCCTCAATGCTCTTTTAACGCTACTTCAGGCAAAATTGCCATTCTTGAAATTATGTGATTGTAAGAGGCTTTTTGTGCAAAATGTGTCCTGCGAAACAATTTGCGAATATCAGCTAATCTCATCTTGTCGTTATGGAAACTCATCGTATCTCGTATAACGACATAGATTTTTCTATTGACACTTGCTGGTAAAATCAAGTGTTGACCGACAAAAAAATTAATTTTCTTGCAGGCAACAATTGTCTATTTACTCATTCACGTAAGATTCGTGTTTCAGATCTTCACGTTTTAATGCCGAGTATCTTGTTTTTGAAATTTCTTTATTGATAGATTTATTATTTTTTTGATATTATGACAGATAAAACTAACGCTAAAATTTCTAATAAATACATAAATAATATGGGCACCGGAGTAGACAGAAATACAGAGAGGGGCAACTTTTGGAACAATTTGCTTGTGATAATCAACCTAGACTAAGTTTTTTTTTTTTAAATAAAGGATATAAGCATGCAATAAACTAAACTAAGTTTTTTTTCTTTTTTTGTCAGAACACAATTTTTACACATATCAACATAAAAGGCAATGTAGAAATATAACAATTAAGAAATACTAAAAATACAAAAACTAACCTTCATATACACCATTATGAGTTACACCACCCCATTCCCTCCCCTATTTAAGGTAAGCATAAAAACAGAACTAAGCATTTTCTTCTATGGACAGTACAGTGTGGGAGGGGGTATCCAGCTCCACTTTGCCGGTGCAAATGAGTTTGCGAATAAATAATTTTAGTATAAGGCATTATTTAAATGTGATTTTTCAGAAAAATATGTCGTTCACAAAAACTAACAAGCAATAGAAAACATACATCTAAAATGCATCAAAAATTTATACTAATCCGAATAGCTTTACGATTCATCTTGATAAGACAGAACAACTAAAGGTATAAACTGTTAGTATATGTAGCATTCTCACAATCTTTTGACTTTCGGGAAATTAAACTTGCTAAAATAACATTTTAATCTGATAGACAAATGCCTTAATGATTCAAAATAAGGAAAAAATGGTCAGCAGCGAAAATTTTTTTATTTAACTGAGGTTTAAGTTGAACCTGCGAGTTTAATTTTCCTTACCATTTTATTACTATAACTTTCTATTTTCTTCTAAATTTTTACTTATAATGAATTTGCATAGACCCACAGGACATTCAAATAAGAAATAATAACAATGTAGTATTTTTAGTACAAAATTTTGGTATAACATTGTCTTAAAGGGGTGTTAAAGAAGGGATTGGAAGGGGGAAAAGGGGGATGGTATAAGAAAAAAGGGACGGTAATGGAAAAAAAAGTCCTTCCGGCCAGTGCCGGGAGGAAGAGGTAGCTTTCATATTCCTTATTTTAAAAAAGCCAACTTATATCATTCAAACACACGAAGCTCAATTTAGTGGAAACCGAATATAGGAGATTCAATACTAATTTTTATCAATATAATGAATGAGAATTTCGCGAAATTAGTCAGCTTTATCCAAGCTGCTTTTCTTTGAAGTAACTTATATTTGGCTGCCAAATTCGGCGATTTCTTAAAGTGCCTGCCATTTTAAGGCAACATGGTGGATGAGGCTAACCAGTGAACTTGGTCCAGACCTTAGTAATTGCTGTGCACATGCTCACTCACATCGGAATCGGTTGATATATACGAGTGCTGTCGCATGCAAAAAATCAGATTTTTCAAAATGTCACCCTCAATAGAAATTGAAACTGCTATATCTGAGCCATTTTTTAAGGTAAAGACAAACAAAAAATGCTCCTGAATCCTTTTCAAGGTCAAATACTTAAGAAAGAAACCTTTTTCAATTTCTAATTTTTTTGCACCTCACTTTAAATATATATATTTTGTTTAATTTAAAGGCCGCCATTTGGAAACAAGATGGCTGATGAATCTGGCCAGCGAACTTGGTCGAGGTATTGATGTATACTATCCACATGCTTTCTTACATCGAAATAGGCGAATACGTGTGTTATCGCGTGACAAATACAAGATAGTTTCAAAATGTTAGCCATGCTAGAAATTCAAAGTGCTATAATTCAACCATTTTTTAAGATATAAACAAAAGAACAAATTTTCAGAAACAAAAACTGCTCCGGAATCTTTGTATCAAGGCCAAACACATAAAAAAAATCTTTTTCATTTTCCAATTTTTTAATACCTCATTTTAAATTTTAAATTAATTTTTTTTAAATGGCAACCCTTTTGAAACAAGATGGCGAATGAAGCTGGCCAACGAACTCGGTCGAGACATTGGTATGTACTATGTACAGATCAAGTTACATCCAAATCGGTTCATAAATACGCCTGTTATCGCGTGACAAAAATCAAGTCGTTTTAAAATGTCAGCCACAATAGAAATTCAAAATGCTATTACTCAGCCATTTTTTTAGATATAGACAAAACAAAAACTGTTCCGGAATCTTTGTATTAAGGTCAAACACATACAAAAAAAAAATTTTTCATTTTCCAATTATTTGGTATCTCATTTTAATTTTTTAATTTTTTTTAAATGGCCGCCATTTTGAAACAAGATGGCGGATGAAGCTGGTCAACGAACTCGGTCGAGACATTAGTATGTACTATGTATAAACGAAGTTACATCCAAATCGGTTCATAAATACGCCTTTTATCGCGTGACAAAATTCAGGACATTTCAAAATGTCAGCCACGCTAGAAATTCAAAATGCTGCAACTCAGCCATTTTTTAAGATATAGACGAAACAAATACTGCTCCGAAATCTTTGTATAAAGGTCAAATACATAAGAAAAAATATTTTTCCATTTTCAATTTTTTGGTACCACATTTCAAATTTAAAATTTTTTTAAAAATTTTAAATGGCCGCCATTTTGAAACAAAATGGCGGATGAAGCTGGCCAACGAACTCGGTCGAGACATTGGTATTTACTATGTACACACCGAATTATATCGAAATCGGTTCATAAATACGCCTTGTATCGCGTGACAAAATTCAGGACGTTTCAAAATGTCAGCCACGCTAGAAATTCAAAATGCTATAACTCAGCCATTTTTTAAGATATAGACGAAACAAAAACTGCTCCGGAATCTTTTTATAAAGGTCAAATACATAACAAAATAATATTTTTCCATTTTTAATTTTTTGGTACCACATTTCAAATTTTAAATTTTTTAAAAATTTTAAATGGCCGCCATTTTGAAACAAACCGCCGGATGAAGCTGGCCAACGAACTCGGTCGAGACATTGGTATGTACTATGTACACACCGAATTACATCGAAATCGGTTCATAATTACGAGAGTTACAGTGTGACATAGGTCAGATATATATATATATATATATATACAGTCGAACCCGGTTAAGACGCTCACGGTTATTACGCGATCCCGCTTAATTAGCGGATTTTGTCCGATCCCTTGAACATCGCCCATAAGGATAATATAAAAAGATCACGTTTAATACGCGGACGGTTATGACGCGATCCCGCTTAATACGCGATAAATTTTCTCTTCTTCGAGCGAAAAAAAAATCACGCTTAAGACGCAAATTCTTTGATCAAGATGCGAATTCCTTCTCTCTTCTGGAGTGCTACCACCTACCAATGTAGCGGATTTTTATTATTCAGATAAAAAACACTGTTTTCGAGTAGTATTTAATTTATTTAACAACAGATTAATTAAGGTAAAAATTACTAAACGGAAATAGTGATAGACATTTGAATTAAAAAAAAACCCTCTAAATTAGCAAAACTGGAATTCTTCTTTGATTCAACCTCCTAGCAGTCTTCGTCTCTCCCTTCGTGTATGTCTTTTCTATATAGTAGAGAGAAATAGACGAATTCAGGTTACTCAGATGTGTCATAAAAATTAGTGTGATTAGAGATGTTCATACCTGTTGTTAGAGAGATTTTAAATGTACTTTATATCGCTACTTTTATAATCCATATTATAGACAACAAAAAAGGAATCTCGTAAAGATTAAATACGACTCCGATTGGATAATTATTTTATGTATACTTTACTTTTTGCTGTAACAATTTTTTATAAGGATAGTTTTTCTTATTATACTAGGGGGCTCGGCCCCCTACGAGCTACGCTCGCCAACCCCCGTCCAGACACCGTAGACTCTAAACGCACGCTAATTTGATCGGCTTTAAAAAGATTTCGAAAGATTGAATTACAATTTAAAAAACAGTGGCGATCTCTCTATAAACGGATTTCTATTCATTTCTCTTTGATGGGGGAATTTTAACGCCAAATCCGTTGCGGTACTACTTGATTATCCCGTCGACCCATTTCGCCAAATTATATAAATCGCCAAACCACTCGCCAAATTATACAAATTGACATAATTTTTATTTTAAATAACGAAACAACAAATAAATTAGTACAACATTAATAAAAATACAAATAAAACGTCGAAATAAAAATAACTTGATGACGTAGACGCGTGTAACAACATTTCAAAATAAGCTAATATAAAAGGAATTAAGTAAACAGAGTCTTTGTCTCCTGGTATTTTATAACAAAGTGAAAAGAAAGTTCTTTTAAAGGAGACATTTTAAATTAATCGTTTTTAATCTGACGTAATTTTGACCAAACTATTCTTTCTCTGTTTAATATTCACGTGAAAATACTTGTGTTAGAAATGAAATATTATTTGCGCTTTCCTAACAAAAATAGTTGAAAAGTATCCTCTTAAAATATCAAATAAATGTCTAGCGCAATTTCTAAATTTAAACCGTTTTGCAATATTATTTTGTGTTCATTTTATGTAATAACTGTAATGTGACGTAATTTCTCCTATTTAAGACTTCTAACGCATGTTAATAAATTTATTGCTTTACAAATTCCTTTCTCTCTTAAAATTCACGTGTAATTATAGTTTTTATGACATAATTTTTAATAAGTTCCTGCTTTTTGTACATAATTATTTAATTCTAATTCCAAATGTTTTTTTCTGTTTATAATAGTCACGTGTAAATAAATTTTTAATTTATTTACATGTATAAATACTTTTTTTTTTGAAGCAAACATTATTGCTTCCGCTGTTTATACAGTTGGCAACAGTTTAAATTAATATCACTTTCTAAAATCTGTTAAAAATATCTCTAGAAATGCTGAAAATCTGAATTTAAAATAGAAATAAAACCTCAAAAAATGAGTCAAAATAAAAAAAATGAATGCATTCCGCACTCCGGCAAATTCTAACGCACAAAATGATCTAAAAATGATTAAATTCCTATGAACAGTTTTTGCTCCTATAAAACTTTTTTAGTGGAACGATTTTGTCCAACTTTAGCATTAAATATCTCATAAAATAATTCTTCGATCTGAAAACTGTCTGCATCAGCGTGTTTATCAAACATTTCTGTATAATACTACCGATTTTCATATTTTTGTATGCATTATTTTTCTTAATATTAACGAAGAAAGACCTCCGGTCACAAAAAATTCAACACCGGCGGCGGCGGCGGCGGCGGTGACAGCGGTAGTTACTTTTTTTTAGAATAGAGAGATTAATAATGAAGAACATATATAATGGTACTCATTATTACAAGTACTAAATATGAATTTAAAAACTGGGTTGTGCTTCAAAGATTTAATATTTTTTCTTTCTGTTAAAAAAATGAGTGTAGTAGGAAAATTATTTTTGGTTGCAACGTATTAATCGACAATAAAGTCATGTTGGAATCCATATTTATTTTCCGTTATTATTCCAGTTTGTCCTATAAAAAGAAACAATAAGTTAAAGTGGAATACAATTAAATTTCAATCGGAAGATATGTTAAAGACACAATTTTCGACCGTAAACGTATAAATGAAAGTTCTGAAGTTCATTTAGACGATTATCTGTGTAAATAAGCCCATTTCCTGCAACATTATACAAATCACGTTTAATACGCGATCCCGCATAATACGCGGCTTTTGACCACTCTCTTGAAACGCGTCTTAACCGGGTTCCACTGTATATATATATATATAACCATTAATTAAACATAACCTACCACCATCAAAAACCGTAATATTATGAATTAAAGCTGTAAGTATAAAAAAAAGTGTAAAATAATTTATTATAAGAATTATTATGGAATAAAAAAGAAGAAAGTGGACACCGACAATTAATGGAAAAGCTTATATATTGAATTACGTTTTCAAGGGCACAGAATTCAATGATATAAGCAAAATGGTTGTTTTCTGTGAGAAAAAAAAAAGCTAAAGCTAAAAATTATTTTTCTCTGTGCCCGAACAACCATTATAATCAAGTGAATAGATTAAAAATGAAAACAGAATAGAATCAAATAATATGAAATGGAAAAATCAATAAAACCAAATTAAACATTTATAGCATAAAAAATAGAAATATTACACAACATACCGATTAATATTTCAGTTTTTTTTTCAATATATCCACTCGCACATGGGTACGCACATGGCTACCATGATATCGTAAAGATTAAGGTGAATAAAACAGTTAAGAAATCACAGTAATTGATACCAAAGGATGCAGTTAATACATTTTGAAAAAACATCATAAATACAATTAATATAATATAAAATAAAATAAATAGAAAGTAATTACATTATATAAAATGACTAAAATGCACATTTAAATTACTTAATTACTATTTAACAATATCGTCAAAATTTAGCTAAAAAATCCACCTGGTGTAGGAAATTACAACTGAAAAGGAGCTGCAAAAGACAAAATTTATAACTTATCGTCAAAAGACAAATTTTGGTGCTGCCATCTAGTAGTATTTTTATTATTCAAATGTCACAAGATGAACAATTGAAAGCCTTTGAATGTAAAAAATTTATCAACAGCAAAACCAAACAAATCCTTATATATAGATAATTATAAACCTAATATAAACCTCACTATATATATTTTTTAAAACTATTGTTAATAAAATTTTTAAAAAAAGCATTCAAAATATTCTATTATCTTACTCATTTAAACTACACTAAGAATTTAAATAATTCTATAACATTGATAATATATAGCGTATATCTATATGCTATAAAATAAATTCAATAATAATTAATATAAATATATATTAAAAATAATATAAAAATTGTTAATAATAACTATTATATATAAGATAATTATAAAATGAACAGGAAATAAAAAACATATGGAAGTATATAGAAGATTATCAGATACTTAAATTCCCATTACCTAAAAATCTCAAATATAGTGTGTGGATTATTTTTATACAGCCATAAAAATCCAAAAAGTATGAATGTGGGACATTCAAACACATTAAACCGATAATAAATTTTATAACACAAAGTGAAAATAGATCAATATTAAAAAGAATAGAGGAATAATAATAATAATAATTACCCAATTTTAATACATACAGTATAACTTTAGTTATATTAAATACACTTATATGTATATTAATCACTATAAAAATGGCATACTATTAGTAATTAATATGATATTGTCCTGATTAAATTTAAATTTTAATAACAAATGATTGTAAATTAAATAAAACTTTAATTAAGCTAAATATAATATTAATGAAATTCACCAATTACATATAAAATATCAAATCAACATCCTTATAAAATACGTATTAAAAATAGTGATAATACAAAAGCCCCATTTATTTTATTTTTTTTTAAATAAATTAACCATTGCGTATTATCCAGACAACAACACCCTCCTCCGTACTCTTATATATATATATATATATATCAATTTTGAACGGAGGGCGGTTTCGGGGTCTGGGGGTCATGATCGATGCCAATATACCAAAATTTTTTGAAATCGCTTTCCTCCGAACGGCTGCAATAGGTAGCTTTTTGTAATGAAAGCTACCTAAAAAAAGGATGGTAAAGATGGGACGGTAAGGAAAATTACCTCTACTTTTAGGTAAATCATGTTAAGACTAAGTGATATCCACAATGTTCATTGCTTTTTAGAAACAGTTATTCACATTGGACTAACTTTTAAACAAAATTTAATTTATCTCGAAAAGTGCAGCAATAAATCTTTGGGACTACCAATAAAGCCACGATGCTTGAAATTGACATTTAAATACTGATTTAAATTCTGCAGTAAATTTCCTGTCAAAGAATTTTAGACATTCTTTCTCTAGCATACTTCTGCATGAGAAAAAAAATTGAAAAAAATTCTTTGGCTGCATCTGAAGTGATTTTCTATATAAGTTTAACAAGAGGGATGGCAAGGAATCTAAAACCCAGGGAGAGAGTTCAAAAAATAATATCAACCGTAAAAACGTGTGCAGGTTAATTTTTTGCTACATATTTATATAAAACAATTGTCCCAGTTTCGGAAAAAAATTACATCGAATTACTTTTATTAAAACAATTTTATTCAGACAGCTATAAACTTAAAAATCAGCATCAAGGACACGGGACGGTATAGGAGTTTTCCTGGTATTTGGACACCTAACATTGTCCAGAACTTATTTATCTCGTTAATATCGTTATGAAACCATGCAATGGGATGTTCCCCAGTATATGAAATTAAAAAAAAACCACAAGAATATGTACTACACTGTAAAAAAAAATTTGTAAAGTTACTAAAGTTTTTCTAGGAAACTGGGATTCCAAGAACTTTTCATGTAACGGCAACAACAAAAATTCCTGTAACAGCGTCTGTTACAGGAATTTTTGTTGTTGCCGTTACATAAAAAGTTCTTGGAATCCCAGTTTCCTAGAAAAACTTTAGTAACTTTACAGATTTTTTTTTTTACAGTGTAAAATAAAAATTATTATTCAGGGACATAAAATTCAAAAGATTGTGAGAATTCCCCATATCATATACCTTTAACTTTTTAGTTTATACCTTAAACGCTTAAACTATTAGTTTATGGACAGCGTAGAAAAGAAAAATTCGTCGCCATGCAAAAGGTTCAATTGCATGCATATAAAAGTCTGAAAAAAAGAAATAAAACCACAAAAAACTGGTTTTGTAAACGCGAAACTAAATTCTTTTCTGCCTGTAACGATAGAGTAGTGAATGAATTTTAAATCTTAACAAAGAGAGAGAGAAAGTCCTTAGGTGTTAGATCTGCCTTAGAATTAGAATAGTAATAATAATAAAAAGAATGACGTAAGGTTCTCAGTGTGACGCAAATCACGTACATTAGCTATTATTTAGATCAGATCCTACAATTACAACCTTCAATGCTGGCCTCGTTCAGTACCTCCCCAATGTAGGTAATATTGGTCAATGACTTTGATCTGTCTGGCTGCCTGTATGCCTATCATTATAAAACCTTCAAAAAAATTATCAGGGTTTCATTGCAGGAATCCTTTGATGTATGTGACTCTGATTAATGTAGTTTTGATTAGTTTGAACCCCAAAAGTTTGAAAATAAAAAACATAGTCAATGAGTATGAAGCAATTGAGAAGGCAAAAGAAACTTGTATTAAGGGTGTTCTCAAATCCAAAAGGGCAACTTTATGACAGAAGTTTTAATTTATTTTTTTTCGGAAATGCGTGAAACTAGCAGTTGTTGTTGTTCATAAAATATGTCATCGACCTGTTTTTTCCGTTTTTTTTTTAATTTATTTATTTATTTATTTTTTATTATTTTTTATTTTTTTTTTTTGCAAACGCAATAGATCTTTCAGAAAATAGTGCCAAAGTGGGCGTTTTGAACCGAATTTCCGCGCGAAAGTGGAATAACCACTCAAGGTCGGGCGAAAAACGTGTTTGTCACGTGATCAAAATCGCTTATAACTAAATAGCTAATTTATTGATTAAAAAATGGAAAACACAGTTCGATTCCGAATCGCTTCCATGGCCAGGCCTTTCAATTTTATCTATTTTTGTTAAAAAATGAATTTGTAAATGTGTCAAAACATTTTGCGCTTGTTGAGCAGAGTAGTTAAGAACAGCCTTAAAGAAGAGATATTTTTTAGGGAGATAGCATGGACGCAGTGGCGTATCCAAGCGGTGGGCTGATGGGACTGCAGCTGAAAATATGACAAACAACATTGCACACAATACTCTGCAATCAGAATTAAAAAATAATAAAAATTGTATGAAAAATGAGCAGGTTTACTAAAAGCAGTTTCACTGCGCATGCGCGAATGCAATCAAAATATAATATGCATAATGTATTAGCTAAGTATATAGAGCAACTTTTGTGAAAGTCTCAAAATCATAGCTTGAAAATTCTGAAAATTATCGTAGATAGAATAAGCTCGAAATCCGTTGTTCCAAAAAGAAGCAAAAAGATGAAGGGTTGTATCAAATATCTGTTGATTAGTGCTAAGATAGCGTACACAATATTGCACGTACTATTCTATTGGATACAACCTCTCATCTTTTTGCTTCTTTTTGGGAACAACGCATTTCGAGCTTATTCTATCGACGGTAAGTTTCAGAATTTTCAAGCTATGATTTTGAGACTTTCACAAAAGTTGCTCTATATACTTAGCTAATACATTATGCACATTATATTTTGATTGCATTCGTGCATGCGCAGTGAAACATTTTTTAGTAAACCTGCTCATTTTTCATACAATTTTTATTATTTTTTAATTCTGATTGCAGAGTATTGTGTACAATGTTGTTTGTCATATTTTCTGAAAATAACTTTTTTTTTATGTTAAGAACTCTGCAAATTATAAGCAAAAAACTTGGCGAAATTTGGGACTGTTTTTATAAAAACCTTAATTTCTCTACGAGTATACATGCTATCCTCATAAAAATGAACAGTATATTACAATAAGCCACTTATTAATAATCTTGAGTTTGAACGCTTTTGCTGCATTAGTTTTTACAGGGTTATCCAGAAGATATTCGTTCTTTTTCAATTTGTTGACTGTCTCCTATGGGGTTTCGGGAAAAAATCTTCGCGGAAATATATGACCTATACTATACTGTTTACACCCCTGCAGTTTCAGGTTAATTTCTCGTGTATTTTTCTAGATATTTAACAAAACGTCTAGTGACCGGTCACCTTTGGCCATATAGTGTATGATAAAGTATGTGAAAACAGACTTGGTTCACTGTGAAAGTAGATAAAACCGATTTTATGCATCTTTTAAATGGACTAACTCATTTTTTTTTTTTTCATAATGGACTATGTCTACTATGCTTGTGAGCCCCTCAAATGCAAATGATGAAATGCAATGATGTAATTGCAAAAAATGTGATGATTTTTCGCAGTTTTTTTTTTTTTTAATTATTAAGGGAAGCGATTAAAAAAGCGGGACAACTGCTTATCAGTGGTTATGACTCTGACGAAAAAGATAAAATCTTAGTTATCTTTTCTCATAGTATTTAGTTATTTTAAGTTACTTAGGAAGAATAAAATTAACCTTATTAAAAAAATCATTAGAGGAAATAAAAAGACTTAATTAATTAAATTTCAAAATCCAGGGTTGCATGCTGGTGCCGGTGCCGGTAGCGATTGTAATTTGAGAAACGAAGAAAATATTTCTGTTGTCAAAGAATGAACGTTAATATAAAACGGCGATAGGGTCGGTGCAGCCGTTGGGCAAACGGGACGGCTGCTCAGTCCCCCGCGCCAATTGGGGTTTTATTAGGGGGCCGAATCTGTCTATACAATTCAAAATAACGTTTCCTCTGTATAAAACAATATTTTTGCTCTAGATTTGTTTTTAAATGTTTCTTCCCGATAAAAACAATGAGTATTAGCTTTATTTCTTACAGGCAAAGTTGATATAATTGTCCGGGAATGTATAGATTCGACGATCACAAAAGTAACCGTGAATGCATTTAAAAAAATTTAAGGGGGGTCCGGGACACAAAAATTTTCAAATTTTCTTTTAAAAAAATTACTGCATTAAAAAATTATCTGTGTTTTTCTGCTTAAAATGACGTTTAAACCATGTTTCAATCTTAATTAGAACAAGAAATATTAAATTTTTCGTTTTGGTTTGTTTTCAAAATTTAGCTTTCGAACAATGGTTGTCACGGAAACGACTTCTTGTGAAAATGCGTTTTCTTCATGATGGCTTTTTTCACCATTTCTCGTATTTAAATCGTTATAAGTCAAGAACCGTTAAGGCTGTTTTTAACTGTTCTGCTCAACAAGCGCAATACGTTTTGACATATTTACAAATTCATTTTTATACGGAAAGGTATAAAATTGGAAGGGCAGGCCATGGAAGCGATTTTGAATTGAACTGTTTTTTCCAATTTTTGATCAATCAATTATCCATTGATTTATAAGCGAATTTGATCACGTGACAAACACGTTTTTCGCCCGTTCTTGAGTGCTCTGTCTTCCTCCGCACGGAAATTCGGTTCAAAATGCTCACTTTGGCACTATTTTCTGAAAGATCTATTGCATTTGCAAAAAAAAATGGAAAAAACAGTTCAATTACATAGTTTCTGAATTTTTTGCTTTAAATATTTTTTTTTTATTAATGTTTTTAAAAATGCTGAATAAAAATTCAAACTTATATATTTCTGTTTATTTAAATGACAAAAAATTGAAATTCTACCGATAATATTTCGAGTTATAACGATTTTAAATTATCCCGTTTTTTTAATGAATTTTAAATTTTAATTTTTAAAAATTATATATATGAGAAGTTTTATCATGTGATTTTGTTTACAAATGACATGGTTAACCATCACAAAAAAAATTCAAAATTTTAACTCAATAAATAAAAATTATTTTAAATTGTGTCCCGGACCCCCTTAAAATATCGTAAAAGATGGAAGATTTTGCGAAATTAAAAATAATTATGCACATTAAATGCGAAATTAGTTGTTTTTTTACGCATTTTATTATCCATAGTATATATTATTTTATGATATCTACAATTTAAAGAGACATTTTATTACTCCAGTATTGCTTATGTGTTGGATGCCGCTAACTGCTTTCCTAGGGCCCCCGCTCGACATTACACCGTCCCTGTATGGCGACGAAATATATTACAATGTTCAACTCGTATAAATTATGATTTCGTTAGAACTCTTTTGGTGTAGCTTATTAGCAGTTAAATTTTTAAAGCACCTTATCATACAATTTCTCATTGCATGGAACAGTAGTAAATTCCGAATTTCTCAAACTGCATTTCTAGACAGACGCGCAAAGAACGAACTTGCGGTTCGGGGGTGAAGTTTCATAAGAGTCCCTATTATTATATTCACACAATAGAAGAAGGATTTTTTGTGGATATTTTAAGGGGACTCGATACTCTTTGAAGAAATTTGAAGAAAATTTTTTACTGATATAAATTTACTTATTATATACACGTACTAGAAAGATGACCGTCAAATAGGACGGAAAATGAGATATCAAGATACAGTTTTCTCTATTTCGCCGAGGCCCCTATTCTGGAAAAGTACTGAGAATTTAATTTCTGTATTCGTCTATGTAAAGCACATTAAAATCGGGCAGTTAGAAGCTCAAATAGTACAGCGCCGTCTAGTGGCGGTTATTTTATTAGTAGCATCGGATTGAAGATGCAAAGACGTACATTTTCGTATATTACACTTTAAATTCTGACCCATAGATTTTGAAAAAACTTTAAATGCACGGTGTGTAAATTAAATTTCGGTGAACTCGATTATGAAAAACTAGTAGGTTTCAATGGGAAATTCGCCAAATTATCCAGCTATCGCAACTTATTTTTGTCGCCAAATTTGGCAAATATCGCCAAATTTGGCGATATCTTGCCAAGTTGGTCAAAATTTGGCTCTCTTGTGGTAACGTATTGCGGGTGCTATTAGCACTTTTCAACAATTACTCATAGTTGAAGCTCAAACCGATTTCTCCATAGAAATCCTAACATGGCCGCGACGAATGAGGTGGACCAACCGGAATTGTGAAGGACACACAGAGACTCGAATTTTATCTAAATATATTATTATAGGTAATACTTAAAAAAAAACTGATTTTGACAAGAAAAAAAAATCATTTTGTGGCTAAATATTAAGAATTTTATTATTATTATTATTATTATTATTATTATTTAAGTAATTTTAAAGTTTGATGTTTTTTTGATACATTACTGTGTTTAAAACTCTAAAACTTCTACAAAAATTTGTCAATTCACTCCTACATTTTTGGTATCCTCAATATAGTGTACTTAATAAAATAAAGGATGGATTTTATAAGATAATGAAAAAAAAATCGAAACGTTGAACAAATCATGTTTTTTGCTGCGTTTTTGCCTATGTTTGTACATTTTTTTCCTCATAAACAATTAATTAATTATAAAATCGATCCCTAATTTTATTAAGTACACTATACTGAGGGCAAAAAAAAAAATAACGACACATATTTGTAGAAGCATTTTTCGTGAATTGTTTAAACTACATTAGAAGATTTACATAATCATTTAATAAATTTTAGAAGAACTAAAGGATTTAGAAGGATTAATTAAATTTGAATGTATAGGGATTTTGCGCAATATTTATAACCTCTCTGAAATCTTTTATTTTAAATATTTTTCTTAGTATTGTGTAGAGTTAGGAAATGTACAATTATTTTTTACAATAGAAATAGAGAAATATTTCCGAATTGAAAAATCCCCCCCCCCCCCACACACACACACACTCACACACAACGCCAAGAAAGCTAAAACGATGCAAAAGCAAAAGAAATCATCCTTTTAAAAATATTTTTGTTTTGTATAACCAGTAATGCTTTTGGAACAAAATAAAGTAATGTATAACTCATTCTAAATTGTATTACAACTAATCAATATATTAAATGAGTTTTATAACAAGTTATTTTAATGGTACTTATAAGTACCGTCAGTATATAAAGGGTTAAATAAAAAAATTATTCTCAATTTTTACCCACAAAATGATTTTTTCTTCTTCTCAAAATCAGTTTTTTTTTTTTTTTTTTTTTTTTTTTTAAAGTAAATCCTATAAATAATCTATGCTAATAAAAGAATAAATCGCTCTGTGTGTGTGTGTGTGTGTGTGTCTGTCTGTCTGTGTGC
The DNA here is from genome assembly GCA_963932465.1 of Maratus speciosus. Lineage (NCBI taxonomy): Eukaryota > Metazoa > Arthropoda > Arachnida > Araneae > Salticidae > Maratus > Maratus speciosus. The sequence goes on from OZ010797.1 coordinate 271,857,542, forward strand.
AATGGCTAGGGAAAACTACCGCACGTAGAAGTCTGAAATTTCAGATGTGATTAGTCCAAGACAGGTCCTAATACACCTGAGGCTCGGATTTTTAATTTTTTAAGGGCCGGGGCTCCTGGACACCTTTCAGTTTTTATGCACTAAATTGTTAATAACATGCCTCTTTTCTATCCGATCTTCTTCGTTTTAGGGGTGAATTATCCTTTCGGTTTCTGCCCCATTTTTACATTTCACTTAAGACCCTGGCACCATTGCAAGGGGCCAGGGTCTTAAAAGTGCCCTTCAAAGTAAAACTTCAAGTGCACTTGAAGTTTCAGTGCACTAAATTGTTAATAACATACCTCTTTTCTATCTGATCTTCTTCGTTTTTGGGGTGAATTCTCCTTTTGAGTTTCTGACCTATTCCTACATTTCAGTTAAGACCCTGGCACTCTTGCAAGGGGCCCGGTACAGGGCCCCTTGAAGTTTTAGTGCACTAAATTGTTAATAACATGTATCTTTTCTATCCGATCTTCTTCGTTTTTGGTGTGAATTCTTCTTTCAGTTTCTGCCCCATTTCTACATTTCAGTCAAGACCCTGGATTTTTTGCAAGGGGCCCGGTACAGGGCCCCTTGAAGTTTTAGTGCACTAACTTTTTAATAACATGCCTCTTTTCTATCCGATCTTCGTCGTTTTTGGGATGAATTCTCCTTTCAGTTTGTGCCCCATTTCTACATTTCAGTTAAGACCCTGGCACCCTGTCAAGGGGCCCAGTACAGGGCCCCTTGAAGTTTTAGTGCACTAATTTTTAATAACATGCCTCTTTTCTATCCGATCTTCTTCGTTTTTGGGGTAAATTCTTCTTTCAGTTCCTGCCCCATTTCTACATTTCAGTTAACACCCTGGCACCTTTGCAAGGGGCCCAGTGCATAGCCCCTTGAAGTTTTACTGCACTAAATTGTTAATAACATGCCTCTTTTCTATTCGATTTTTTTCGTTTTGGGGGTGAATTCTCCTTTCAGTTTCTACCCCATTTCAACATTTCAGTTAAGACCCTGGCACCCTTACAAGGGGCCCGGTACAGGGCCCCTTGAAGTTTTAGTGCACTAAATTGCTAATAACATGCCTCTTTTCCATCCGATCTTCTTCGTTTTTGGAGTGAATTCTCCTTTCAGTTTGTGGCCCATTTCTACATTTCAGTTAAGACCCTGGCACACTGTAGAGAGGCCCGGTACAGGGCCCCTTGAAGTTTCAGTGCACTAAATTGTTAATAACATGCCTCTTTTCTATCCGATCTTCTTCGTTTTTGAGGTGAATTCTCCTTTTGAGTTTCTGACCTATTTCTACATTTCAGTTAAGACACTTGCACCCTTGCAAGGAGCCCGGTACAGGGCCCCTTGAAGTTTTAGTGCAGTAAATTGTTCATAAAATGTATCTTTTCAGTCCGATCTTCTTCATTTTTGGTGTGAATCAGTTTCTGCCCCATTCCAATTAAGACCCTGGAAACTTTGCAAGGGCCCCAGTACAGGGCCCCTTGAAGTTTTAGTGCACTAACTTTTTAATAACATGCTTCTTTTCTATCCGATCTTCGTCTTTTTTGGGGTGAATTCTCCTTCAAGTTTGTGGCCCATTTCTACATTTCAGTTAAGACCCTGGCACACTGTAGAGAGGTCCGGTACAGGACCCCTTTAAGTTTCAGTGCACTAAATTGTTAATAACATGCCTCTTTTCTATCCGATCTTCTTCGTTTTTGGGGTGAATTCTCCTTTTGAGTTTCTGACCTATTTCTAGATTTCAGTTAAGACCCTGGCACCCTTGCAAGGAGCCCGGTACAGGGCCCCTTGAAGTTTTAGTGCAGTAAATTGTTCATAACATGTATCTTTTCAGTCCGATCTTCTTCATTTTTGGTGTGAATTCTTCTTTCAGTTTCTGCCCCATTTCTACATTTCAGTTAAGACCCTGGAAATTTTGCAAGGGGTCCAGTACAGGGCCCCTTGAAGTTTTAGTGCACTAACTTTTTAATAACATGCCTCTTTTCCATCCGATCTTCGTCTTTTTGGGGGTGAATTCTCCTTCCAGTTTGTGCCCCATTTCTACATTTCAGTTAAGACCCTGGCACCCTGTCAAGGGGCCCAGTACAGGGCCCCTTGAAGTTTTAGTGCACTAAATTGTTAATAGCATGCCTCTTTTGTATCCGATCTTCTTCGTTTTTGGGGTGAATTCTCCTTTCAGTTTCTACCTCATTTCTACATATCAGTTAAGACCCTGGCACCCTTGCAAGGGTCCTGGTACAGGGCCCCTTGAACTTTTCGCGCACTAAATTGTTAATAAATTGCTTCCTTTTTATACGATCCTCATTTTTCGGATACTTTCTCCAATTAGTTAAACTCCCGTGTCTACATTCCAGTTAAGATTATGGGCTCGTCTAGGGACCTGAAGGGCCCGGTCGAGGGCTCCTTAAATTTTTTGTGTGCCATGCGTTTTTCACACCCTAATTTTCTGACCTTCGCAATGCGTAATTTTAAAGTTGAGTCTTAAACTCCTCTCCTTAGACCAACAATCACATATTTTTATCGGGGCCCTAGGGCCCTTTTTTAAGCCTTTCGCCAATTTTTTTGCACATTTCTTTTAAATTATGTTCTAATGATTAATTCTTACCCTATGCTTAATCTCAACTAATCGAAGATCTAAAACGCTAAGTACTAAAACGTTGTAACATGTTTTCATGTTAGTGCCTTTTCTCAACTATCAGTTGGCGCCTTTTGGGCCGCCTATTATAACTCCCTTAAAAATAGTCAGATTCACTAGCTTTTTTTTTTTTTTTCTAACAACATCTTAGGTTCTCCAGCTATTACATGAACGACAAATATATATATATATATATATTTCAGGCTTCAACTACCGCCAGTTTTGAATATAAATCGTCTTCTTAGGGCCCTTGGTGCATCTTCTTTAAAAATGATACGAATTCCTTGCAATTTTCTTTACCATAGTTCTAGCTTCCTCAGATTACATTAAAAACTACTAAAAAGTGTATTTATACCAAACTACATGCCACTTAGGTCCCTTCCCCATTGGGGCCTGGTACAAGGCCCCTTGAAGCTTTTGCACCATAAATTATTAATAAATTGCCTCTGTTAATCCGATCTTCATTTTTGGAACAATTTTTCCATTTAGTTATTCTCCAGTTTCTATATTCTAGTTAAAATCCTGGGGTACCTGAGGATCCTGTAGGGCCCGATCCGGGGCCTTTTGAACTTTTTGTGTGGTATGCATTTTTTACATCCTAATTTTCTCACCTTCTCATTGCATAATATTAAAATTGAGTCTTGGACTCTTCCCCCTAGACCAACACCCCCATATTTTTATTGGAGCTCTAGGGCCCTTTTTTAAGCATTTACCCCATTTTTCGCATTTCTTTAAAATATTATTGTAATGATTATTTCAAACCCTATAATTAATTTTGACTAATTGAAGATGTAAAACGCTAAGTACTAAAACATTTAAACATTTTTTCATGTTAGGGCCCTGCTCTCAACTAACAGTTGGGCCCTTATGGGAACATTGTTTTATAACAGTGTTCCCAAAAAGGAACACCTTCTGGAGGAAGTTCCCTTGGAAAGGGAACCCTCCCTTAAAAATGGTCCGATTCACGAACTTTTTTTTTTCCTAACATATTCTTAGGTTCTCCAGCTACTACATGAACGACAAAAAAATTGCAGACTTCAGCTACCACCAATTTTGAATATTAATCTTCTTCATGGGGCCTTTGTTGCAGCTTCTTTAAAAACTATCCTATTCTATTGCAATTTTCTTTAACATAGATTTAGCGTCTTGGACGAAGACCTGGCCCCCGGGCCAGGTCTTTCTTTATACCTCAGCTACCACATTTTTCGAACATTAATCTCCTTTTCAGCATTAGCTTACGTCTACTCACTACAACCGTAAATTAAAAATCGCGTTAATTTAAAGGTAACTTTAGATAAGGGATTTCATCCGTTCATTAAATATTGTGTTAATGCTAACAGTGATTCGTGAAATTTACAAGGTGAGGAGGCATCTTCCACCGCTTGATGGCGCGTTATTTCCTCGGGTTTAAGGGCCCAATTTCAACGGGATTTGCTTCCTTTAACTTAGATTACAATTCAGCTACTTTCTGTATTATGAAATTTTATCTTAGATTTTAATTACCAATATTGTCTAACATTAATGGCGCATTCTTTTTTTTTGTTGTTGTTGTTGTTTCTGTGAGCTTGATTCCTACGAGGTTTGGCTCACTCAACTTGGTTTCCGATTGTCTCCGGCACGTGCGGGCACTTCCGATAAATGCTGCCATATGTAGTGGGGATCTAGAGTACAGGTTCGTTCGGAAAGAAGTTTGATGGGAACACATTAGACGCCGCGGAAGGCAATGGAGCTTCCGAAATTAGGTTCATTTAAAAGAATTTCCAAATATATAAAATCATACAAACTTAAGTTTTGTTTAAGGTTATTATTTATAAATCCCAGGCAACGTCGGGCGGGTCTGCTGGAATGTGTATATAATAAGTAAATGTACATAAGTAAAAAAATTCTGAAGGGTCCCTATTATTGTATTCACACAATAGAAGAAGGGATTTTCAAAGATATTAATAATCTATATTAAATTTCTTAATCTATACTAATAAAAGAATAAATCGCTCTGTGTGTGTGTCTGTCTGTCTGTCTTTGTGCGATGGCTAGCGAAAACTACCGCACGTAGAAGTATGAAAATTCAAGTGTGATTAGTCCAAGACAAGTCCTGATCCACCTGAGGCTCGGATTTTTAATTTTTTAAGGGCCGGGGCCCCTGGGCCCCTTTCAGTTTTCATGCACTAAAACGTTAATAACATGCCTCTTTTCTATCCGATCTTCTCCGTTTTGGGGGTAAATTATCCTTTCAGTTTCTGCCCTATTTCTACATTTCACTTAAGAGCCTAGTACCCTTGCAAGGGGCCCAGTACAGGAACCCTTGAAGTTTCAGTGCACTAAAATGTTATTAAGATTACTCTTTTCTATCCGATCTTCTTCGTTTTTGGGGTGAATTCGCCTTTCAGTTTCTGCCCCATTTCTACATTTCAGTTAAGACCGTGGCACCTTGCAAGGGGCCCGGTACAGGGCCCCTTGAAGTTTTAGTGCACTAAATTGTTAATAACATTCCTCTTTTCTATCCGATCTTCTTCGTTTTTGGGGTGAATTCTCCTTTCAGTTTCTGCCAAATTTCTACATTTCAGTTAAGACCGTGGCACCTTGCAAGGGGCCCAGTACAGGGCCCCTTGAACTTTTAGTGCACTAAATTGTTAATAAATTGCTTCCTCTTTATCGATCTTCATTTTTGGGATGCTTTCTCCATTTAGTTATACATCGTATCTACATTCAATTTAAGACCATGGGCTCGTCTAGGGTCCCTTAAATTTTTTGTGTGCCATGCGTTTTTCACACCCTAATTTTCTCACCTTCGCAATGCGTAATTTTAAAGTTGAGTCTTGAACTCTTCTCCTTAGATTACCACTCAGATATTTTTATTGGTGTCCTAGGACCCTTTTTTAAGTATTTCCCCAATTTTTTGCACATTTCTTTTAAATTATATTCTAATGATTAATTCGTACCCTATGCTTAATTTCAACTAATCGAAGATCTGAAACGGTAAGTACTAAAACTTTGTAACATGTTTTCATGTTAGAGCCTTTTCTCAAATATCAGTTGGTCCCTTTTGGGCCCCCTATTATAACTCCCTTAAAAATAGTCCGATTCACTAGCTTTTTTTTTTTTTCTAACAACATCTTGGGTTCTCCAGCTATTACAAGAACGACAAAAAAAAATATTTCAGGCTTCAACTACCACCAATTTTCAATATAATTCGTCTTCTTAGGGCCCTTAGTGCATCTTCATTAAAAATGATCCGAATTCCTTGCAACTGTCTTGGACTCTTCCCCATAGACCAACACCCTCATATTTTTATTGGAGCTTTAGGGACCCTTTTTAAACATTTACCACATTTGTGCGCATTTCTTTAAAATATTATTATAATGATTATTTCATACCCTATGATTAATTTTGATTAATTGAAGAACTAAAACGCTAAGTACTAAAACATTTAAACATGTTCTCATGTTAGGGCCCTGCTCTCAACTAACAGTTTGGTCCTCTTGGGCCCACCGTTATTGCTCCCTTAAAAATGGTCCGATTGACGAACTTTTTTTCCTAACAACTTCTTAGGTTCTCCAGCTACTACATGAATGACAAAAAAAATTTGTAGACTTCAGCTACCACCAATTTTGAATATTAATCGTCTTCATTGGGCCTTTGTTGCAGCTTCTTTAAAAACCATCCTATTCTATTGCAATTTTCTTTAACATAGTCTTAGCGTCTTCCAGCTACTTAAAAACCCCTAAAAATTTTTCTTATACCCAACTACATTCCAGTTAAGACCCTGGCCCCCAGGACCCGGTCTTTCTTTATACCTCAGCTACCACCTTTTTCGAACATTAATCTCCTTTTTCAGCATTAGCTTACGTCTACTCACTACAACCGTAAATTAAAAATCGCGTTACTTTAAAGGTAACTTTAGATAAGGGATTTCATCCGTTCATTAAATATTGTGTTAATGCTAACAGTGTTTCGTGAAATTTACAAGGTGAGGAGGCATCTTCAACCGCTTGGTCGCGCGTTATTTCCTCGGGTTTAAGGGCCCAATTTCAACGGGATTTGCTTCCTTTAACTTAGATTACAATTCAGCTACTTTCTGTATTATGAAATTTTATCTTAGACTTTAATTACCAATATTTTCTAACATTAATGGCGCATTCTTTTTTTTTTGTTGTTGTTTCTGTGAGCTTGATTCCTACGAGGTTTGGCTCACTCAACTTGGTTTTCGATATTCTCCGGCACGTGCAGGCACTTCCGATAAATGCTGCCATATGTAGTGGGGATCTAGAGTACAGGTTCGTTCGGAAAGAAGTTTGATGGGAACACATTAGACGCCGCGGAAGGCAATGGAGATTCCGAAATTATGTTCATTTAAAAGAATTTCCAAATATATAAAATCATACAAACTTAAGTTTTGTTTAAGGTTATTATTTATAAATCCCAGGCAACGTCGGGCGGGTCTGCTGGTATGCATATATAATAAGTAAAAGTACATAAGTAAAATAATTCTTTAGGGTCCCAATTATTGTATTCACACAATAGAAGAAGGGATTTTCGAAGATATTAATAATCTATATTAAATTTCTTAATCTATACTAATAAAAGAATAAATCGCTCTGTGTGTGTGTCTGTCTGTCTGTCTGTGTGCGATGGCTAGCGAAAACTACTGCACGTAAAAGTATAAAAATTCAGGTGTGATTAGTCCAAGACAGGTCCCGATCCACCTGAGGCTCGGATTTTTAATTTTTTAAGGGCCGGGGCCCCTGGGCCCCTTTCAGTTTTCATGCACTAAAACGTTAATAACATGCCTCTTTTCTATCCGATCTTTTCCGTTTTTGGGGTAAATTATCCTTTCAGTTTCTGCCCTATTTCTACATTTCACTTAAGAGCCTGGTACCCTTGCAAGGGGCCCAGTACAGGAACCCTTGAAGTTTCAGTGCACTAAAATGTTATTAAAATTCCTCTTTTCTATCCGATCTTCTTCGTTTTTGGGGTGAATTTGCCTTTCAGTTTCTGCCCCAATTCTACATTTCAGTTAAGACCGTGGCACCTTGCAAGGGGCCCGGTACAGGGCACCTTGAAGTTTTAGTGCACTAAATTGTTAATAACATTCCTCTTTTCTATCCGATCTTCTTCGTTTTAGGGGTGAATTCTCCTTTCAGTTTCTGCCCCATTTCTACATTTCAGTTAAGACCGTGGCACCTTGCAAGGGGCCCAGTACAGGGCCCCTTGAACTTTTAGTGCACTAAATTGTTAATAAATTGCTTCCTTTTTATCCGATCTTCATTTATGGGATGCTTTTTCCATTTAGTTATACTCCCGTATCTACAATCCATTTAAGACCATGGGCTCGTCTAGGGTCCCTTAAATTTTTTGTGTGCCATGCGTTTTTCACACCCTAATTTTCTCACCTTCGCAATAAGTAATTTTAAAGTTGAGTCTTGAACTCGTCTCCTTAGATTACCACTCAGATACTTTTATTGGTGTCCTAGGACCCTTTTTTAAGTATTTCCCCAATTTTTTGCATATTTCTTTTAAATTATATTCTAATGATTACTTCGTACCCTATGCTTAAATTCAACTAATCGAAGATCAAAAACGGTAAGTACTAAAACTTTGTAACATGTTTTCATGTTAGAGCCTTTTCTCAAATATCAGTTGGTCCCTTTTGGGCCCCCTATTATAACTCCCTTGAAAATAGTCCGATTCACTAGCTTTTTTTTTCTAACAACATCTTGGGTTCTCCAGCTATTACATGAACGACAAAAAAAAAATATTTCAAGCTTCAACTACCACCAATTTTCAATATAAATCGTCTTCTTAGGATCGAAGATCTAAAACGGTAAGTACTAAAACTTTGTAACATGTTTTCATGTTAGAGCCTTTTCTCAACTATCAGTTGGCCCCTTTTAGGCCCCCTATTATAACTCCCTTAAAAATAGTCCGATTCACTAGCTTTTTTTTTTCTAACAACATCTTGGGTTCTCCAGCTATTACATGAACGACAAAAAAAAATATTTCAGGCTTCAACTACCACCAATTTTCAATATATATCGTCTTCTTAGAATAGAAGATCTAAAACGGTAAGTACTAAAACTTTGTAACATGTTTTCATGTTAGAGCCTTTTCTCAACTATCAGTTGGCCCCTTTTAGGCCCCCTATTATAACTCCCTTGAAAATAGTCCGATTCACTAGCTTTTTTTTTCTAACAACATCTTGGGTTCTCCAGCTATTACATGAACGACAAAAAAAAAATATTTCAGGCTTCAACTACCACCAATTTTCAATATATATCGTCTTCTTAGGGCCCTTAGTGCATCTTCATTAAAAATTATCCGAATTCCTCGCAATTTTCTTTACCATATTTCTAGCGTCCTCAGATTACATTAAAAACTACTAAAAAGTGTATTTATACCAAACTACATGCCACTTAAGTCCCTCCCCTCTTGGGACCCGGTACAAGGCCCCTTGAAGCATTTGCACCATAAATTATTAATAAAGTGCCACTCTTAATCCGATCTTCATTTTTGGAACCATTTTTCCATTTAGTAATTCTCCAGTTTCTATATTCCAGTTAAAATCCTGGGGCACCTTATGGTCCCGTAGGGCCCGATCCGGGGACCCTTAAACTTTTTATGTACTATGCATTTTTTACACCTTAATTTTCTCTCCTTCTCATTGCATAGTTTTAAAATTGAGTCTTGGACTCTTCCCCATAGACCAACACCCTCATATTTTTATTGGAGCTTTAGGGCCCCTTTTTAAGCATTTACCCCATTTTTGCGCATTTCTTTAAAATATTATTATATTGATTATTTCATACCCTATGATTAATTTTGATTAATTGAAGAACTAAAACGCTAAGTACTAAAACATTTAAACATGTTTTCATGTTAGGGCCCTGCTCTCAACTAACAGTTTGGTCCTCTTGGGCCCACTGTTATAGCTCTCTTAAAAATGGTCCGATTGACGAACTTTTTTCCTAACAACTTCTTAGGTTCTCCAGCTACTACATGAATGACAAAAAAAATTTGTAGACTTCAGCTACCACCAATTTTGAATATTAATCGTCTTCATTGGGCCTTTGTTGCAGCTTCTTTAAAAACCATCCTATTCTATTGCAATTTTCTTTAACATAGTCTTATCGTCTTCCAGCTACTTTAAAACCCCTAAAAAATTTTCTTATACCCAACTACATTCCAGTTAAGACCCTGGCCCCCAGGACCCGGTCTTTCTTTATACTTCAGCTACCACCTTTTTCGAACATTAATCTCCTTTTTCAGCATTAGCTTACGTCTACTCACTACAACCGTAAATTAAAAATCGCGTTACTTTAAAGGTAACTTTAGATAAGGGATTTCATCCGTTCATTAAATATTGTGTTAATGCTAACAGTGATTCGTGAAATTTACAAGGTGAGGAGGCATCTTTCACCGCTTGGTGGCGCGTTATTTCCTCGAGTTTAAGGGCCCAATTTCGACGGGATTTTCTTCCTTTAACTTAGATTACAATTCAGCTACTTTCTGTATTATGAAATTTTATCTTAGACTTAAATTACCAATATTTTTTAACATTAATGGCGCATTCTTTTTTTTGTTGTTGTTGTTTCTGTGAGCTTGATTCCTACGAGGTTTGGCTCACTCAACTTGGTTTCCGATTGTCTCCGGCACGTGGGGCACTTCCGATAAATGCTGCCATATGTAGTGGGGATCTAGAATACAGGTTCGTTCGGAAAGAAGTTTGATGGGAACACATTAGACGCCGCGGAAGGCAATGGAGCTTCCGAAATTAGGTTCATTTAAAAGAATTTCCAAATATATAAAATTATACAAACTTAAGTTTTGTTTAAGGTTATTATTTATAAATCCCAGGCAACGTCGGACGGGTCTGCTGGTATGTGTATATAATAAGTAAAAGTACATAAGTAAAAAAATTCTTTAGGGTCCCTATTATTGTATTCACATAATAGAAGAAGGGATTTTCGAAGATATTAATAATCTATATTAAATTTCTTAATCTATACTAATAAAAGAATAAATCGCTCTGTGTGTGTGTCTGTCTGTCTGTCTGTGTGCGATGGCTAGCGAAACCTACCGCACGTAGAAGTTTGAAAATTCAGGTGTGATTAGTCCAAGACAGGTCCTGATCCACCTGAGGCTCGGATTTTTAATTTTTTAAGGGCCGGGCCCCTGTGCCCCTTTCAGTTTTCATGCACTAAAACGTTAATAACATGCCTCTTTTCTATCCGATCTTCTCCGTTTTTGGGGTAAATTATCCTTGCAGTTTCTGCCCTATTTCTACATTTCACTTAAGAGCCTGGTACCCTTGCAAGGGGCCCAGTACAGGAACTATTGAAGTTTCAGTGTACTAAAATATTATTAACATTCCTCTTTTCTATCCGATCTTCTTCGTTTTTGGGGTGAATTCTCCTTTCAGTTTCTGCCCCATTTCTACATTTCAGTTAAGACCGTGGCACCTTGCAAGGGGGCCCGGTACAGGGCCCCTTGAAGTTTAAGTGCACTAAATTGTTAATAACATTCCTCTTTTCTATCCGATCTTCGTTTTTGGGGTGAATTCTCCTTTCAGTTTCTGCCCCATTTCTACATTTCAGTTAAGACCGTGCACCTTGCAAGGGGCCCAGTACAGGGACCCTTGAACTTTTAGTGCACTAAATTGTTAATAAATTGCTTCCTTTTTATCCGATCTTCATTTTTGGGATGCTTTCTCCATTTAGTTATACTCCCGTATCTACATTCCATTTAAGACCATGGGCTCGTCTAGGGTCCCTTATATTTTTTGTGTGCCATGCGTTTTTCACACCCTAATTTTCTCACCTTCGCAATGCGTAATTTTAAAGTTGAGCCTTGAACTCTTCTCCTTAGATTACCACTCAGATATTTTTATTGGTGTCCTAGGACCCTTTTTTAAGTATTTCCCCAATTTTTTGCACATTTCTTTTAAATTATATTCTAATGATTAATTCGTACCCTATGCTTAATTTCAGCTAATCGAAGATCTAAAACGGTAAGTACTAAAACTTTGTAACATGTTTTCATGTTAGAGCCTTTTCTCAAATATCAGTTGGTCCCTTTTGGGCCCCCTATTATAACTCCCTTAAAAATAGTCCGATTCACTAGCTTTTTTTTTCTAACAACATCTTGGGTTCTCCAGCTGTTACATGAACGACAAAAAAAAAATATTTCAAGCTTCAACTACCACCAATTTTCAATATAAATCGTCTTCTTAGAATCGAAGATCTAAAACGGTAAGTACTAAAACTTTGTAACATGTTTTCATGTTAGAGCCTTTTCTCAACTATCAGTTGGCCCCTTTTAGGCCCCCTATTATAACTCTCTTAAAAATAGTCCGATTCACTAGCTTTTTTTTTTTTTTTTTTCTAGCAACATCTTGTTTTCTCCAGCTATTACATGAACGACAAAAAAAAAATATTTCAGGCTTCAACTACCACCAATTTTCAATATAAATCGTCTTCTTAGGGCCCTTAGTGCATCTTCATTAAAAATGATCCGAATTCCTTGCAATTTTCTTTACCATATTTCTAGCATCCTCAGATTACATTAAAAACTACTAAAAAGTGTATTTATACCAAACTACATGCCACTTAAGTCCCTTCCCCCTTGGGACCCGGTACAAGGCCCCTTGAAGCTTTTGCACCATAAATTATTAATAAAGTGCCTCTCTTAATCCGATCTTCATTTTTAGAACCATTTTTCCATTTAGTAATTCTCCAGTTTCTATATTCCAGTTAAAATCCTGGGGCACCTTATGGTCCCGTAGGGCCCGATCCGGGGACCCTTAAACTTTTTATGTACTATGCATTTTTTACACCTTAATTTTCTCTCCTTCTCATTGCATAGTTTTAAAATTGAGTCTTGGACTCTTCCCCATAGACCAACACCCTCATATTTTTATTGGAGCTTTAGGGCCCCTTTTTAAGCATTTACCCCATTTTTGCGCATTTCTTTAAAATATTATTATATTGATTATTTCATACCCTATGATTAATTTTGATTAATTGAAGAACTAAAACGCTAAGTACTAAAACATTTAAACATGTTTTCATGTTAGGGCCCTGCTCTCAACTAACAGTTTGGTCCTCTTGGGCCCACTGTTATAGCTCTCTTAAAAATGGTCCGATTGACGAACTTTTTTCCTAACAACTTCTTAGGTTCTCCAGCTACTACATGAATGACAAAAAAAATTTGTAGACTTCAGCTACCACCAATTTTGAATATTAATCGTCTTCATTGGGCCTTTGTTGCAGCTTCTTTAAAAACCATCCTATTCTATTGCAATTTTCTTTAACATAGTCTTATCGTCTTCCAGCTACTTTAAAACCCCTAAAAAATTTTCTTATACCCAACTACATTCCAGTTAAGACCCTGGCCCCCAGGACCCGGTCTTTCTTTATACTTCAGCTACCACCTTTTTCGAACATTAATCTCCTTTTTCAGCATTAGCTTACGTCTACTCACTACAACCGTAAATTAAAAATCGCGTTACTTTAAAGGTAACTTTAGATAAGGGATTTCATCCGTTCATTAAATATTGTGTTAATGCTAACAGTGATTCGTGAAATTTACAAGGTGAGGAGGCATCTTTCACCGCTTGGTGGCGCGTTATTTCCTCGAGTTTAAGGGCCCAATTTCGACGGGATTTTCTTCCTTTAACTTAGATTACAATTCAGCTACTTTCTGTATTATGAAATTTTATCTTAGACTTAAATTACCAATATTTTTTAACATTAATGGCGCATTCTTTTTTTTTGTTGTTGTTGTTTCTGTGAGCTTGATTCCTACGAGGTTTGGCTCACTCAATTTGGTTTCCGATTGTCTCCGGCACGTGGGGCACTTCCGATAAATGCTGCCATATGTAGTGGGGATCTAGAGTACAGGTTCGTTCGGAAAGAAGTTTGATGGGAACACATTAGACGCCGCGGAAGGCAATGGAGCTTCCGAAATTAGGTTCATTTAAAAGAATTTCCAAATATATAAAATTATACAAACTTAAGTTTTGTTTAAGGTTATTATTTATAAATCCCAGGCAACGTCGGACGGGTCTGCTGGTATGTGTATATAATAAGTAAAAGTACATAAGTAAAAAAATTCTTTAGGGTCCCTATTATTGTATTCACATAATAGAAGAAGGGATTTTCGAAGATATTAATAATCTATATTAAATTTCTTAATCTATACTAATAAAAGAATAAATCGCTCTGTGTGTGTGTCTGTCTGTCTGTCTGTGTGCAATGGCTAGCGAAAACTACCGCACGTAGAAGTATGAAAATTCAGGTGTGATTAGTCCAAGACAGGTCCTGATCCACCTGAGGCTCGGATTTTTAATTTTTTAAGGGCCGGGCCCCTGTGCCCCTTTCAGTTTTCATGCACTAAAACGTTAATAACATGCCTCTTTTCTATCCGATCTTCTCCGTTTTTGGGGTAAATTATCCTTGCAGTTTCTGCCCTATTTCTACATTTCACTTAGGAGCCTGGTACCCTTGCAAGGGGCCCAGTACAGGAACTATTGAAGTTTCAGTGTACTAAAATATTATTAACATTCCTCTTTTCTATCCGATCTTCTTCGTTTTTGGGGTGAATTCTCCTTTCAGTTTCTGCCCCATTTCTACATTTCAGTTAAGACCGTGGCACCTTGCAAGGGGGCCCGGTACAGGGCCCCTTGAAGTTTAAGTGCACTAAATTGTTAATAACATTCCTCTTTTCTATCCGATCTTCGTTTTTGGGGTGAATTCTCCTTTCAGTTTCTGCCCCATTTCTACATTTCAGTTAAGACCGTGCACTTGCAAGGGGCCCAGTACAGGGACCCTTGAACTTTTAGTGCACTAAATTGTTAATAAATTGCTTCCTTTTTATCCGATCTTCATTTTTGGGATGCTTTCTCCATTTAGTTATACTCCCGTATCTACATTCCATTTAAGACCATGGGCTCGTCTAGGGTCCCTTATATTTTTTGTGTGCCATGCGTTTTTCACACCCTAATTTTCTCACCTTCGCAATGCGTAATTTTAAAGTTGAGCCTTGAACTCTTCTCCTTAGATTACCACTCAGATATTTTTATTGGTGTCCTAGGACCCTTTTTTAAATATTTCCCCAATTTTTTGCACATTTCTTTTAAATTATATTCTAATGATTAATTCGTACCCTATGCTTAATTTCAGCTAATCGAAGATCTAAAACGGTAAGTACTAAAACTTTGTAACATGTTTTCATGTTAGAGCCTTTTCTCAAATATCAGTTGGTCCCTTTTGGGCCCCCTATTATAACTCCCTTAAAAATAGTCCGATTCACTAGCTTTTTTTTTCTAACAACATCTTGGGTTCTCCAGCTGTTACATGAACGACAAAAAAAAAATATTTCAAGCTTCAACTACCACCAATTTTCAATATAAATCGTCTTCTTAGAATCGAAGATCTAAAACGGTAAGTACTAAAACTTTGTAACATGTTTTCATGTTAGAGCCTTTTCTCAACTATCAGTTGGCCCCTTTTAGGCCCCCTATTATAACTCTCTTAAAAATAGTCCGATTCACTAGCTTTTTTTTTTTTTTTTCTAGCAACATCTTGTTTTCTCCAGCTATTACATGAACGACAAAAAAAAAATATTTCAGGCTTCAACTACCACCAATTTTCAATATAAATCGTCTTCTTAGGGCCCTTAGTGCATCTTCATTAAAAATGATCCGAATTCCTTGCAATTTTCTTTACCATATTTCTAGCATCCTCAGATTACATTAAAAACTACTAAAAAGTGTATTTATACCAAACTACATGCCACTTAAGTCCCTTCCCCCTTGGGACCCGGTACAAGGCCCCTTGAAGCTTTTGCACCATAAATTATTAATAAAGTGCCTCTCTTAATCCGATCTTCATTTTTAGAACCATTTTTCCATTTAGTAATTCTCCAGTTTCTATATTCCAGTTAAAATCCTGGGGCACCTTATGGTCCCGTAGGGCCCGATCCGGGGCCCCTTAAACTTTTTGTGTACTATGCATTTTTTACACCTTAATTTCCTCTCCTTCTCATTGCATAGTTTTAAAATTGAGTCTTGGACTCTTCCCCATAGACCAACACCCTCATATTTTTATTGGAGCTTTAGGGCCCCTTTTTAAGCATTTACCCCATTTTTGCGCATTTCTTTAAAATATTATTATAATGATTATTTCATACCCTATGATTAATTTTGATTAATTGAAGAACTAAAACGCTAAGTACTAAAACATTTAAACATGTTTTCATGTTAGGGCCCTGCTCTCAACTAACAGTTTGGTCCTCTTGGGCCCACTGTTATAGCTCCCTTAAAAATGGTCCGATTGACGAACTTTTTTTCCTAACAACTTCTTAGGTTCTCCAGCTACTACATGAACGACAAAAAAAATTTGTAGACTTCAGCTACCACCAATTTTGAATATTAATCGTCTTCATTGGGCCTTTGTTGCAGCTTCTTTAAAAACCATCCTATTCTATTGCAATTTTCTTTAACATAGTCTTATCGTCTTCCAGCTACTTTAAAACCACTAAAAAATTTTTTTATACCCAACTACATTCCAGTTAAGACCCTGGCCCCCAGGACCCGGTCTTTCTTTATACCTCAGCTACCACCTTTTTCGAACATTAATCTCATTTTTTCAGCATTAACTTACGCCTACTCACTACAGCCGTAAATTAAAAATCACGTTACTTTAAAGGTAACTTTAGATAAGGGATTTCATCCGTTCATTAAATATTGTGTTAATGCTAACAGTGGTTCGTGAAATTTACAAGGTGAGGAGGCATCTTCCACCCTTTGGTGGTGCGTTATTTCCTCGGGTTTAAGGGCCCAATTTCAACGGGATTTGCTTCCTTCAACTTTGATTACAATTCAGCTACCTTCTGTTTTATGAAATTTTATCTTAGATTTTTACCAACATTGTCTATAATTAATGACGCATTCCTTTTGTTGTTGTTGTTTATGTGGGCTTAATTCCTACAAGGTTTGGCTCACGTAACTTGGTTTTCGATTGTCTCCGTCACGTGCGATCACTTCCAGTAAATGCTGCCATAAGTAGTGGGAATCTAGATTACAGGTTCGTTCGGAAAGAAGTGTGATGGGAACACATTAGACGCTGTGGAAGGCAATGAAGTCTCCGCAATTAGGTTCATTTAAAAGAATTTCCAAAGATATAAAATCATACAAACTTAAGTTTTGTTTAAGGTTATTATTTACAAACCCCGGGCAACGCCGGGCGGGTCTGCTAGTTTATACTAATAAAAGAACAAATCGCTCTGTGTGTGTGTCTGTCTGTGTGCGATGGCTAGCAAAATCTACGGCACGTACGAGGTTCAAAATTTTTGTGAGAATAGACCAAAGTCTCTCCTGATATATCTGGCTCGCAGAATTTTAATATTCTAATTATTAGCTGAGTAATTATTTAATATTCGGACATCACTCTCATCAAAAGTACGCTTTTTTCCCCTCAGATTACTTTCGGTTGGTTGGTTCATATAGCATCGCTCATCAAAAATACGTTTCTTTCTTTCCGCTTGCTTTCGGTTGCTTGGTTGTATAAAGCTTTCGCAGAAATAATTAAGTAAACCGGGATACAATGTAAGATATTCCATCTACGTTTTGATCACATGGTCAAGGTAAAACTTCTAGCGTAAAGAAGGGAAGGCTCCGTAGACGTAATGAAAAACCCTCG
Source organism: Maratus speciosus (assembly GCA_963932465.1). Classification (NCBI taxonomy): domain Eukaryota; kingdom Metazoa; phylum Arthropoda; class Arachnida; order Araneae; family Salticidae; genus Maratus; species Maratus speciosus. Next base: position 271,874,906 of record OZ010797.1, read on the forward strand.
CCAGCCAGTGAAACAGTTCATGCGGAAAGCAGTAGTAGCCTCCCTCCTTACCAGTTAGAAGTTCTTTGGGTAAATTATCGGTATCACGTGACTTTTTTCAGTCTCGAACCCAGATTTGGAATAAAGTCCATTAAATAAACCAATTTGAGTGCTTAATATTTCAAGAGTGACTGTTTTTTCAACTAAACATTAAATTTTAGCATGAAGGTGAAACACGTGCTTTGAAAAAATATTTAATAATAAAGAACTTTAAGAGAATGGATTAGTTTCAAATGACGTCACAATCTAGCAACCAACTTGACAACCTGGCAGGCTTTTTGTTTGCCACATTGTTTTCTGTTTTTTCTCTACTTTGATTGGTTGAGCCATAATATCTGCTAAAAAATCGGCGATTTTGGTTTGATGCAGAAATTGATGCTATTTAGATAGCAAGAAATGTGTTTTTTAAACGTTAAATAAAAGATTAGGATACTCCTTATTGGCTCTTTTACCACTAGAAATTAGAAATTGGCACAATAAGTCCTTGTATTCTAATGCTTTCTGCTGCTGTAGCGAGTAGCAACAGTTGTAATAGAATTTAAATTCTCATTTTTTATATTGATAATGATTTTTTTTTTTCAGAAGTGTTTTTTTAAAGACATTTTTAAACGCATTTTTTAATTGCTCTTTTTTATGGTTTAAATACAGAATTTATCGCCCGCCTGTTATACAATGCCGCAGGCAGTGGGAACCCATGTAGGATGTTCGTACAGAACTTTTTGCACCCTTAATTTATGAGTAGAGGTTGTTTCCGAATAGTAATTTTCCGCAAATTTCTTAAATTTTTATATCATTCCCCTGCCTACCCCCTCGACTAATATATCTACAAATAGGTTTAATACCGGAGTTTCGTTCGGATGTAGGTTTGTTAAGAACAGAGTGCGCCCCCTGGAGGCGGAAAGCGGAATTAACATATTTTACGAAGCACATACGCCTACTACAAGGGTGAAGCAAAGCAAATATTTTAAATTCTTGTTTAAGACCCCCCATCCATGTATCTACGGGTAGGTTGCGTGAAGAGGTTTCGTTCATATACGCTTTTGCTAAGAATAGAGTGCGCTCCCTGGTGGTGGAATGTAGAACTAACAAACCGCGATTTCATTTAAAGTAGGGAATCTAACAAGGCGATCTGTTTGAAACTTCAAGATAGTTTATAACACATTAGAAAAAGTTTATATAAGTATGGTGCGTGCAATTTCGGACAGGTGGGGAGAGGGGGAGGGGCGATAGATTTCTTTTTTTTTTCTTTACCCTTTGCGTTTCTTACCGTTTCCGGTGCGGATTTTAGACGGAGTCCTGAGATAAATGTGTCTTATTAAATATAAAAATGTCAAAAGTTTGTTACCACTATTTCCGAATAGTAATTTCAAAAATATCTTAATTTCTTGCTTAAGACCGCCACCCTCTCGAGTAACATATCTACTGATAGGTTGTTTAACGGAGTTACGTTCAGATACAGTTTTGTTAAAAATACAGTGCGCTCCCTGGTGGTGGAAAGTGGAACTAAGAGACCGCGATTTCATTTAAAGTAGGAAATCTGACAAAACAATCTGCTTGAAACTTTAAGATAGTTTATAACACATAAGAAAAAGTTTATAAAAAATGGCGCGTGAAATTTCGGGCAAGTGGTGGGGGGAGGTGAGGGGCGAAATATTTCTTTTTTTTTACCTTTGCGTTTCATACTGTTTCAGGTGCGGTTTTATGACGGAGTCCTCAGATACATACTATTTAGTAAATATAAATGTGACAAAAGTTAAGTTACACTATTTCCAAATAGTAATTTCAACAAATATCTTAAATTTTTTCTAAAGACCGACACCTTCTCGAGTAAAATATCTACTGATAGGTTGTGTAAAGGAGATTTTGTTAATAATAGAGTGCGCTCCCTCGTGGTAGAATGTGGAACTAACAGACCGCGATTTCATTTAAAGTAGGAAATCTGACAAAACGATCTGCTTGAAACTTTAAGATAGTTTATAACACATAAGAAAAAGTTTATGAAAAATGGCGCGTGAAATTTCGGGCAAGTGGGGGGGAGGGGAGGGGCGAAATATTTCTTTTTTTTTTTTACCTTTGCGTTTCATACCGTTTCAGGTGCGGTTTTTTGACGGAGTCCTCAGATACATACTACTTAGTACATATAAATGTGACAAAAGTTAAGTTACACTATTTTCGAATAGTAATTTCAACAAATATCTTAAATTCTTGCTGAAGACTGCCACCTCCTCGAGTAACATATCTACTGATAGGTTGTGTAAAAGAGCTTTTGTTAAGAATAGAGTGCGCTCCCTCGTGGTGGAATGTGGAACTAACTAAATGCGATTTTGTTAAAATTAGGAAATCTAACAAGGCGATCTGTTTGAAACTTTAAGAACGTTTATAACACAAAAGATAAAGTATAAAATAGAATGGTGCGTGAAATTCCGGGGAGAGGCTCTAGATTTCTTTTTAAAAAATTAGCGTTTCTGACTTTTTATGTGCCGTTTTTTGAGGGAGTCGTGTGATATATGCTACTTATTAAAAGTTGCAGACATTATGTCTGCTTTGAAAAACACCTACTTTTATTTTGGAGAGTAGATAAAATCCATAGGGTAAAATTTTAATGGGTGTTCAAATTTAAATCAAAATTTTAAAAATACAGCATTTACAGATTTTAAACTTTAGCATCTCGGCCTATATTTGTACACTAATTAAGAGTATGTAAATTAAAAAAAAAATTGATTCAAAACTTTTTGTTCGAAATTGAAAAAAATCGACTTTTAAAAAGAAAAAGATACGCTTTTTTTAATAGAGAATGAACGCGAATTTGTTAAAATTTGGAAAACGAACTAAATGATTGACTTGAAATTTTCACGTAAGTTATAACAGCACTTTGACCACTGTTACGTAGAGTAATATTTGTATAGAACATATTGCGCTCTCTGTCGGTATAAGGTTGAACTACCCACTATTTTCGAATAGTAATTTAAGCAAATTTCTTAATTTCTTATTTTAGTCAACGTCCTTATTTTAACACAATGTTTATCGAAGCATCTAAATACACCAGATTTACATCTCCTATAAAAGATTTTGAAACGTTCGGAGGAGTAGAAATATTTTTTACAAAATAAAATGTCTGAAAATGTCCACGAAATCAGTGAAAACTTGAGTGTTTTGTCGCAGTTCCGCTCGCTTTCGGTACGCATAGACTCCAAAAATCAACTTACGCAAAATAACACATATCTTCAATTTAATATTTTTCTTGCGATTTTTTATATTTAAAAATATAAATTCAGACAAAAGGAATTAAAAGTACAAAATCGTACAAATTTGAGGTTCATTCATCACGGGGCCGGGCAACGCAGGGTGGGTCTGCTAGTTTTAAATAAAACTAATTTTTAATTCATTTGTATGTTTATAATGACTAACATTTTAATTATACAATTGAAATTAATATTTTTTAAGGACTTCTTAAATCCAAACTGGCTACTTTCTGAAATATTTCTGGATTTGTTTTTGTTCGTAAACGCGTGAAATTGGAAGGTATTCTTATTCGGAAAATAGTAATCGAACAGTTTTTCCATTTTACGATAAAGGCAAAAGATCGTCCAGAAAATATTATCAAAGTTGCCGACCGCTCAGGAAAAGAAACAAGTTGGAAATTGCTCGTCAAACGTGTCAAATGAGGTGCGTTCGTACTATAACGAGTTTTATAATTATTTTTTGCACCCCATATTGTACTGAATGTATATTTTTTTGCACTTCATAAGTGCATAGTCTGTAACATCATTAAAATGCACTTGCAATATTTTTTTCCCATTGCCCGTAATGTAACGGAAAACTTTTGACTGTCCCTGTAATTAAACTATACATCCGATTTTCATAAAATTCGAAATGGCTCGACAAAATTTTGCAACAATTATATATTTAAAATTTCAGACCATTCGGAATACTGTAACATCATTAAAATGCACTTACAATAATGTTTTCCCATTGGACGCAATGTAAAGAAAAACTTTTGAATGTCCCTGTAATTAAACTATACATCCGATTTTCATAAAATTCGAAATGGCTCGACAAAATTTTGCAACAATCATACATTTAAAATTTCGGACCATTCTGTTGGGTAGTTTTTGCTCTGTTATATGCGGACGGACGGACGGACAGACGGACTGAACGACGACTATACGTGCTACGTATTTATATAATTACTCATGCCTTCAAGTATCATGCTTTTAACGTTAAAAATAAGACCTTAAGCGTGTTGGAAAGTTTCCGTTGTTAAGCGGAGAGAAATATTTTTTTGAGAATTACCTTAATTAATTACATTTTCAAATTACATTAACTTTCAATTAATAACGCACTATTTGCGATTGTTACGCAATCTACATACATTAACATGCACGTGTAACTGTATTTTTTATATTGCAAACTTTCGAAGCAAATTCGATGCAATTTTCTACACAATTTCAGAAGTATTGCATATAATGCGATACTTTTTAACATTTTCCAACGGGGTTCAAAAGTGCTTATGAATTTGGTTTGTCTGTATGTCTGTCCGTGCTCAAATTCTTGTAAATATACTCGGATTGTCATGCAACTTTTGTATATTATTGAGATATAGTATAGAATTTTCAGTATTCAAAATTAAGTATGTAGCATTTATAGTTCGTTTACAAGAACACACAAAAGAATTACGTTATGGTACGGTCAACGGGGAAAAATCGATTTCAGTGTATTTTTATGATGTTACACAATTTCAAACATAATGAAATTTTTCTTCGACTTTCTATTAAGAAATTAATATTCACTGTAATAGGGGATTTCGTATAGATGAAAAGAAAAAATGAAATTCAAAATCTCAACTATAGAGGGAGGTGCAACAAATATGAAATATTAGAATATAAGATCCAATTGTTTTTGGATTTAAAAAAAAATGGAATTTGAATAAAAATTTCCTTAAAATTATATAAAACTTATATTAGCGACTCCCCCTGCCCCACCTCACTTCTCTGCGCAACTGCTTTTAGATTTAAACAGTGCGTTTAGAATTTAGTTTTTCCGAATGGAAATAGCGTAAATGTGTTTCAGTCTATACGGATATGACGTCACTGTAAGAGAAATTATCCGGAAATAATAAAAGTCTCAGCAGGCGGCGTCGGGTTCCAAGGATATCAAGGATTACTTGGCAATTCGAGTCAGCTTAAAGAGCAGTCTGTAAATAATCCTCAGGCCGGTGTAAATTACCGCCATACTAATGTATCAGCATTAGAGTGACAGAGTATAAAAAATAAAAACGTGGAATGATTAAATCAAATAAGTAAAACGCATTACACGTACTTTTCGACACAAAACTTTTCTCAATGTTATCATGATTCTGAATTAATTGTACTTGTTCGGATTTAAGTCTCCTTCTCAAGAGAGAAAAGAAGTTATACAGTGAAACCTCTCTGTAAGGGCTACCTGCCGTTGCATAAAAACTGGCCCTTATGAGGGATGACCCTTGAATAGGGGTGACACACACACACACAAAAAAAAAAATAATAATAAAAAAATAAGGAAGTCAAAACCTATATAGGTGAAAAAACTGTTTATTAACATTTTCAAACTGTATACACGACTAAAAAAAATTTCTATTGAAGTTTGTTTACTTTTCATAAATTTTCGCAGACAGTTTTGGTTTCTAATGATTTTTTTTTACTTTATGGAACAAATTACTTAAATTTGCATCATTTATTAATGCCTTAGAATCAGATATTAGTTTATTTATTTCTGTTAGCATTTCCTGACAGGTGTAAAAATTGTGCTTCAATATGCATTCACAGTTTTAGTAAATGTGGAATCGGTTTTTCAAGATAACTTGTTAACCTCTGTTTGCCCACAACAAAGGTTCAAATCTCCCCTCCAACCCAACTCCTACAGGTTGAAAGGTCAGACAAAGTGTGAGGAACACCTACTTGTCTCACTTGTGGAAAAGTTTGTGGTCCTTCATTGTGTTGCTAAATTCTCCGCAACCCCCCACCCCCCACCCCCCCCCGCCTTCTTTGTTGCAAGTACAGTTGTTTCCTGAACTCTTATCTTTTGGTTCAGGAATTCAATACACCTGTTTAGGATTTAAGGCACATGTGGAAAAAATGGCCTTTATGAGGGGTAGGTGCGGCCCCTAATAGGAGTAAATTTAACATTACGTCTACGCGGAAATTTTTCGTTCCTAAAAATATTGACCCTTAATAGAGGTGGCCCTTGAATAGGGGTGCATTTAAAAGAAGTTTCACTGTAATAGAAAAAATTATTTTAAATGTTGCTACGAAACCAATACCGAAACATTTATAACGAAAAAGCAAAGACGGAGATAGAAAAAAGTTTTAAAAGTGGTTCATGCTGATGTAAATGTTAATTGCTGATTTACCTTAATTATTTTTTATTAAGGAATATATTAAAAGCACCTTTTGAGATTTTTATCATTTTCCAAATTTAAAGATATAAAGTCTGCGAAATTTAGAAAAATAATAAGTTTTCTTTGCAATGTAATCTGTTGCAAACGAGCTTCGTAGCATAAGGTATTCAAGATGAGTAGAAGATTAATTATTTTCGATATGCAAATTAGGCATAAAGTGCTCGCAATACGACAGATTATTCACACGCTTCTGCCATAATGGTCCGGGTAAAACATGGTGTAAGAACTTTACTAATTACCCCTAAAGACTATTTATTCACGAACTATTAATTCGGGAGGAGATCCCCCTAGGGTCTTCTGGACTTTCCCACGCTAAGAGAAATATCATAAACTCATAGTTCATCTCTGAACAAAGCTATGGCGCCGTCGAGTCTGCAAATATGAATGGAACTGGCAGTACAATTTCGTTCCGGCGCTAACTTAACATTCCATTGAATTGCACAGAGAGCGGGTGTTTCAGACTTCCAGGAAGAGCGGTGGCAACGACCGAGGAGGAGGAAAGGCATTTTCTCCTAGAGCGGCGAGCTTCAGCCTTCGAGAAATAGGCGGTGGCAACGGCTAAGAGGGAAAAAGACTAGTTTTCCCTAGGACCGGGAGTTTCAGCCTTGGAGGGAGGCGAGGGGGCAACGCGGGAGAAGGAAGAGAGCGAGGACGCTGGCGAGGAGGTCTTGCTGGACCTAGTGGTGAATGAGCGAAGCGAGGAGATGAGATAGATGGTCGTCCGATCAGTCTTTTCTCCGATTGAAGCACTATATCTGTGGAAGCAGCCCGTTGATGGAACTTTTTATCCTGTTAAAATGACGAGAGCCCAAGACTAATATTATTTAAGTTGTATATACTCTTATTTATCCTAGATATCAATGTAAATAAAGGACTTAGATTTTAGTAACTTACGCTACCATAGACTCTTGTCCAGTGATATCTAAGTCCCTACAGTGGTGGCAGCTAAAGAGGATTAAGAACTGGTGAATATAATCTATCACAGTTCGTCAAAAAACAGGAAGGGCCGCAACCAGGCCGCAAGTTAGAAAGGAGACCTTGATCCCGAGACCAGAGTCTTCGGCAAATCCAGCAGGGATTCCAGAGCCAAGGCAATCCGACGCCGTGCAAGAGGTTCCGGAGAGCTGAAATCGACAGACGGAGATTAGAAAGGAGACCTTGATCCCCAGACCAGAGTCTTCGGCAAATCCAGCAGGGATTCCAGAGCCAAGGCATTCCGACGCCGTGCAAGAGACGTAAGACGTTCCGGAGATCCGAAATCGACAGACGGAGGGTAGAAAGGAGACCTTGATCCCCAGAGCAGAGTCTTCGGCGAATCCAGCAAGGATTCCAGACCCAAGGCAATCCGACGCCGTGCAAGAGACGAGAGACACCCGAATGCAGGGAAGTCGAGCCCGCCGGATGGTTTAGCCTACAGATGACCGGAGCTATACCAGTCTAAGACGGATGTCAGAAGAGCAGTCAACAATATCTCAGGTTAGCACTCTTTATTTGATTCATTACAGAGGTTTAATCGAAATAGTATAGTTAATAACAAACATGTTTTTTTTTAATCATTGTATATTTAATAGAGTTTAGGAAGTAAGGAATTTGATAATAACATTTTGTGAAATTTTTCCAACTGGATTCTAAGAAATTTAAGTAAATATTAATTTTCTAAAGTTCCTTAAAACTGTTTTAAATAAGTATTACTTGTACTAAAGGTTAATAATTCAGTGAGGATAATTTAAATTGCTTATGAGAGGTGGCGCATCGTTGGATGCACTTAATGCAAATAATTTAAATTCTGTTTTGTATGTGAATTTTATTCAGAATGTATGTTTTCAAAATTTAAGAGACTTTTTGAGCAATTTACTTAAAAGAAATGATACCAAAGAATATACCGGGTGTCCCAAAAAGGACTGACTGATTTTAAAATTCAATAACTTGCAAACGGTGACACATATTTAAAAAATTCTTGCAGAGGGTTATGCATAAGGTCAAAAGTTTTATTACAGTGATTTTCGATTTTAGTTCGAATTACAAACAATAGATGGCGCTGTAAGCAATAGTCGCTAAATACAGGCTCGATTTCTGGTCCTTTCTCTTGTTCCATGCTGAAAAAGGAGATGGAAATGTACTATCCGGGCCACGAAGTACCAAAAATCGAGCCTGAATTCAGCGCCTATTGATCGCAGCGCCATCTATTGTTTGTAATTCGAACTAAAATTGAAAATCACTGTAAAAAAACTTTTGACCTTATGCATAACCCTCCTGCAAGAATTTTTTAAATATCTGTCACCGTTTGCAAGTTATTGAATTTTAAAATCAGTCAGTCCTTTTTGGGACACCCGGTATAAAGTTATATATGAAAACTTGGTTGGTTAATGATAAGGCTGTTTATCATATTAATATTATTGAAATTGTTGTGATATTTTTATGTCGCAAGAGTTTGTGATTATCCACAACTAGGGAAATATTTAGAGGCTTCAAAGTTGATAATTGCATGATTGGCATAGCATTTTTTACTGTTAATTAGTAGGAAACATGTCAGTGTTTGCAGGTAAGAAAAAGTGCGATCTAAAAGAGTTAGCTATTGAATTCGGCGCGAGCATAGAAGAGTCGGATAATATAGACAAAATTATTAAAAAACTCGAAGAAGCAGAGGACTATGACGAAACTTTAGCACTAGCCCAGCTACAAATCTTACAGAAAGATAGGGTTGAGAGAGAAAATGAAGAAAGGTTAGAACGAGAGCGGAATAAGGCCTTTGAGAGGGAAGAAAAGGCTAAGGCTTTGGAGCGGGAGCATGAATTGGCGAGAATTAGGTTAGAACGGGAACCAGATGAGTTTAGTTTAGCTTCTAGCCAAAATGAGAGAGAGCCGAAAATATCTTTAAAATCAGTCCTGCCCAAATTCGACTCCGATAAGTCCGAAATATCAATCTATCTCAGTTTATTCGAAAGGCAAGCGCAGAAAGCCCAAATCGAGAAAAGTCAATGGATTACGCATTTACTAGGATTGTTACCGACGGAATTGGGGGAGCTTATCTTGCGAGAACCACCCGCGTGTTCCGACGATTTTGATCATGTAAAAAAGATGTTACTAGAAAGGTTCCAGCTTTCGGCAGAAGACTTTCGACTAAAATTTGTTACGACACAAAAGCCCGAAAACAAAACGTGGAAAGATTACGTATATGAGGCTTCCAATTACTTTGATCAATGGTTAAGTGGTTTAGGAGTGGGAAATTTCGACCAACTGAGAGAGCTAATAATCACAGATCAGTTAAAAAGAAAGGTTAATCCGGAAACGAAGCATCATTTCATTGATGTTTGGGGCACGATAATCACTCCATTTGAGTTGGCAAAGAAATTAGATGCGTATGATTCGGCTAAGAAAACTATGAAACGGCTAGGGCCCTCGAAACTTCATAACCTTTCCCAACCTCTAGAGCGAAATAAATTTGCGGAGCAATCAAAAACGGATAGTAGAACGGAAGAGAGTAGGACAAACTGGAGGGATAAAGACAACTCGAAAAACAGAAATGAAATATTCCATAAAAGGAAAGAGATTACATGTTTTTTGTGTAGGAAAACCGGCCATTACAAGTATTCTTGCCCGGAGTTAAAAAAGGCTGAAAAGACCGAAGCAGTTTACCATATCGCGGGCCTACAAGACTTAGAAAGTGCCTTTGAACCCTACGTCAGTCGCAGGTTAATTAATGGGAAAGAAATGACTATTCTACGCGATAGCGGAAGTAATTTGGACTTGATATCGGCTCACGATGTAAATGAGGATCGATTTACGGGTGAAAGTGTATGGGTTAGACAGGCATTAGATAATAAACTTCGGTGTTTACCTATTGCAGAAATAGAAATTAATCTGGGTACCGGTGATACTATAAGGACAAAGGCGGCCGCAGTAGATAAAGAAACGGACATGGTTCATTATTTGTTAGGGAACAAAACGCAGCAATTAATTGACAGGCGGAGACGATACCCGCGTTCAATCATCGCAGTTCGCACTGGGCCGCGAACGCACATCGGAAACGCGGATACGAAAAGCGAAACTAAATCGCAGAGCTCGTCCATTCTCCCTACCGTAACGGAGAGCGAAAATGAAAAACCAGCCGGTTCACCTAAGACGATGGATCAGCCAATTCTCCGCGCCGAGGTAGAAAGAGGAATTTTTAAGTGCGACCCCCCGAGGTCAGGGAGTAACCCAGAAGAGGGAATCTCTGTCGAAGAGAAAGGGGGAATTTTTCTACCTGTAGTTGAGAGCGCACAGTCCGTACCGAATTTGAATCCCGTTAATGAACAGGTTTTGAACTTGACTGAGAGAGGCGATTTAGCTGGAAGGGTGGGAAGAGTCGAGACTTTAAAATCCAACCCCCCGGACGCAGTGGGAGAAATAGGAGCCAGTTTAGTAACGGAGAAAAAGCAAGAGACTTTTCTAAGACTAAGCGAGACCGTACCGCGGGATGAAAACTTGACCCTTGGAAATAAAGAAAATGTGAGTGAGGCGCAAGAGAATGTCAAGTTCGATTGTATTAAGCAGACAGCGGACGAGGTGAAATCATATTTTGAGATGAATGAGGGGTTGGGGATTAGGAAAATAAAAGATCCCAGGGAATCTGACCGAGAACAAATGGTAATCCCGTTGAAAGTCAAAGGAGATATGTTATCCTTATGTAAGGAGAGTGCAGGCAGACTTCTAAGTACGAAGAAGTAACGATATAAATTCTTGAATCGTTATTGTTGGCCAAAAACCGTAAACAAAATTAAAAAGTTATGCGAGAGATGGGAAAGAGATGAACGTTCGAAAGGGTTAAAATTCATACCTAAATTGGATTTAATTAGACGCATCAGGCAATTTCGGGAATTATTAGTGGAAACGGGGACTAAAACTCGTGAGGTTAAGAAGAAGAGGGGTGTCTTCCAGATTGATCCGGGAGAAAACTATTCGAGTACGCACGACTTAGATTTAGGCGCTAGAAGGCAAGACAATTCGAATTATAATTCTCCTAAGAGATTTGGTTTGTTGTATTTAAACAACGCGAAAAGGGTTTCCGATTATTGGAGTAATCATACGGGACAGAGAGGAGTTGCATTAAACCGCATCAGAGGAGTAAAAATGAAAGTGAAACTATCTAGCAGAAAATCAGCGCAGAGTACCAGTAAATATTGGGTAACGTTGATCCGAAACAACGCCGGCCGTAAATAGTCCAAGATTGATCTACTGGTCATTGATGCGGCAACCTTATCATTATACAATCAGGCACCGCCCGGGAAAAGAAAGAGTGCACTATTGCTTAAGTAGGGCTGAATAAATTTAGGAAAATTGTATATAATTCTCAAAAAAAATTGCTTGCATCTTAAGGTATAAATAATTTTCATTTTGTATATATTGTTGTAATTGTCATAATAATGTTCCTGGAAAAGAGTGTAAATTTATGTGTGATTAGTACAAAAAATGAATGGTGAACCTCTGTGGTGAACGAATTTTGAGTGTAACACTGACTCCACTATAGATTTTCCAGCTGCGTGAAAAATCTCTCTTGGAGGGGGGATTGCTGTAAGAACTTTACTAATTACCCCTAAAGATTATTTATTCACGAACTATTAATTCGGGAGGAGATCCCCCTAGGGTCTTCTGGACTTTCCCACGCTAAGAGATATATCATAAACTCATAGTTCATCTATGAACAAAGCTATGGCGCCGTCGAGTCTGCAAATATGAATGGAACTGGCAGTACAATTTGTTCCGGCGCTAACTTAACATTCCATTGAATTGCACAGAGAGCAGGTGTTTCAGCCTTCCAGGAAGAGCGGTGGCAACGACCGAGGAGGAGGAAAGGCATTTTCTTCTAGAGCGACGAGCTTCAGCCTTCGAGAAATAGGCGGTGGCAACGGCTAAGAGGGAAAAAGACTAGTTTTCCCTAGGACCGGGAGTTTCAGCCTTGGAGGGAGGCGATGGGGGCAACGCGGGAGAATGGAGAGAGCGAGGACGCTGGCGAGGAGGTCTTGCTGGACCTAGTGGTGAATGAGCGAAGCGAGGAGATGAGATAGATGGTCGTCCGATCAGTCTTTTCTCCGATTGAAGCACTATATCTGTGGAAGCAGCCCGTTGATGGAACTTTTTATCCTGTTAAAATGACAAGAACCCAAGACTAATATTATTTAAGTTGTATATACTCTTATTTATCCTAGATATCAATGTAAATAAAGGACTTAGATTTTAGTAACTTACGCTACCATAGACTCTTGTCCAGTGATATCTAAGTCCCTACAATGGAGTTACGAATAAAAAGGAGGAGACATATAGTGTCTATCAGTCCGAGTGAAGTAACTGAGGAGCTTGTCACAAGTTGTCGGCTATTTTTTTTAAATCGGATCAACAGTTTCTGATTACCGCCGCACAGTGGAGTATTTGACCCGAAATCCTGGTCAAAAATATTTTTCGATGTAAATATAGTCCGATTGGCTTGAAAATCTTAGGTATTATTGGGTATCAGTATGGCATGTTTGGTATTGTAAATGAAGTCTATAGCCTTTACGGTTAATTTACAGAGACACCCAAAAGAATTCCCTTACATTATGGTATATGGGGAAAAATCGTTTGCTCAGTATTTTAATGATATCACACTTTTAAACGTGCTGAAATTTACATACATCACTAAGGTGTACTAAGGCACTTATTGTAGAATATGGTGTGCGTGGAATATATCGTTAAGTTACAGGGACACACAAAAGAATATGGCTGAAGAATAAATTTAACTATTGAAGTCTATGACCAATAATTGCTGGAAGTGCGTTTGTAGTTGTGATAGGCGTTTTAAAAAATATATATATATTTTAAATATTACTTGGTATGGATACATTCTATATAGACCATATACAGGGCTGCACAAAAGTTCTCTAGTACATTTCCGTTTATTCACGGAAATGGCTGAATGAACATTTTTAACTGTGCTATGAGTTTCACTGAATTAACTTTTAGCATACTATGAAGTATACATACAAATCCATAGCTTAGTTTAATATTTTATATCTTAAAAGCTGATGAAGTGTAAGTAAGATTTTAACATTCCACATAATAATAAATATACATTTTATAAATATTTTGACAATTAAGAAAAAAAAGAGTCACCATTTAAGAAGAGCACAAAGAAAAAAGAAGTTAAAATATTAATTTACATTAAGTAGATATTTTAAAAATATGAATAAATCGCATGTCCATTGACTTAACATTACCGAAGTGAGTTTGGAAGTTGAGCGACTTGTAACCTTAACTATTTACTGTTCTTAAGAGGAAAGTAATTGTTGATAGGTTTGTCTTATTCACTATTAATGTTTAATCAAATGTATTTAATTTTACTATATATAAAACTTATTATTTACATTTAATAATGCTTATTACATTTAATAATAATTATTGCATTTAATTTATGTTTAATAGTGTTATATTTAATAGTAGGTTCAGTAAAGTGGAGTCTATATAGTACAGATTGCTAGTTTTTGAATGTATTTAATATATTACCAGTTTCAAAATGATTGTTCAGAACTCTTCTTCATCTTCTTCATCACTTTCTTCTTGACTTTTATCGGGACTACCATCAGACCTTGCTCGAAGAAGAAGTTGTAGGATCTCGCTACTGTATGGCTTGCTCTTTTTAGTTGATAAACGGAGTTATTAGAAAATATGAAGTTGCTTATTTTCACGTACATTATAAAACGAAAATTCTAATTAAATTTTCTTGGTGCCGTTTGTCAGTTTTGGAATTAAAATTAGGTGTCCCTTTTTAAGGACACCGCCCTCGAAAGGGTTAATTTCCTCATTTCTCTTCTTATGTTACACACATGAGCCCCAAGAACTAATTAGGGAACCCTTTTTCAATAAATAAGTATATACAATTTGAAGGCGATCGCATATTTCTATCAAATGATATCGAGTTGTGTGCGTATGTACGTACCTACATACGTACATATGTAGGTACATACATACAGACAGAATATGTAGGTGCAAAAGCTCTCCGGTAATATCCTGTGAGCTAAAAACCTGCAATACGACAGTAAATATATAGTTTTTATCTCTTCAATTCGGTGACCGCAAAACAGAGCATTTAAATTGTCATCCCGAAAAAAAAAAGTCCTTCCGGCCAGTGCTGGGAGGAAGAGGTAGCTTTCATAATCCTTATTTAAAAAAAGCCAACTTATATCATGCAAACACACGAAGCTCAATTTAGTGGAAACCGAATATAGGAGATTCAATACTAATTTTTATCAATATAATGAATGAGAATTTCGCGAAATTAGTCAGCTTTATCCAAGCTGCTTTTCTTTAAAGTAACTTATATTTGGCTGCCAAATTCGGCAATTTCTTAAAGTGCCTGTCATTTTAAGACAACATGGTGAATGAGGCTAAGCAGTGAACTTGGTCGAGACCTTAGTAATTGCTGTGCACATGCTCACTCACATCGGAATCGGTTAATATATAGGAGTGCTGTCGCATGCAAAAAATCAGATTTTTCAAAATGTCACCCACAATAGAAATTGAAACTGCTATATCTGAGCCATTTTTTAAGGTAAAGACAAACAAAAAATGCTCCTCAATCCTTATATCAAGATCAAATACTTAAGAAAGAAAGCTTTTTCAATTTCTATTTTTTTTTTTTTTTTTGCACCTCACTTTATATATATATATATATTTTAATTTAATGGCCGCCATTTTGAAACAAGATGGCTGATGAATCTGGCCAGCGAACTTGGTCGAGGTGTTGATGTATACTATCCACATGCCTTCTTACATCGAAATAGGCGAATACGTGTGTTATCGCATGACAAATACAAGATCGTTTCAAAATGTTAGCCATGCTAGAAATTCAAAGTGCTATAAATCAACCATTTTTTAAGATATCAACAAAAGAACAAATTTTCAGAAACAAAAACTGCTCCGGAATCTTTGTATCAAGGCCAAACACATAAAAAAAATCTTTTTCAATTTCCAATTTTTTAATACCTCATTTTGAATTTTAAATTTAATTTTTTTTAAATGGCAACCCTTTTGAAACAAGATGGCGAATGAAGCTGTCCAACGAACTCGGTCGAGACATTGGTATGTACTATGTACAGACCAAGTTACATCCAAATAGGTTCATAAATACGCCTGTTATCGCGTGACAAAGATCAGGTCGTTTAAAAATGTCAGCCACAAGAGAAATTCAAAATGCTATTACTCAGCCATTTTTTTTAGATATAGACGAAAGAAAAACTGTTCCGGAATCTTTGTATTAAGGTCAAACACATATAAAAAAAAATCTTTTTCATTTTCCAATTTTTTGGCATCTCATTTAAATTTTTTTATTTTTTAATTTTTTTAAATGGCCGCCATTTTGAAACAAGATGGCGGATGAAGCTGGCCAACGAACTCGGTCGAGATATTTGTATGTACTATGTACACATCAAGGTACAACCAAGTTGGTTCATAAATACGCCTGTTATTACGTGAGAAAAATCAGGACGTTTCAAAATGTCAGCCACGCTAGAAATTCAAAATGCTATAACTCAGCCATTTCTTAAGATATAGACGAAACAAAAACTGCTCCCGAATCTTCTTGTCAAGGTCAAACACATAAGAAGGAAATATTTTTTCAATTTTCAATTTTTGGCACCACATTTCAAATTTAAATTTTTCTTAAAAATTTAAATGGCCGCCATTTTTAAACAAAATGGCGGGTGAAGCTGGCCAACGAACCCGGTCGAGACATTGGTATGTACTATGTATAAACGAAGTTACATCCAAATCTGTTCAAAAATACGTCTTTTATCGTGTGACAAAATTCAGGACGTTTCAAAATGTCAGCCACGCTAGAAATTCAAAATGCTATAACTCAGCCATTTTTTAAGATATAGACGAAACAAAAACTGCTCCGAAATCTTTGTATAAAGGTCAAATACTTAAGAAAAAAATATTTTTCCATTTTCAATTTTTTGGTACCACATTTCAAATTTTAAATTTTTAAAAAAATTTTAAATGGCCGCCATTTTGAAACAAAATGGCGGATGAAGCTGGCCAACGAACTCGGTCGAGAGATTGGTATGTACTATGTACACACCGAATTACATCCAAATCGGTTCATAAATACGCCTTTTATCGCGTGACAAAATCCAGGACGTTTCAAAATGTCAGCCACGCTAGAAATTCAAAATGCTATAACTCAGCCATTTTTTAAGATATAGACGATACAAAAACTGCTCCGGAATCTTTGTATAAAGGTCAAATACATAAGAAAAAAATATATTTCCATTTTTAATTTTTTGGTACCACATTTCAAGTTTTAAATTTTTTTTAAAATTTTAAATGGCCGCCATTTTGAAACAAAACGGCGGATGAAGCTGGCCAACGAACTCGGTCGAGACATTGGTATGTACTATGTACACACCGAATTACATCGAAATCGGTTCATAATTACGGGAGTTACAGTGTGACATAGGTCAGATATATATATATATATATATATATCAATTTTGAACGGAAGGTGGTTTCGGGGTCTGGGGGTCATGATCGATGAAAATATACCAAAATTTTTTGAAATCGCTTTCCTCCGAACGGCTGCAATAGGTAGCTTTTTTGTAAAGAAAGCTACCTAAAATTATAAAAAAATGGCAACAATATGCGGAAGATTTTTTTGCAGAAATTGACACTCAAGACTATATCTAATACGATTATAATTCAAACATGGCGGGGAAAAGCGCTGCACATATTTAAAAAGCTTTCGATATGTATAAATTAGAGCCAAAAACGCTTTAAAAATAACCCTTTTACACATTTAATGTTTTTTTATTACATTAAAAACGAAACTATTTAAATTAACAAATAGTTTAACACTAAGCTCTGACCTTTGTTAAACACGTAAACCCTGTTTAGTTTCAATTGAACAATTCATTGAGCCACAAAAAAATTATATTTAAACATAACAACAATGCCAAAAAACAACAAAAAACCACGTCTTCTCAGAAAGAAACTTCCTCTTCAGCTGAGGCCAGAAGCCACCGGATATAACTCAGGTTCCTAAAATAGACATAGATCGATGCACCAATTAGTTAGCTATTAAAAAATATGATTTTTACAATTGTTGACGAAATTTTACTTTTTGAATTTTTGGCCAGGTTTTTGGGTCAAATATTTCACTGTGCGCCGGCACGAATCCCCCCCCCCCCCAACACCAGTAAATTTGAATAGAGAATTTTGTCTTATTTAAGCGCCTTATTCATCGAAATATATTCTAATAAATGTGGTAAAAATCTTTATTTGTTTTTACTGGTGTCAGTTTGCCCAGGTATTATAATCTTTTTCACAGACACTGACAGGAGGTTGTCTTAGTTGTCACAATATAGCGGAAATACAGGGCCTGACTACAGGGGGGGGAGGAAGTTCCACCAGCAAAAATGTATATCTGTTTCTACCATTATTTATCACTGAAATTTTGCATTAAGAAGGCGCTTATTCAAGGTCAAGGTAAAATTGAGCTGTAGATTGTACTAAATAGGCCGTTTTAGACATAATCCATAACATTTTAATATTTTTAACCCGTATCAGAAGAGGGGAAAAGTAAAACATAACGGAGAGTATGCGGTCTAGAGACCTGCGCTGGATGAGTTGTATCCACCCCGAACCCGAAATTTCTGCTTAAAAGCAAACCAAAACGACAAGGAGAGAAACAAAACAAACAACAACAAAAATAAAAAAATCCAGACGATTTTTTTTCCGACCTGAACCCAATACTTCAATCCGAACTTGGAGTGAAGGAAAATTAATCTATATTTTAACACCTTTACGGAAAATTACTCTAATAAGAATGCATAATCCACAAAAAAAGTAATACTTTTTTTTAACAAACATTACAAAATTTGCATGTGTTGTGTGCATAAGTTCAGTGAATATATTTAAATAAATCAGCATATAGTTTCATCATCACATTTTTTTTTTTTTTTCTTTTTTTTTTTTTTTTTTTTTTTTTTGTAACTTTACCACAGATTGGGGGCTTTCTTTGGCAGGAGATTGAGGAATCGCTTGGGGTGCTAAAAACTAGAATGTGAAAAATGTACAAAATACCTGATTCAAAGTCTTTTTAATCATAAAGGCACCGTGAAATTTTTCAACCCGTATTAAATTTTAAATCAGCTACTAGTTATCCAACTTAAAATTAAAAGAAAATTCAGGTATCATATTTTTAAATTTAATATTGAGCTTCCTTTCCCGTCTAGATTAACCTATTTTTTAAAATGGTATGCATTCATATTTACTCTCCTTTGCGCAGTCTTTCATATTTTAAGTAAAAATGAATGATAACATCAGAGAACGATCAAGCTGAAGTTGCCCCCCCCCCCCTACCTCCTCATTCCCGGTGACACTTTCAGAAAAAAAAGTAGGTTTATTTGATGAGTTGACAAAGTTGTTTGGGTGAAAGTTTCAAGTTTACAAAAAAAAAAAATTAACTTACAAGAATAATCAAGAAAATGAATTAACGTCCACTTTCTCAAATAAGCATTTGTATAGTTCACAAGCATCTATGATCCACAGTTTATGTTGCAGAATAAATGCGGACGTCTTTTTCAAAATCCCTTATTCAAAATCATAAAAATTGTGTTTTCCCCAACAGTCTAGTAATTATTTTAAACTATAATTCTGCCAATGTAAAATCCTCGTTTATATTGAAACCAATAGACACAGTATGCAGTTTTTGGCATTTTCCCCAAATTTGATTTTCTGGATACGGCAAGTTTTGAAAATTATAGGTACTCTCAAATTGAAAAGGACTTTTACAGAAAAATTAAATATAGAGGTTTTTTATTTCAGTAAAACTTAGTTTTTACGTCAGGGACCAAAATATAAAATGCAAACAGTGCGAAAACTTAAATTGTGAGAAAATACACACAAATTTGTGGGCCCCTGAAATTGGTGGACCCAGGGCCGAGGCCCGTGCATTAATTAGACCCTGGATAACATAATTCTAGCAATACATGCATACACATATAAATTATATTTTTATTTATTTATTTTTGAGTTTTTTACGAACACGAATAATGCTTGCTAGTGTAAAATTTCAAATCCGGTTGACCAAGATTTTGTTTGTGTTTAACAAATCCTTTTATAAATATTTTTTTCCGAAGTGATGGCAGAAAGGCTAAAAATTAGTTCCTTGAATTCGATATTTATTCAGTGCTTCAAGTGAATAAAATTAGTAATTCTAATTCTACTGAGTTTCAACTTGCCTAAGTATGGAAAGACATCATAATTTTAAAAGCGTGTATATATTCATTAATTTAATTTACAAATTTTTCAATAGATAGCAGCAGAAATCATCTGTATCTTTTTAAAATACTTTCTATTTCGTTTAATAGGTGGCAGCACCAAAATCATATGGGAAAGAAACAATGTTATAGTTTGACACGTTAATTTCAGTTAAAAAAAAAATCAGATATAATCTATTTTTTAATTTCAAATTAAGCTGTGTTATGTACTTTCTAACAATAACACACAAAAAACAATATCGCAGTACATTATTTATGTATATTGGGTTTTTGAGAAAGCTTCCTATGGATCTATTGCAGTTTCCTCTCATTCAGTGTTATGTTTCGATTAGTGCGAAAATATCGCCGGAAATTAACCACACTAATCAACAAGGAAACCCGTACATACACAGATGAAAATTTCGGTCAAAATGGTTTGTACTTCACTAAACTTTTCTACATTTTTATTAAACTAAAAAATACATATACCACAGTGATTATTCTGCTTTGGAGCTTCCCAAAGTAAAAATATAGAAGTGAAGAAATATTTTTTAAAAATCAGACTAATTATCGCACAGGTATATTTAAAAATTTTATGTTTTCAAGAATAACTTATTTCGAGATCTTTGCAAAATCTCAAATCCATTTACATATTCCCCCCTCTACCCCAACTTATGGTTAGAAGAATCATATTCCTTCATGTTCGGTGGAGGACCATGCTTTCATGTAATTTAATCCGAGGTGCGGTCCATGGGGTCGCAAAACCTAAAATTCACCTAAAAAACGAAATTTTAAAATATATAAAGAACTTAAGGAGGCCCTCCTCCGGCCTCTCAAAAAGAAATGTTCCCAGGGTTTATATTCTCCCAAGTATTAAAAACGTCAATAAATGCAAATATTTCGTAAATAAAATGAACAAAATAGACCTAACGGCCATACTATGCGTGAGTTTTGCTAACTTATTATGATAAAAAATTTTAAATGACAAGCGACGAAGACAAATTTCAGTTTATTTTACAAAATCGTCTGCATCACGGAGCTATAGATACCATGGTCTGCATAGTCAATTTGGTTGGTTGGTTGCAAATAAATAAAAACCTAAATCTGCAGCATAACATGATGATAAATAATGAAAAATTATTGATGTGATCATGAAAAAGGAAATTATATTTTCTCTTTGATTGCAGAATAATCTTTAAAGTTAAATATAAATTACTTTAAAAATTGTTTGATTGATTGGTTGACTGTTATATTGAACGTTTTGTGGAGAAGATTTTTTTAAAAGTTTAGTGATGAACCCCTGTTGCAATCAATCAATCTACCAATCTAAAAATATTGTTTTGTTTGTTTACTATTTTGATTTTGCTTTTCAAAATAATGGCGGTAACTCAAATTGACAAGCTATTTGACACTTGTATGAATTTCATTGTCAAGCATATGAACTTAGTTGACAGTTTCGTGGGGTTACCTGATCTGATAGGCGAGAAGATCTTCCAAAAATTTATTTCGGTAAATTCTACTACAGCTTCGGTGCATAGCGTTTTAACAAAATTTGCAGAAGCTTATGGGAATTTAGTACTTAAGCGGCTAAGTCTCTTTGAAAAGTTGTTAATATTGAATGAATACTTTGAATCTATTATTGTGATTTCTAGTTCTATAACAGAACTATGTCTATGTAGCTGTTATTTAGGAGAAAATCACGACATATATAGTCATATAGCAGATTTTCGTAGGTAAGCTTGCTAAAATATTTTTGATCGCATTTAACTAGCACATTATAAATATCTTCAAATAACATTGTTATTTTACTTATAACAATATCTAATCAGCTTTTCTGTAAATTCTCTATGTTTCCCCTCCTCTCCCTTAAAAAAAAAAAAAAAAATGGCAGATTCTCAAAACAGCCGAGACACCCCATTTGGCGACTTTTCTGACAAGCGCCAAGTACCCCACATACGCCAATCTAAAATGCGGCAACCTGAAAACTAACGTGATTGGTCCACTTTCCTGATGCTTCCAGACTGTTTTTTACTACGTCATCACCCTGGAATCATGGGAAATACAACATTAATAAATAACGACTATTAGAAAACACAGGAAAGCTGATTTTTATGAGATTCAAAATAAAACAAAGGATTTCAACATAAGTTTATTGAAAATGTGAAATTTTTAAAGTACCTTTCCAAATCAGAGTAACGATATAATGATTAAAATTTTCATTTCTTAACAACTTTCAGAAAAAATCATGGGGTCATTTAATATTGTAAGTACGTGCCTATATTATAGTAAACATTGAACAATTCATTTCTAATTTAAAGAAGTATGAACGCTTCGCGTTCATAAAAAAATAATATATATCACTGAATACAGCAACCTAGTTCTGCAGCAATCTGAAAAACACAGGAAACTTGTTAAAGCGGCAATCAGCGTACATGTATGAACGCTTCGCGTTCATTAACTGAAAAAAAACATCACTGTCACCAGCAGTTCTCGGTGTGTAGCAATCTCAAAATTCAGCAGTTCTCGCTACCTAGCAATATCAAAATTCAGCAGTTCTCAATGCGTAGCAATATCAAAATTCAGCAGTTCACGTTGCGTAGCAATATCAAAATGTACAAAACTCGTAAGGTCAGCATACATGAGAAATATACAATAAATGGCTAATATAAAACACTATACTAAAAAATACATAAAATTATTAACATACCTTAACAAACATCTCCTTTCTTGAAAACCAACTCTATAAAATGTTGAATTGCCATAATTTCGTAAATTTCTAGTCGTCGATAAACTTCATTTAACTTTCCAGCAAAAAAAATGAACAAATACTCACAATTTCAAACTAAATTACACAGGTACTTTAACTTTCAAATTTTACAACTAAAAACAGCAAAATATATTAACAATAACAAACTCTAGCCTCACCGTCATTTAATTTTACAATTATAAAACGTCTTTCTTCTACACCTCATTGTACACAAATTACAAAACATGCGGAGTGGAGTTGTCAAAGGTAGGCGTAGCCATCCAATACACAAGAAATCAACCAATCCAAATTCAAGATCACACAACTGAAGGCATGGAAAGAATTTACGAAACGAACTGGTAACAACAAAGATCCATTTATCGCCTCGCCAAATTGAATGATGCCAAGTGTCTCGGCTGTTTTGGGATTCAGCCAAAAAAATTATTAAAATATGGATTTTACATATTCATTCTGCTCACTATATTCATACAAATGTAAATTGCCATAGGGTCAGGTGGGGTAAAATGGGTATAAAATTCACTAATTTTTAAAGTTTAGTTAAAATTGTCTGATAAATGTTAAGCAATTAAAACTTTTTTTGGTATTTTCTTTACATTGCACATTCTTGGAATGAAAATACACAATTTTTATTTTTTAGGCTACAAAAGTATGTCTATAACAAAACATATAATAGATGTATGTTTGGTATACCCATTTTACCCCATGCAGGTGAAAATGGGTATAGTGTGGGGTAAAATGGGTATATAAAATTTTAACAATGAATACTGTATAAATAGATTTACCAGAGATTATATAATTAAACAAAAACCTAATTTAAAGAACAAATTAAAAAAACAAAATTTATTTCCTAAATTGTTTAAGCCGGAGAAGGGGCAGATATTAAGATATTTCATTCAATTCGTTCTACATTTAATGTTAAATTTTTATAACAAATAAGCTAAACCAATTGAAAATTAAAAATGAAATTCATACAATATAATGCTTTAAACACCTATATACTTAGATTCCGTTCAAATGATAACGAAATAAATCTTAGACTTTTTTAAAGTTTTGTATTTTGCATGTACCTTATCATATTATGTACAATCATCATAAACATAATGCAAAATCTGCAGTACAAATATTTACAACTTAAAAATGAAAAAAGTCTAAGATTTATTTCGATTTCATTTGAACAGAATCTAAGTATATAGGTGTTTAAAGCATTATGTTGTATGAATTTCATTTTTATTTTTTAATGTTCAATTGGTTTAGCTTATTTATTACAAAAATTTAACATTAAATGTAGAACGAATTGAATGAAATATCTTAATATCTGCCCTTTCTCGGGCTTAAACAATTTAGGAAATAAATTTTGTTTTTTTAATTTGTTCTTTAAATTAGGTTTTTGTTTAATACGTCAAGTTTTTTAATAACTACTCAGACATAATAACTTCAGACAAACACATTTCAAAATTAACGTCATCATCAGGCTTTGATTTGTGCGATATCGCATCACATTTTGTGATGCAATTTACCTATGTATAATTCAAAATGTTTCACCAGTGCAGTAATGCAGGTTGTTGTAGTTTGATCAAAAAATTACAATTTGAACTTAAAAAATCTGCTTGAAAATGTCATTTTTTTCCCACTATGACGTCATATTCATCTTCTTTTTAATTCTTAAAAAAAAAAAAAACTTTCAGTTTCATGTTTCACGTGAAAATCATTCAACTAAAAATAGGCAAATTATTAATACGGCTTTTGAATTATTTACAACAATGAAGGAAAAATGTTACATTTTATTAGAAAATGTCCGTTGATTCTCAATGAAATAAGCAAAATTTGGAATTATTAAGAAAAATATTTGAATAATGTAAATAAAAATTAGCCCATGTTACTCTCTAGATTATAATCCACCTATATGCAAAGGCATTTTATGATCCGTTTTGATCCTGACGTCTGGCAAATGTTTTTACACTTTGAATTTATAATATTATTAGAATTAGCAAAGAATTAAAAATGAGTGGCATCAGGGACAAAAAGGTGGGAAGAAAAAATGAAAAAGTTATCATCTCCATAAGCTTTTCTATGTTAAATTAACATTGAGAAGTGACACTGGAAATAAATAAGTATTGCGCTGCCGCGCAATACTTAAATGAAGTAATATGGAAAACAATGTTATATAAGTCTTAAAAAATGTCGATTTTTTTTTATAAATATGAAATTTAAGTTAATAGATAAATGAGAAATTTTACTATGAATCAAGCTTAGGTGTAAATGAAAACTTCTGGCTACACTTTTTTCAACATGTATTCTCACGCTTTTACATTTTAAGTGTTATAAGTCTATTTATCAAAAGCATAAAGGCCCAGAATATGTAAATGCTGATTCATTTAATGTTTCTATTATCTGCTTTCTTTTTACAATATAATCTGTGGGAATGTCCATTGTTACTGTTGTGATCGTTAGAGCAAAAGTTTCAGAAAATTTCCAATTATTTTATTATAAAATATAATGTGGATAAAATTGAAATAACCAGTTAAATACCTACCACCATGTTCCACTCTCATAAAATATACCTAATTTTTAACAAAAATTTTATTTATTATATAGACTCTCATAAAATATATCTAATTTGTAATAAAATTTTGATTTATTATATAGACAAGTAAAATGTTTTTTGTTTCAAATTAGATATATTTTATGTGAGTGAAGCACAATGATATTTAACTAGACATATCAATTTTTATCCTAATAATAAAATAATTGGAAGTATTTCTGAAAATTTACTTTAATGGTCACAAGATTAATGAATGGACATACCCCAGTGTCTTCAGCATCAGGGAAAACATAAAATGCAACCAATCTTCGACTTTTCCAAGAATTTTACTTCATATTCATATGTCTTATCTGCTTCAATAGCCATAGTTTTGCCACTGAATTCTTTGTCTTTTTCCCCAAATACTGTACTTTCAATCATGCATCTATAGAGATACATCTATTTTTACTTTGGGGATATCTTCCACACATTATAGTCCAATTTAAATGTCTTCATTTGTTACAAGTTCATCTGCTATTGCTTGGACATGCTTATGTTTCAGCTTTGAAGTTTATTCTAAGATTATTTGGAGGTGTGGCAAATTGATAGGTGTGAGAAAGCAAGGATGTGTCAAAGCCATACTGCTCTTACTTTTGTCCAAACACTATACCCATTTTACCCCATTTATAAGATTTAAGATAAAACAATAAAAACAAAAGACATTTTCTTGCTTGTAATTTAGAAAAGTATTAGAAGTGCTTAATGAACAAAATGAGGTCAAATAAATGAGTTTATATAAAATATTATGAGGTGCAGGAAGAAGTTTAATCAGACCATATGTGGCATGAAATTGTCCTCAAACGGTTTTACTCTTGCCACACAAATAGAACAAACTATAAAAACAAAAATAAAGTAGGACAAGAAAACTTAAACATCAAGCATCATATATAATTTTGAAAACTATAAATATGTTTAAAAAGTTTTAAAAAATTAAACAATATATTTTGATTACCCATTTTACCCCACTACCCATTTTACCCCACCTGACCCTATTGTAAAACTTCACCATTAAGGGTTTTTTTCTGTACTTTTATGTAACCAGGGGCACATGATAAACCACCAAATATTGTTCCCATCATCGTTATTCGTATTGCATTCACCTTTCATTCATTTGATTTAAAATACATATACAGTAGACTCCCTCAAATCCGCACAGCTTGGGACCAGAGGTTTTGCGGATTTTAGAATTTTGCAGATTTCTGGTCATTGATTTGTTTACATTTTTGAAACATTAATTTCATTGGTAGTTAAGCAAGGGAAATTATAATGAATACTTACAATAAAGTGAAACATTAAAATAAGTAAAATATTAAAATAATTTATTAGTTTAAAAGTAAGTAATTATTAAAATAATTATGTAAAATAAAAATTTAGAAAATATTAAATTATTAGGAATGAAATCGATTCAATTCGATTCCAAAAGTCCTATGCTGCCATCTAGTGATAGCAAGGAGAACAGTGTTAATGCTATTATCAGTATATATAGCTTATTGCGCTCACTGTAACTTTTTCATTGTTATTTAGAGTCTTGAATGCTTTTTTTATACTGCTTTGTATGTTTAGAAATAAATTTGTCTATAATTTAAAAAAAAAATTCCGCGAAAAATAATTTTAAAATAGCGTTCCGGCTCATGGATTTTTCCATTTCGAACCCTGGAATTTTTGATATAGATATGCTAATTTATATCAGAATCAAAAATAATGTAAATTTATTTAGTAGTAAATCAGCTGTAATAGCCAAAAGAGAATGATTAACAAAAAATTTAGTAAAAAAAAAAAAACATTGCGGTAGTCGCTGATTTCAGCGCCATCTTGAATTTTGTTCCTGCGACTTAACTGTAAATTTCATTGTTTACATCTGAAAAAATGCGCAGATTTTAGGCGTTCGCGGATTTAAGGGAGTCTACTGTATTACATACAGTTGAAACATGCCTTTCACCTATTTAATATCAAATACATGCTTTCCATTCATTTCATTTAAAATACAAAAAGGAAATGTCACAAACCAAAATATTTTATTTGAACATCAAAGCATTGTTTTTAATTTGCACACACAAACAATAAAAGCTGCTACTTTATCATATGGCTAACCAGGGGCGTAGCTACAGATATTTTTTCGGGGGGGAGAGTTCGAAAATTTCCCAACTTGAAACAAATTCCTCCAACATTCAACTAAAGTGATATGCACAAAGTGTGTAATAATGATAATGAAGCTTATGCATAAAAAATTCCTTTCCAAAGAAAATATTTGAAACTAGAAATATAAAAATTCTAATTATTGATTTGTTTAGTAAAAAAACAAACACGCGTTTTACTTTCTTCTGTCTTTACAAGACGAAAGTGTTGAATTCGTAAAAAAATTCTACAACTGGTTTTCGACGGTTTGATACGTTTTAGAAGGTCCTGAACATGATTTTACTGTTTTTAGAAAATGTCTGTCTGTGTGAATGTGACACAAATTTTATGGGTGCTCTATCTCAAGAACTAATTCGCGGAATTTTATAAAACTTTAGATTCAGTTATACCTTGATAAAAATTAATGCTGATTAGTTTTGGGTGTAAATTACCCAAAAGGTGGCACTGCTATGCTGTATTTTTCACGATTTACATGATTTTAGTGATAGTTATATCTCAAAAACTGTTGCACAGAATTTGATGAAATTTCATATTCTGTTAAACCTTGACATAATTTAGTGCTTATTAGGTTTTTGTATATATCTGTGGCACTGCTGTGCAGCATTTTTCACGATTTTCATTTGAAAAACTAATGCACGGAAATTTAGTCAAACTTCATATTCGGTTACACTTCCTTATTGGGCTTGGGTGTATGCTGTCCAAAGGTATCGCTTTTGAGCTCTTTGGGTTTGGAATTTTGGTTGCAGACATCTAAGAGCATGGGTGTCGAAATTCAATGATTTGTTTGAAAAATGCGATGCTTCTATCTCCTTTTTAAATGCACACAATTAAACCTTTAAAATTCATTATTATGGGTATAGAATTGTTGTTTAATTTTAACATTGTGATTGCAAATTTTGAAGTATTAACATGTATGGTATGGAATAAGGTTTTGGGATTGGCACATCCAAATAGTTTTCATTTAACATGAATTCTTTTGGTCTTCAAAGAAGCTAACCCTGATGAAGCTAACCTAACATCGTCCAGTTTAATAAAATCCACTATTTCACTTTTACATTTTAAAAGCATTTGGCTGTCAAGTCTGTCAGGCCTCATTGTAGCTTGCAATATATATATTTTTTAATTTTTATTTGACTAAAGATTCTTTCATTAGATGCAACGCCAAAAAGATAAGCTGCTGTGAATGTTAAGGTACGAGTATATAGTTTGACAGTGTGATCCAAATAGTTTTTGAATTTCATGGCATGAGTAAAAGGTTTGTTAAGTGAGTTGGGATTTGGTTTATTTCTATTTGACTCTGCAAGTCATGTACATCCGGTTTCTCATATCCAGGTGGAAACATTATTAACTTTTCTAAGTTAGTGATACTCAAATTTGCCTTGCACAATTGTAATTTAAATAGGGAATGTATTGGTGCAATATTCTCCTGATATAGGGAACATTGTCATTTAAGCCCATTACTAAATATATTTAAACTTATATTTTAATTATAAATATTTCTTATAACACTTCCCTGTAAAACTTATGTGTATCAATGTCCATTGCTATGCTATTATTTTTATCTATTCCATTTAATGAAACCGTTTTCCCACGGTGCTTTCAGAAGTCAGCTTCTTCAATCACATCCTAATATTCATAATTGTTTATGAACTTGTTTATAAGGAAATCTTTATTTCTTCAAAATTTTATTCAAGTGCAACCTGTCAGTGTTTATGCCAACCTGTATGTCGATTTTTTTCTTCAATTGATGGACTGCTTTCATGGTCATATTTCTGTTCCAAATTCAAATCATCCACTTTTTTACCTTTTTCATTCTCGAATGGATTTTTAGATGCTCCAAAATCTTGCACGAAAACTCTTTTCCTATTATGAAGGGTTCTTTCGTGCTAAGATTTATAGTCATTTTTTAGAACAGCTTTAAACACACAACACTGAAATATTGTCCAAAAATCGCAAAATTAGTGCAATTTGTGAAAACTCATCAAATCTTCTTGCCCAGCTGTGTTTCAAGTAGGTGACTACATTCCTTTCTGTTGTGCTACAAGTGATATCCAATTTTCAAAAGAAGCTGCAATCCCTTTGGATTAAAATAGCTGGATTCTCTTTTGGGAGGGGAAAGAGAGAAAGGGTGAAATTTTTGAGAAAGGAACAAAGTTTTGAAGGAAATAAAAGAACTGGATAGTCAGCTATTGGTGGATAGGAGTAGAGAAATTTAGGTCTGGTAGATGTATAATATTTTTGTAGAGCTGAAAATTACAATGATAGATTGAGTGTGGCTGATTTCTTTTTGTATTTCTTTTGATAATTTAACTTGCTTACTGTTACAGTACTCAGTCAGAAACATAATCACCAAAACAATAAAAATTTCATAATGTCTCAAAAATACTGAATTTCCCAACTCTAAGCTCAAATTTCCCAACTTCACAAATATTGGGGGGGGAGGCTCCCCCCCCATACCCCCCCATGGCGACGCCCCTGTGGCTAACATAAAAGTACCTTTTTTTTCTTATATTTATTGTCTTTAATTTATACTTTACCCCCATAGCAGAAACTGTGCAGCAGTGCTGCAGATTATTTTAGACCTTACAGATTGATCTATAAGCTTAAAAATAAGTATTGGGGTTAAAAAATGCACTAAAAATTTACTTTGTTTTAAGAGTTAATGTGTTTCTTATTCATTTTATTTGTAAAATACAATTTTTGCTTATTTTATGAGTCACTATAAGTATATAGGATAGTAGCTTGATTCAGAATTGTTGTGTCGCAGATGAAATTTGGTTTGCTGCAGATGGACACTGAAAATTCTGCTACTGGGTACTTCACTAGTACTAAAAATTATATATCATCTTAGCTATTTACAATATTCATTTGTTCAACTAAATATGTGTTTCCTGTTTATTGATTATTTTGTAAATAGATATATATTTTTCATAAACAGATTAATTACTATTCTTTGAATACAATTGTTGGTACTTTTATGTTACACTATGACGCAAAAGTTTAGACAATGAAGAAATTCTTACATACTTTGAAAAATATTTATTCAATTTTCAAATCACTGCTTGAAATTAATGTGCTGTACATATAAACAATATTTATAACAAAGAAAAGTGGAATTGTGCATATTGCAATAACTTAAATGGTAAAAAAAAATAAATTGCTGTCTCAAAAGTTTAGACACAAATTAAATAAAATCGAAATAAACAATTTTTAAAACCTGGTTGCGCATCCATGCTTATGTATTACGTCATATACACGAGATTGCATGGAAGAAACTAAATCTTGCATAGTTTGTGGATCGATATCGTACCATGCATTCTCAATAGATGTCTTAAGTTCCTTTTCAGAAGAGTATTGTCTAGCGTTGCTATAAACTTTGCGACACATGATGCTCCAAAGGTTTTCTATAGGGTTAAGATCTGGGCTATATGCTGGCCAGTCGAGAACTCTTATATTATGGGAATTAAACCAAGATTTTGAATGTTTTGCAGTGTGAATTGAAGCATTGTCTTGCTGAAATTCCCACTGAGGACCCCCTAGAAGCTCAGCAAATGGCAGTAGGTTTTCTTCTAATGTCTGTGTATAATGCTGTGAAGTTTGACGACCACTGGTGAAGGTCAGAGATACTTGTCCATTATAGCAAAAGGCTGCCCAAACCATCACCGAGCCCCCTCCTTGTCTGCGACTAAAAAAACGTCGAGGTTCCTTCCGCAAGTCATGCCAATACGATAAACAACCATCTGGACCATCCAGATTCCACTTTTTTTCATCGCTAAATATGACTGACTGCCATTTCTCTCCATATGACATATGCTTTCGAGCCCACATAAGTCTTTGTAACTTATGATGTGGTTTCAGAGCTGGTTTCTTCTGCATTTTGCTATAAACGATTGTTCCTTTTTCCAAAATTCGTCTATGAATCGTATCCTTTGATACAGAGAGTCCCGATGAGCTTTGAACTCCACGTACGCTCATTTGTTGAGTACTCGCTAATCTTTGTATCAGGCGATCCTCTCGTACATTTGTCACACGTGGCCTCCCAGACCGACATTTTGCTTTATATTCGGAACCACTCGATAAAACTCGATAAATAGATTTTTTTGACCTATTAATAATAGCAGAAATTTCAGAAACGCTCTTCCCTTCACCTTTCAACTGCCAAATCCTTGAAACCTCATTCACTTGAATTTCTTTAGCTCTCGGCATGTCGACTATGAAGCGCAATCGTTTGCAGAACTTAAGTACTCCAAATTTGTGACATCATCGATTCTAAATTTGCATATGCCAGCGAATATTCAAAGAAATTTAGAATAGTGTCTAAACTTTTGCGACAAGCACATTTGAATTTTTATGAAAAAAATTAGTATTATAGCA
Source organism: Maratus speciosus (assembly GCA_963932465.1). NCBI lineage: Eukaryota > Metazoa > Arthropoda > Arachnida > Araneae > Salticidae > Maratus > Maratus speciosus. The sequence goes on from OZ010797.1 coordinate 271,906,510, forward strand.
AATAAAACGACTGTCTTTTGTACATAGCATTTTAAATCAGTTTTTGAATATATTTACAGGTTTTTGTAATTCTGACGTCATAATTCTACATTTTAAAGCTGAATGACGTCATTGTCTAAACTTTTGCGTCATAGTGTTGCAGAGTGCAAGTGATGATTAATCGCCAAATAGTATTCCTGTTGCCATCATTCGGTTTGCATTCATTTCATTTAAAATATAAATTTCACTTATTTCATTTTAAAAAGATAACTTTCATTTAAAGTACATTAAAAAAAAAAGAAAAACAATATTATATCATTAACCAAAATATTTTATTTCAACAGCAAAAGCAGTGTTTTTAATTTACACACGCGGAAAATAAAACTGCTATTGGTGAGATTTGCTCCCGGCTAACTTAATAGGGCAATTCTGTTGTAACAGACTAACAGTCATAGATGAAAAAATGGGCTTACCTCATTTAAAAAAATAATAATTATGTAATTCAAAGATTGCTACAATTAGTATATGATATTAAGATAAATTAATACAGTACAGGACCTATTATCCGGAATCCTCGGGACTGAAACTGAAGGCTTTTCGGATTTGGGAATTTCGCCAAGTTGGCTTCATTTATGGCAACTTATTTTTGTAGACAAATTTGGTGATATTTTTCCAAGTTGGTCGAAATCTGGTGCTACTGTGGTAACCCTGTCATTAGTACTTTTCAACAATTACTCATTGTTGAAGCTGATACCGATTTCTCCATAGGAAGCCTAACATGGCCACGATCAATGAAGTGGTCCAACCGGAATTGTGAGGGACACACAAAGACTTGGATTTTTATAAATAGATTACCTATTTGATATAAAAAATAAAATGCTAAAAATGGTAACATTGCCTTGTAATGGCCCAAAAGTACTCAAATGTCCTTGATTTGCAAAGTTTTTTAAATTTTTTGGAAAAAAGAGGGGCATATTTCATATCCAATATGTGCATGTATAGACGGCTTGCATATGACGTCACATGTTTGGAATCGCTTCATATGGCACCCATCTCCATTTTACTTATTAGACTTATTTGCACTATAGTGCAATAATAAAAATAAGAAAGATCTAAATTGAACAAAAAGATAACACATGCTTTTAACAGCAAACAGGGAATTCTGACGTTCCGTATGTGCTCCAGATGCAATAGTATCAGTCGTTGCTAATAGCAATATGATGTCAATGCAAGCCATCTATAAGGTACGCAGGAGGGGGTGTGTGTCTCATAAGGATAATTTGTACCAGAGGCTTCACAATTTTTTGATTGTGATAAATGTTTTCCTTGTTACCATGACTGTGATCTGTGGCAGCTGGTGGTAAAAATAATGAGGGCACTAGACATTTAATTTTAAGATTTTTTTTATTATTGTAAAAAATGAAATCTAATAATTTTATTTGAACACTTGCCAACCTTTCAGGTTTTTTTAAAAATAAAAAAAACATACTTTGATCCAGAAAATATAATTAATTTATGTGTCTTGCTACTATGAGATAGTCATTTGAACTGCTTCAAGGATGTTTATTTGGACAGGAGTCTCCTGCTAAAATTGACAGATTTGGCAAGTATGTCTTTAGATGAAAGATCTTAAATTTTCATTTCTGGTTAACAGAGCAAAGCCGGCATATTACAGTGAATAATGATGCCATAACTTTCTAAGATATCTATTGCCGTGCCATAACTGAAAGTTTCGCAGCCTTTTGGGCAATGTCCCCGTTTATTACCTGTATGCATATACAAGGGGAGAGTTGATCCCTAGGGAGACTTGATCCCTAGGTCTAAAACTAGAGAAAAAAGGCAATTTAGCCTTTGAAACTGGAAACATTAATAAAGTGATTCCTTATCAATAGATCTAGCAACATATTTTCATTCAGTCAGTTTTATTTTTGTTGTAAGAAGGGAATCTCTGTTTTCTTACAATCAAACTTCTTTTTGAGTAGGTAGTTTGAGTTTCATATTTTTTGCTAAATATAACTAAATTACTTAATTTCATTGATATAATATACTAACATTCCTCTCTGCTTAAATGTTGTTATTTAAGTCCAATACAGTTTCTTTATTTTTGATTTAGCATTTTTTTTCCACAAACATGCATATTAGGGACACTTGATCCCTGTTGTATGGGGAGACTTGATCCTGGGAATCAAGTGTCCCCAAACCAAAATTAAGCTAAATTAATGTTAAATTTATTAATCCCCTACTTCTCATTGTGACATTTAGATATTATCTGTACTAGTTAGAATATGGTTGCCTTGATTTTAGATGGTTGACAAAGATAAAAAGTTAATATGTGGCTGCATATGATGGTTAGCAAGCACATAGTGGATGAATGCACATGTGACCATGTGAGACATATGTCTAACTTTGCAAAATTTTACAGCACTTTGTAAAGAATGTAAGATATTATAATCAAAACAGTGTTAATAATAGTGTGTTAAAAATAATAAGTGTTAATAATAAAAAATGTGTTAATAATAAAAAATAATCATTATAACTATATAAGCATTGAGAGTTTGAATTATGCCAAAGAAAATGTAATAATTTTGTTAAAAATATCACCGCACACTTCTCACAAATTGGAGCCTCTGGATCATACTGTATATGGACCAATTAAAAGATACTTTAATGTGGCTGCTCAAGACTGGATGACTAATCTTCTTGCTCAAAGGACAACAATTTATCATATTGCTGAACTGATCCGAATTGCCTATCCTAAAGCCATGATGACAACTAACATAATAAATAGGTTTAAAATCACTGGAATATATCCCTTAAATAAGAATTTCTGAAGAGGATTTTTTTATCATATTTCGTCTCAAATCAACCATTAACTCCAACAAGCAGTAAAAAATATTACAGTTAAACCATACATAGTGACACCAGAAGACATACAAGCCTTTCCTAAAGTTCCGTTACCAAAAGTGGGAAAATTTAAAGAAATGAAAAAAGTTTCTTCAAAAATTTTGACAAGCACACCAACTAAAGGAAAGAATGAAGAAGAAATACAAGATCGTCACCTGAATAAAAAACAAAAATCAGGAAAAACTCATTTCATCTCAAGAAAAAAAGTAAAACCACTAAAAATGAAAGACACGAATCTTCAGAATGTTATAAAAGCAGTTATAGTGTTTATGATTCAACCGACCCAGATCCACTTGATGAACATTCTGATGAAATCATTGAAGATCCAAAAAATTTGTCGATTGATAAAAATGACTTTGTCATTATGCGATTTCTGAAAAAGAAGAAAATTAGTCATTTTGTAGGAAAAATTTAAAAGATTTTATCATCTGAATGTGAAATCAATTTTCTAAGAAAACGAGGACTTAATTTCGACCAATTTATTTATCCAGAAAATGTTGATAATAGTGTTGTGGACAATGATGACATTGTCAACATTGGTGACAATCAACCATGCTTGGTAGAATTCTTCAAACTGCAAAAATATTAATATTTACATTTGATTTTTCAAACTTCGAAAATGTTTTTGGATCATAAATTGTGTTTTTCTCCCTTTTTATATGTTAGTCAACAATAAACTTGATTTCTACTACTTAATTTGAATCATTTCAATGCATCTGTTTCAAGGATCAAGTCTCCCTGCAACTGGGGAGACTTGATCCTTTTTTTATTTTTTGGAAAACAATTTATTTTTATTTTAAAAATGGTTTTTCAAAAATAAAAAAAAATACTACAACAAGAAAGATGCATGAGCCTTTAACCCTCTAAGTGTTTGGGGAGTAATATTCCGTTCACTAAGCTCCAGGTTTCACAGCAATACAAGCAATATTTAAGATAATATAATTCTATAGATTTAATGAATTTTAAATACATTGAAGAATGATTAATACTCTCAACGATTACACTCATATTTGTAATTGAGTTTTTTTTTTTTATAATGTTGAAAGAATAATATTTTCTTAACATTTAAAACAAAATTAAAAGAAAACAACATTACAATTTTACCCTTTTGCAAGACACTCGGAGGGTTAATAATAGCTGGAAACATTTTTTAAAAATTTTGTTTTTTCCAAAATAAAAATTAAAAACTGAAAAAGGGATCAAGTCTCCCCTATATATATATATTTTTTATCCAAATCAGAATTTTTTTTGTTTGTCTATTATCATATCTTTATTTTTATTATAGTTTGAAAAAATTGTGCCTGAGAAATAATTCAATGAATGATAGTTCAATAAGGAAACTTACTCTCCGGATGAGAATGTTTGGAATTGGTGGAAAAGAAATAGATTACTTGGATCTTGCAGGTATTTTTACATTTCATGTATTCATGAAAAATTCAAATTATATTTACATTTCTAAAAGTAAACATGTTTATGTAAAGATTTAACAGTAGGAATTGTGAAATAGAAAAGTACTAATGATACTAAATTTTAAGATGATTTTATTTTTTATGTCCAAAACTTTCATTTTACTGATATTTTTTAAATAGCTAATCAATTTTTTGAACAAATCTGTAGACATTGTAGCATTAATTATGGAATTTTATGCTAACAATATCTTTTTTACCTCTTATCTGATTTATGTATTTGTATTTTCATATTTGTAATAATATGAAAAGAAAGGTGTGCATATTCTATAACTTTATTTGTTTCCAATAATCCTGTAACATGAGACTATTCTGTCACCATAATATCCTAACAACCATATGTACTAGGCAGAGTCAGACAAAAGCTACTCGGAAAAATATTTCATAATTTGTTTAAAAAAAAAAAGAAAACTAAATATAATAATATTTTTTTCTTCTTTTATTTATTAGTATGAACATTGATAACATTACTAGATCTTCATAAAATTAAGACATTTCACTTGAAGAGATATTAAGGATTTAGTTAATCCTTAATCAATTGACAAATTGATAGATGAAAATTATTTTGTTTTTGTCCTATTAGTAGATTTGTTGAATTGTTTTTAAAAGTAATTTTTTAATCGGTTATAAATGATCTACCAGAGTTTCCACCGTGATAATTTCATAAGGGTGCTGCACTCTGCCTGCCCCTTTAACTTTGCTTAAAACAATAACACTCTCTTTTCCACTTATCCAAAACAAATAATAGCACATTTCTTGCACTCGGTAAATAAAATAGCACTGTTACTGCCTTTTCCATTAAAATATTTTGCTTACATAGTAAAAAACTGATATTGTGATGATTTAAAAATAGTGCCTTTAATGCCCGTAGAATCTAATTGTGATCTATTCCCAATTCCCACCAGTAACACTTTCTTAAACCTCTGCCATAAATAAAATTATAAAATAGACTTATTCAATATATGTGCAAGTGCATAGAAGATCTTTGCAGAAAGTTTTATGACAAATAGTTGTGTTCACAGGCAATTTCTAATTTTATGCTATGATATTACGATTCTTAACATTAAAAAGAAAAGTGACAGTGACATAGAAAAATAACTTTGGGAAATATAAGAAAAATTTAGTATTAACCACTTCACCGGCAGCAGGTATAGGGAAACAGTGCTTTTACCCACGACTTATCTCGGAGAAAATGTTGAAGTGGTTAAAATAGTTCTGTGTTATTATGAAAAAATAGAGATTAATAAAATAAAATAATGCATACATGAGCAGTGTTCTTTTCAGAAATTTTTTTCAGAGCTGGGTGTTACTAAGGGATAAAGTAAAAATCTTTGTTGAGTTCAACATTAAAAAATAATAAAATAAACATGATAGTACTATTTGAAATCGTAAGTAATTGTTCCTTCATCAGGTGTAAAGCCAACACATATAATTAGAAGGCTAAGGGTGAAGTATATGGGAATCACTTCCTAGCTTTTTGATTTTTCCTATATATTTAGCCTGCATAGTTAGCTTACTAACTACATGTTGGCTTCATACCTGACGAGAGTTCACCATTACTCACATAGACAAATATTTTATTTATTTAGAATCACTTTTACGTACTCAAAAAATCGAAAAGGAATGAGATTACTCATTAGTATTTTTAAAATATTTCACAGTGTTAAAGCTGGAACCAGAACATTCTACAAAATACTTTCATAAATACAAAATAAAGGAATTGTGGTACTTTTGGGTAATGGTGGTCCACATAATTGCAATTATGCAATCAAAATGCAGTCAATTTCACCAAATTCATGAAACGTGAATGTATTGTGTATGTATAATAGAGATATAAAAATGAATTACCATTGCATTAAATAATATAATATTTTATATTAATAAGAATATATTACAATGTTTCTTAGCAAATTCATAACAATTTCTTGCAATGTTTCACAAGAATAACAACTTTCTAATGTCACTCCTTACATTATAGGCCATATTTCAGAAATTGCTCTTAATAATCCATCAAAATTATTTTTTCTCTAGGTATTGTTTCTACATAAATTCTGTAAGGTACAATTCAAGGGGATGCTGAGTTGTGAGTTACTGTTTTTTCTGTGCCATTTAGCAGAGTCCCACATTCTTTCAACCTGTCGTATATGAACACCCATTCTTGGATCAACAAAATTGTACTTATGGTTCGCAATAACCTGCTTTTTCTTCAAGCTCCTCTGAATTGTACCCTTTTCAGGAGTCGGGGTAGATTGATAATCCATCTTGTATGTGTTCACTAATTTTTTGTATCAGCATACTAGCATTTCTATTTGGGATTTGAACGAGAAAGTGTTATGCCTCCAAAAATCTACTTTTGTGGATCCTGCTGCTATTGCTTTTCTGACATACAAACAAACTGCCATCACTCTTGAGAAATTATTAGCACGACGAAATTTGTCCATTAAATCGTCATATTCGGTGAAGGAAGTACACTTCTCTCATGTAACTATTGCAATCAACTGTTAAATTTTTACTCATATTTAGCTGTTTCTTACATATCATTTTATAATGAAAGATATTCTTTGTATAGTATTACTTCACAAGATTGTTTCTCTGAGGATACAAATACAGTAGAACCTCGATTATCCGAAGTAATTGGGATCGACCCTCTTTCGGATAATTGAGAAGGCTTCAATTTTAAAATTAAGAAGAAATATATGCAATATTTCTTATTGCAGTAACAAATGCTTAATAAAAAAAAGCAACAGCAAAATAAAAACAAGAATAAATTACCTGAATTTTAATTTTGAAATTAAGTACCTTTTACATATATCACTTGGGTTTGAAAAAAAATTTTGTTTGTTGCAGTTTCGATTGTCTTTCCTTTGAAGCACTATCACGGAGTTTTTTAATATTATTAGTTCACCAGTACCACAGTCTTTCTACTGCCCCAGTCATGCCAAACATTTTGCAAAACATTCAAAAGCCTCAGAATTGCTAATTTGCTCGGGGAATTCAAGGGAGAGCCTACGGGTTACAGGGGTTTATGGGAACTCTAAGAAAGGGGGTTGAAAATATTCATATCTACTTGTAGTTCGGAAAGGACCGCTTGCAACACAAGAAATATGATAGTTTGAAAAAAAGCTTTCAAAATGGATTTTGCACACACGGAATGTGATAATAATAATGAAAAAAAAAAAAGCTTTCAAAATGGATTTCAGTTAACAGAGAGTTTCGGATAAAAGAGGTTCTACTGTACAAAGTTAAACAGGTAGAAAATTTGAAAGTAAATACGTGGCTTGTTGGTTCTTATTAGTTTCAACTGTCAAAGAATATAAAATTTTGTCCAATTATTTTATGTTATATTCAAATTAATTATCTTTCATTATTTATATTTATGTATACATGTATGTGTATCTATAGTACATTTGATAAAGCACACTTAATTTAATTTTAATTTTTCAGATAATAATTGCACTGATAAAATGATACCCCGATTGGTTACCTTTCCAAAGCTTAGTTATTTGAATTTGACTGGTTGTAAGATTTCAGTAAGTATGACTGTGTGTAGTTAAGTTAAAATAAATACTACTAATAAATAATTATTTCTGAATATTATTACAGTAAAACTTGTTTAAAGCAGAAACTTGTATAATTTGGACTAATTTAAAGGTTCCTGTCAAGAAAATGGGAAATTTACTGTTAAGATTTTTGTGAATAAAACGGAATCTGGAACTGAAACTGTGTCTAAGTTATTACCATACAATCCATAATTTCTTCAGATTATTTTTACATTGTTTATACATGTCCTAAAACCACTATGTAGCCGTAGCCCAAGTACCAAGTTAGCACTGAATAATGACACGCCCAAGGATGGAGAAATGCATCATTCTACTTGCCACTGGCGAGTGGATTAGGATGACTGAATTTTTAAGGCAGTTTTTGAAAAACTGCAGACTTTATATGATATATCAAAAACTTTATTATTATTATTTAACTAATTAGCTATATTTTGACACTTTAAAAACTACAGTGATGTAAATATAGTGCTAAGTTCTATTCTATACTAAACTTTCCTTTGTTGTACATATTTCTTAATTTTATTGAAGAAAAAATATGAAATACAGTAGACTCTTTCAAATCCACAACCCTAAAATCTGCCTATCATCACAGAGTAAGCAATGAAACTTTCAATTCAGATGAAGGACAAAATTACAGAATTTTTTAGTTTTATATCCTTCTGTATGCATTTTAATATGTAATTCTCTATAATATGACTGTCAACTCTTGGTTTTTCATGAAGGAAGTATAAATTTATTTCTGAAAAAAAATCAAGATATTGCTGATATCACTGGTAATCACAATCTTTTACCAAATATGTTTATGTATTAATCAACCTTTTTTGGTTATTAAGACTGGCTAATCCTGAAATAAAACTTCCTTTCTTTATGATTTTGATGTGAATTAATAGAGTACTTTCATGAGGAAAGTTTCATTGAATAATTCAAGGAAAGTGTATCTCATCTTTATTATGATATTTAATTACACATTATTAATTATTTACTTGACCTTTACTTTTAATAATTTAATCATTTTTAAAATTATCTTACTTCTTATCATTTTAATTTATTACTTTACATAATTATTTCAATATTTTACTATATTGCAAAAATTCATTATAATTTTGATTGCATTATTACATTCAAATTACCGTTTAAAATATGTAAATAAAGCAATGACCATAAATACGCAAAATTCTAAAATCCGCACAATCTCTGCTCCCAAACCATGTGGATTTGAGGGAGTCTAAGTATTTAACTGTTTTTAAAGTTGTGTACATTTTGTCATAACAATTTTCAACTATGCATTGCATCTTGCTGGCTGATAAAAGAAATCCTTGACTGAAAAGATTTTCTGAAATTTCCCCAACCCTGGACACAGCAACAGCAAAATTGAACCCTTGTCTTTTGTAAAAGATTCTATTAAAAAAGTAATAAGCAGGAGAAAAAAAGAGAAAGAAGCAAACTTCTTTGTTAATTTTGTAAGCGCATATGCCTAAACATTGATGACGATAATGAGAAAGTAGATAGGTAAACATACAAGATTTTACAATGTGTATCATTTCTAGGGATGCACCAAATAGTGATTTTGGCCGAATATCGAATATTCTGCCCCCAGGTGAACCGAATACCAAATATTTGGCTAGCCGAATAGTAAGTGTTAGGCCGAATACCAAATATTCGGCTGGCCAAATATTTTTTATATTTCAAAGTTTAAAGGTATTAAAATGTTACTTTATAAAACAGTTTTACATACTATTTAATAAAAGAAACTTACATTTTGATAAACAAGAGCTTTTCTTAAGTAAATTTTATATTGAAAAAAATCTGCTTTGAATTATTTAAGAATAATAATTATGTGACTTTTTTTAAATTATAAAATTTTAAATTTCATTGTCTCATGAACGAACGGTTCTATGAATTTCATGGTCTCAAATATTTTAAAATCAAAGAGAAATAGTGAAAAAATTGGAAGAAAAAATTTACAGGGCTATACACTGTTTATTTGTCAGGAAGAGACTAAAGTAAAATCAAATGGTGGCAACTCAATAAGAGTAACTTTTCTACTACTTTTGATTTACAAGGAAATTTTTAAATGCATCCTAGATTAGTGTCTGGAGTGGGCGTTCATTTTCAGAGATTCTAAACATTCAGGTTGTTCCTAAAATCTTGCAACAAACTTTCAACAGGGATAATATGGTCAAAACAAACATTTTTTAAACAAGTAACAATATCTCAACCGATTTATTAAATCAAAATTACAATACATTCAATCAAATATACTGTGTGAAAACAAGCCGAAACTGAATTTTTATTCACAACTTTATCAATAATGAAGATATTTCAGCAAGATTTGTTTCTCATTAATTTTGTTTGTATTAAATGCGATGATGTCGTTGAAAATGACTTAATTTTGATCAGTGACACAGTATAAATACTATCAACAGGATTTTGAATAAAGAAATGCCTAACCCATAGGTTGAAAGTTGAAATTGTAAAAAGTTTTTAAAAATGTGTTTCAAAAGATTTCTTTAAATATTTGACCAAACCGAATATTCAGCCGAGTCGAATATTCGACTTAACCAAATAGTTTGATATTCAGCCTAACCAAATATTTGGTACCATGGCCGAATACCGAATATTTGGTGCATCCCTAATCATTGCTAAAATGTTATTGATGTCTCCACTCTTTGATAAAGTATACAATTATCATAATTTACTATTATTATACTCTAATGTAAAATAATATTTTGCACAATTATAATTATTATATATAGTATAAGTATAATATTACTGTACATTATATAATGTATAAGGATCGACCGAAACAGGTTTTTAGACCGTAACTGGAAAACCGAATTTTGGTAATCTTCCTATTTTCAGCTGGAAACGTCCAAATATTTTTGAAAAAGTAATTAGTTCATTCATAATTATACGTAATAATTAATTAATTATATGTGTAAATGTACATGCAGTCCAAGTTGGCTCTCTGTACCTCTGACCAAAACTTTTTATTTTCATATAAAATAAAATATAATTAATTCATGAACGCCACAAAATGATTTTCGAATTATACGAATATAATCTAATTTAAAAATGTTTTAGGTATACATCCATTGATTTACCTTTTATAATGTTTTTTACAAATGATCATCTGTTATACTAGGACTTTTGAAAGAGTATTTGAAACACTTCTGTGGTTTGAAATTAAAAATTTTCTTTTACTGTTAAGTCTGCAGCTTTTAATGAGTATGTGAAAAATCTTCAAAGTTTTGTCATCTATGCACATCTTGGTATAGAATTTACACTTACGTATTGAGTCAGTCTTGAATAGCGATAAATAAAGAGCAATAGAAATAGTAATAAATAAAGAGCTCATAGCAATAAATAAAGAGTGTCTCATTTGAGCCAATACAGCTCAAATTGGTTGAAAATTTTTTGAAAGAAAAAATGAGTTTTTTGAAACAAGGATCCTTTTGGTTTGACTAAATTTTTGGAAGCATTTTCGCCAAAAACAAATTTTTGGTGAAACTCAGATTTTGGAGCGAAAGCAAATTTTAGGTCGATCTCTAATAATGTACCATAATAGTATAAGTTGTATAATTTCTTCTGGCTTTCAGTAAACATCATATATCATTTTGTATAATGAAGAAAAGTTTCCAATTCGGAATATTTCAGTCCCTTGCATTTCTGCTTTGAAAAAGTTTTATTGTATTACAGGCCCGTAACCAGATGGGGGCTGAGCCCCCCCCCCCCCCCTAGCTTCCTCTTGAGCCCTCTCTAGACATTTCACTTTTTTTTCAATAAAATGTATATTTTAACTAACACTAATCTGAAGGTGGAAAAAACTATATTTGCAAGAAAACCATTTAGATCTTTCAGCAACGGAAAATGCCAAAGATTTTACAGTCAGAAACATATTAATTGCGATGTATTATTTTCCGGTACAATTCTCAACATGCAAGCGAAATACGATAGGAGTACGGTAGAGACATTTCCTTCTTCAGAAAAAAATTTACCCCAGATGTACAAATCTGTCACTATATGTTTTGGTACATAGTAAATGGTCGAGGACAATTTATACTCGATAATCTGCGCATGTTGGAACGGGAATAGACATATGTTATTCATCCTGATAGGTAACTAGAGAAGCAATGCCTGAACGTCTTCAAGCTAATCAATAAAAGCAGGTTTCTAAATTTCAACGGTGAACCAGGCTGACATATGTGTTTAGCTGAGAAAGAAAAAAAGCTAAAAAGGATTGTCAATTTATACACATCAAATGAGAAAATCTTTGTTTAAATGATATTGTTTTATGCCATGGGTGTCGGCAGAGGTATATATGAAAACATGGTCGGAGCATGTTTTTTGAACTTTTATATGTTTTTTCTCCTTGTGTTTCATGACTTTGAAAAACAACAAGTATAATCCATTAAGTGAAAAAATATGATTAAGGTTAAGTGTGTTCGCTATTTGACATGTTTGCATTTTTTTTTTTTTTTTTTTTTTTTTTTTGACAATGGAATAAAATTTGCAGCTATGGTTAGTCAGACTCTAAGAATTTAACAGCGTTTTATATTTTACCAAGCTGTTTTCATATCTAAGCCAGCTACTTTCTGACATATTCGAGAATTTTTTTTTATATAAAGGCATAAAATTTGCAGGTAATAGGAATGTAAGGAATCGAACAGCGTTTTACGTTTACGGTTTGTTGGTCAATCTGGTAGCAATTGGCTATAACTCTTGCAAGTATCTTGGATGAATTCATTAATCAAGTATGTAGATGTTATAGTTTGTTTACAGAAACACAAAAAGGCAAACATGCAAAACTTGTCTACACGATAATGTCCGAAATATCGTACAAAATTCAAACCTAATTGGGACAGTGTATTGACCTTGCTAGCATCTTAAATGAATTCGTTAATCAAGTATTATCACCCCTTAGTGGTCACCCTTAACTGTCACACTTAAGTGGTCATCTAATGAAAAAACTGGCCGTGTTTAAAACAAAAAGTAGGCTGTTCTCAAATCCAAAGGCGCAACTTTATGACATAAGTTTTAATCCGTTTTTGTTCAGAAACGCATGAAACTGTTAGGTGTTGTTATTCATACCCTATGTCATTGAATGGAGTTTTCCATTTTTTGGTAAAGACAGAAGAGCTTTCAGAAAATACTGTCAAAGTGGACATTTTGAACCGAATTCTGAAGGCGACAATGGAGAAAACTTGTCACGTGACAAGAATCATTTATGTAACTTGATATTTATTTATCAAAAAATGGAAAACGCTATTTGATTCCATACCGCTTTAATAGCCAGACCTTTACAGTTAAAAATGAATCAGAAAATGTGTCAGAAAGTTTTGCATTGTTGAATAGGGAATTTGAGAACTGCCTAAATGAATATATCTTCACTTTCGGTTGTCCGATTCCATGGCATTCTTAACTTGATTTCGTAACTTGTTTTCTGAACCGGAAGACGAACCAAATTTTATGGCTAATTGTGTGTCAAAAGTATAAGTGTCTGATATGTATCCTATGGATTCCGAAATCTTTTTCTCATGGGATTCCACGCTAGGGAGTTGAAAGTTTCTTGTGTTATTTGAATGTGTTGGCGTCTTGATGAATAAGGAGCGAAATTAGATAGAATAGTAGCTTAAAATATTACATGATTTTATCTGACAGCATTCGGTTATAACTCAAAACTTAATTTATTTGAAGAAAATGAAAAACGGTGTTCGATTCCAAACCCTTCAAGTGGTAACTTCTTTAAATTCCAATCTTTTGAATCGATAAAAATGGATTTTGTATGAGTGCAGAAAGATTCGCTATGTAAAAGTGGGAAAAGAAAAGTTGCAGAACAAGTATGAATAAGTACATAGATCCTACAGAGATTTTTCTGCTATAAGTATACTAACGACTTACGGCTGCCATTAGACATCTGGTTTGGAATTTCAGTTACCTGTCACCTGCGCATTGGTTGTTAACACCGTACATCTTGAATGATCGTTTTGTTAACGACCGCTTGCGAGAAACAAGTAGGCTAAGAATAAGAATGAATAGGAAAAAGGAATAACGACTGATCAAGAGGGTGCTTTTTGCCATGAAAAATAGAATTATCAGTTAAAAGTAAAGTATTTTGAACTTTAATTTTGTGAAAAGCCTTTCACTCATGTAAAATAGAAGTCTCAACTTATATTGAATAACAAATGTAAACGGATATTTTAAGCATTATTGTACATATCCCTACATTTTGATATATATTTTTTTTAATATTATTTCAATTAGTGAAACAAAAGAACGGGAAATAGGTAAGTTTAATTTTTTTAATTTATAAATTTACCCTGAAATATTTTGCATTCTTATTTTTTATTATGTGAACTAATAATATTTTAATTGTTTCTAAAATATCAACCATAACATAAAATATTTATAGTTAAAACATTATTTAACTTATCTTTAAGATTATTTTATTAAATTATTTATTTTCAAAATTAGAAAATCTATATTTTTTCACCCTTTTATTGCTAAAAGCATTTTTAACATTTCATAACATAGCTGCAAAAAGTGTAATTAACTTCAATTTATCTATCTGACTGTATGTATTCTAACTTGAATAAAAATGGCTTTATGATAATTCAATGAGATGCACGCTAGATCTTTTATTTTCAAACTTTATTCCTACTTAATGTATATTTTAATTAGAACAAGATACTAAAGTACATTATCCTATTACATTCTATTGTAGATACATATTCTACTTTAGATGGGTTTTCTTCTTAGTAGGCACTCAACCCTAATTGTGTTTTATTTCTTTCTCCAGATTACGATTTTTTTTTGTCAGTTAAAGATTCCGTTATACCGTGTTTACTCGCGTAATAGTCGACCTTGCATAATAGTCGCACACCCGTTTTGAATCAGAAAAAAATCACCAAAATTAATTTAATAACAAGCGATATAATTTCAAAATGTTTTAAGAAGACAGGTATCTCCAGCGTTTGGACGGAAGCGAAGATGACATTTTATGGAATGACGGAGATTCTTCAGACAGCGATTCACATTCCAATAGCGATACTGATACCTTCAGTGAAAGTGATTTATTATGAGAATTTTTTGTCAAAATTTTCACAAAGATCTTTTGTAAATTTCATGTCTATAAAAGTATTATCATACAAAGAAAAATGATATTTAATAAATAGCAGATAATCTGGGAACATTTGGTAAATTAATAATTTTATAATAAGGTGTTTTCTTTATACCGGTAATGTTTTAGCATTAAAGTGTACAATATTATGTAGTAGATTTCCTTGCATAATAGTTGCACCTAGACTTTCACAATAAAAAATTGACAAAAAAGTGTGACTATTATGCAAGTAAACACGGTACTAAGTTCCGTTATAAACAGATTACGTTACAGATAAGTTCTTTTAAGGTCAGTGCAAAATGAAAAAAGTCCCCCCTCTCCAACATAAGCAATAAAAATGTCAACTGGCCTTTCTTTATCAACTGTTCTGCGATTATCAAGAAAAACAGATCTCAGCAATGGAAAGAGGCAGAAACTGATTCGTCGGAAAGATTTTGGATCCGATTCAGATCCTATGAAGGTATAAAACATGAAAAGCACTGCTTAACAAAGACAGCGCTATTTGTAAGATGTGTCTATTGGGACCTTTAAGATTCAAACAAACAGCGTCCGTTGACAGTGGAAGCTTTTAAGTGGTCAGGCAGTGCTTTTCATGTGTTAAATTATTAAATTAGATTTTCCTAAGATGTAGTAGGATCCGAAAATCAGTCCGACAAAATCCCTCTCCATCTCTTTCCATTATTGAGACCCCCCTTTATTTTGTTGACTGCAGAACAGTTGGAAAAGAAAGGTCAGTTGATATTTTTATGGCTTTTGTAAGAGGGGTTTGAAAAAAAGCGAATAAAAACTGCTCATAGAGAGATTTGTTTTAACAGGCTTTGTTGTATTTAGTTTGCATAAGACATATGAATTGTTAAAAAATATTAGTCCAGCCCCACAAAAAATTTTCAGAGCCCCCCCTGGCATTACTAGCTGGTTACGGCCCTGTTGTATTATGAAAAGGCTTGTTCATAAAACAGTGCTTATTAATTTACACATACCACAATATGATGAATGTTTTCTATAGTCAGATGGCATTTTTGTGCATTGGTGGCATGGTCGTAAGCAACATTTTAATGTTTAAAATACACAAACCTAATATGTCTGATTACTTTCCTTATTTTACACATAAAAATTACTAAAAATAGATGACATAATGATAACAAGACATTTATCATTGTTTTTCATGTCTGTACTATGAGGAGTTCTAAAATTGAGCTTGAAAAGTCTATTTTTAGTAATTTTTATGTGTATTTTAAGTGTCTAGAATGATTTGTTTTTATGTATTTAATGTTTATTTGAAACATTTAAGTTTGTACCAGGCATGAAAGAGTTACTCCAAAAAGTGAAACTTCACCTTTTTAAAACAATTTTTGACATTCTGTGAATTGATTCATAAAGGCACTCCACATTATAATAAAATAATTAAAAAGTTGCAATTATGCAATATTTAGATTTTTTATTTATGTTACATATACTTATATAATTAGCTGCATTGAATGGTATTTTTCTTTAGTTTTTATAATTGAATAACGTTGTCAATATGATGAGTGCACTTGGGGATTCCTGATAAGGATAAGAATGCTGGATTCAAAACTCGTGAGTTTCAATCTTAATCCTCACAAAATTCTTCTTTGTTTTGTTAGGATAGAACCATGGCTGAAACCAGATTCAACCATATATGTAAGCATATATAGTGTATTGAATTGGATCATTCTACAAAAAACATTACTTCATAAGCATAAAAATTTCTGTGAAAATTTTAAACCAGACGGCTTTATATTTTTAAATAATCGTTCACCCCTTTTAAGATTTACATAGACAGTACTACTCTTCTCATTATTTAGAGTTTAATATAATTTCTAAATATTTAGGAGGTAATTATATTTTAAGGTTAAGGGTGAATATAAATATACAATGTTTTGTTTTCTAAATCTATGCGTATTTAGAGTCAGTAGCGCCAACTTTTGAAAAATATTGGGTAGGCTCAAAAAAGTTTGAGTAAAATTACACATACAATTTTGTGTGTGTGTGTGTGGAGAGAGGGGCAGAAGAAAAGCGAATGATTAAAGTTGATAATTCAAAGTTAAATTATGGTTTTTCTAAGTGAAATGTAAAATTATTATAATTTAATAAATAATTTTTTTAATTACATTTTTGCAAGTTCTTACTTATAAATACATTGATATTTATTATAAATAACATAAAAATTTCTAATATTGAAAATGCAAAAAACTAAATATTTAAAAAAACTAAATGTCATTTTAGTCACCTTCATCAATTCATAAAGACATTAAAACTCACGGCGAAATATGCAGAAAATTTGTTTTTGAGAGAAATTTATTTTTAAATTCACTGAAGGTGCTTTCAGTGCTCCTGCAAGTCTAATTGATGTCCTTACTATTTGGAAATTGAGTGGGCGGAGAGATCAAATTATTGGGTGGGCTTGCACCCCACGATCCCATATACACTATATTACCATTAATGACCGGTAACTTTCAATTTTAGACATTTTGTCGAATATTTAGAAATATGCTTGACAGATTCTTCTGAAATTTCAGGATTAAAAAGAACAGGTATGACCTCATATTTAGAAATGTCGATTTGATAAGTGGGGCAATTAGGGGGCCAACAAAAAATCAAAGAAAAAAAATAATACTTGGGATCACCATGTAAAATAAAATGCACGAAATGATCTATCGCTACCGAATATAAATAAACAGACATTGTGCAATATGTGTATTCTTTTGTGTAAGAATAGCATGTATATTAACAGAGATATAGCGATTTATTTAAAAAAATAAAAAAATTCTTGCATGTTTTTTGCTTATAACATGCAAGGTTTTCAACCAAATTTAACTCTGTTTCCAGAAAAATGGAAAAAATATAGTAGAAACAATATAGCGCAATTGGAATATAAATATATTAAATATTTTAGGAAATATGAGCAGTTGTATGAAATAATTTTTATCTGCGTATGCGCGAACGATGACAAGGATCATTTTACATAATTTAATAGACAACTCTATGGAGCAACTTTTTTAAAAAAATCTAGTCAAATATCGTAAAAATTCAGAAAGATATCGGCATTAGAGTGAGCAAATTTTTAGTTGTTCTCTAAAAGCAGCTGAATGATAAGGGATTTTCCACAAATTGTCATTTTTAATTTTTTTTAATTTTCATTTTTTATTGATGCTTTAGTTCTTCTTGTATAACCACCAGAACGAGCCTATACCATGATCAAAAGAAGTATCAAAATCGAAGCATTTTTTCCAAATCTACTCATTGATACTCACTAAATACTAACTTTTTTTCTGGAAGTCAGTTAATAAAAAATGACAATTTGTGTAAAATCCCTTATCATTCAGCTGCTTTTAGAGAACAACTAAAAATTTGCTCACTTTAACGCCAATATCTTTCTGAATTTTTACGATATTTGACTAGATTTTTTTTAATAAGTTGCTCCATAGAGTTGACTATTAAATTATGTAAAATGATCCTTGTTATCGTTCGCGCATGTGCAGATAAAAATTATTTCATACAACTGCTCATATTTCCTAAAATATTTAACATATTTATATTCTAATTGCACTATATTGTTTCTGCTATATTTTGTCAATTTTTCTGAAACCGGCGTTAAGTTTGGTTGAAAACCCTGCATGTTATAAGCAAAAAACATGCAAGAATTTTTTAATTTTCTTAAATAAATCACTATATCTCTATTAATATACGTGCTATTCTTACACAAAAGAATACACATATTGCACAATGTCTCTCTATTTATATTCAGTAGCGGTAGATCATTTCGTGCATTTTATTTTACAGGGTGATCCCAAGTATTATTTTTTTCTTTGATTTTTTGTTGGCCCCCTAATTGCCCCCTTAACAAATTGACATTTCTAAATATGAGGTCATACCTGTTCTTTTTAATCCTGAAATTCCAGAAGAATCTGTCAAGTATATTTCGAAATATTCGACAAAATGTCTAAAATTGAAAGTTGCCGGTCATTAATGGCTATATAGTGTAAGTTGGCACCACTGTTTAGAGTAGGGTATGAAACATGAAGTAATTACCTCAAAAAAGCTTTAAGTATAAGAATTGAAAACTTATTTTTATTAAATTAATTATGCTTACATTTTAAATCAAGAATGGAGAATACAAAAAGTTCATGACAAGTTTTAGTTCAGGGAAAATATTTCAAAATCAATGGCAAACGACATTGTACACATTCATAACTAACAACTGAAATTAAAAAGGGATGCCTCCTGTCTCTGAATATTTTCATTGTGTGGCTAGTGCTACTATCTATATATATATATTACGCTATCGTACGTGGCACAGAAATCGCGATTATTTGTTAATTGTTTAATGGCAACGCCCGAATGAAACGCATCTCATTGGTTATTGAACAGCATTTAATACATCTCCATACCTATAAGAGGGTTACCATAGGGGGGGGGGAGGGACTCTGTTCTGTCGCCAAATGCTGCCAAGTTTGTCGCGAACTTGACGATATATCGCCAAATATTGCGATCAAAAGTGACGCCAATTTGGTGATATCTCTAATATTTTGCCAAATTCCCATATAGACTTCCATTGTGTACCAATAGGGTTTACTTGCTTACAGAAAATCAACAAATTGAGATATTTTATTGCAACAAAAACTAATATTAGCTTAAGGGATTATATTAATTTTATTTAAGGGAGTCTAAGTAAATTAAATTATGAATAAAAGTAACATGATACAATGCTTAGCATGCTTTCCCAAACATAAATTTTAAGGGAGACCAAACTGGTCGCCAAGAGTGGCTAGTGTTTTAGAAATTATTGCACAAAATTTTATTGTAATGAAAGGTACAGCAATTCAAACATAGTTTTTGAATTTTTTTTTTTTTTTTTTTTTTTTATTAGGATAAAATTTAATTTACACATAAAGGAATTTTCAGAAAAAAAAAAACATTATTGAAGTAGTACTAATATATTTATCACAGTCGCAGAATAAGTGAAGATGATAATAGAGGAAATTAGATAAAACATGTAACGGAAGCATACAAATGTACTTCTATTCATCAGAAAAAAATATAATAAAATTAACAAATCATCAATATTCATCAAAGATATACAATCAAACTGTTAATATGAGAAGCAAGGGAATTATAAGATTCTTCATATTCACCGTTACTCGTAATACCCATGAAGATAATAAAAATCTTAAAAACACATACGTAATTACTACTATTAATTGCTCTAATTATCTCAATGCTAAAATTAACTTAATATGATAAAGTTAACATGAAATGGGATATAAATATATTCTATTCTTACCTTTGTGAGTGTCATTTTCTTAAGACGGGCCTTTTATGAAATCACAGTACTGAAGTCAGCCTCTAAAGAACTAATAATTACAAAAGACATGAACAATATACAATAATGTAATTGATCACTTTCCTTTTTCCCCGGAAAAACACAGCTAACATGTCAGTGGTCACTGCATTTTTTGAGCTATTGATTTCACACATCCTTTATATTTAAAAAGTGTAATAAGAGACATGAAAAAAGTGGTTAATTTGGACCAGAGTCTGGAATTAAAGAAACAAGTAAAGGTTTTCTTCTATGCTTCCTACTTTCTGGACTCTGTTGTAAATCTTACAAAGGAGTGGAATTTGAAACATCCTTATCTTTGTCTTCTTTCTTTCATTCTTTCAAGACCCCAGGACATTCTCTTGCATTTTCTTGGGTTGGGGGAAGATATTTTTGAAGGTTAAAATTCTGTCTGGTAAAACTGATAAATTATTACATTTGGACAGACAGTTGTAATGTAGAAATATTATTGCTGACAGAAAACAGTATTTGATATGAAAGGAATTTCTTTCTTAATTCTACCCTACATTTCTCTGAAAATTACTTTGAGATGACACATGTTTTGCTTGTATTAGGTGTGATCTTGCTTTTGTAGTGCGTAAAAAGCATGGAAATCTTAATATAATTTAAATGGGGAACCATTCTTAATGTGCTTATTGCATATTTTAACTGTATCTGTGTTTTAGCCATACAGATATTAAACAAGTTTGGCTGTATTTTTAATATATTTAAAAATGAAAACCTGTAAAACATTTAAAAATATATTACTCAGCCAAAAATTAATTATCATGTACTGAGAAAGTAACATTTTTTATAGAATGACCTAATTATATGCCGCAGTGAAACATTCTCTTTCATTGATTTTCAGTATTATCTCCATGTATACCATATTAATTATAGCATAACATCATGACATTGTAGTATGACTGACACTTCTGTTTTTTTGTATTTTTATCAAAATAGATATTTTTTCTTTCAAACTAAAATCAACCCTTTTAATTCCATGTTGACCCCTGAGGGTCAATCTTGATCACTTTGGCAATGTGGTTTAATGATTGGTAGGTAAATTCTTCTAAACAAAAATCAATAAATAACGAAATCTATTCAAAATTATCACAATGTGTCAGTGGTTACTAACAATGAGTTTTACAGACATTAGGTTAGATCTGATGATAATATTCATTAGGAAAATTAACTGCTTTAAGGCTGTACTCAAATTTAAAGTAACTATTTTCTGACACATACACAAAACCATTTTATCTTAGATGCATGAAATTAGCATATGCTCTTATCCGAAAACTATGAAACTATGCATTTCCCATTTTTTCGATAAGAACCACTGCTCTGCTGCATTTTTCATGATTTCCACAATAGCTATATCTCAAGAACTAATGCACGAATTTTTATAAAACTTCAGATTCCGTTAGTCCTTGATATAATTTGGTGCTGATTACTTTTTTGTGTAAATTGCCCAACAGGTGGCGCTGCCATGCAGCATTATTTATGATTATTGCAATAGCTCTATCTCAAGAACTAATGCACGAATTCTCACCAAACTTCAGATTCAGTTAGCCCCTGATATAAATTAGTGTTGTTTTGTTTTTAGTGTTAATCACCCAACAGATGGCATTGCTAGGCTGCATTTATCACGATTTCCGCAATAACTGTATCTCAAGGACTAATGCATGAATTTTCATCAAACTTCAGATTCAGATGTAATAGCGATTTTATAACAGGGACTACCCTTATATAAATTTGTCCTGATTAGTTTTGGGAGTAAATCGACCAACAGGTGGCGCTGCTATGTAGATTTTTTTTTACGATTTCTGTAATAGTTCTACCTCAAAAAACTAATGCACAGATTTTCATCAAACTTCAGATTCAGCTACAACTTGACATAAGTTTTTGCTGATTAGATTTTGGTGTAAATCACCTAACAGGTGGCACAGATATAATTTATTTTTTAGGAAATATTAACATGTATGAGATAGAAGAAAGTTTTCGGATTGCCACATCCGACTAGTTTTTACTTGTCTTAACTCCCTTTATATATTTAACATTTTATTTTTGAGTTCTTGTCAGGGCCGCAGAGAGAAGTGTAGATGCAGTACAAATTATCAGGATCTTGCTCTTTGAAAGGACCTGTGTCATGTTTTAAAATAATATAGCAAAAATGTAGATTTGAGCACTTTTTATGAGAATAAATATCACCGTCTATATATTTTCATCTCCAGTGCTTTTTGCTATTAATAATATAGAAAATGATGACAAATAAAAATATTTATATATATTAACATTGCTATTTTAAATTAATTCTTTATATTGTTAAATTTAGTTTATTTAATTGCCTAAAGGTCTCTCTCTCTATATATTTTTTTTAAACAATCATTTATGTTTATTTTTTTCTACTTTTTATACTAGGATAAAGGTATAAACATCTTGACAAGCCAGTATAATTTTAATCAGATATTTGAGAATAAACAACATGAAGATATTACAAATGAAGGTTGGGCTACCATTCTCTTGGATAGATGGAATGCCGAATTTGCCAAAAGACGAGAAGAAAAGTTGAAGAGAATAAGTAAGTTTGATTTTATCTTTAAACTTTTTGCACTTTTGTTGTCAAATTTAAAAAAAAATGTTTGTGTTTTTTAGTAACTATGGCAGTATTAGCAATTGTTATTATATAATCACACATAGTTTGTGCTATATTTAGGCATGTGCAGCTGCACAGGTCAGCAAAATTTTAAAGATGGTAAAATATAGTTAGTAGTAAAAAAAAAAAGGCATTTTTACCGTTTTATCATTATAAATGTCCATTAGATTAATATTTTTGCAATATAGTTCATCATTTCACCTTGAGATAGCTGCACATATTTAACTTTTAGAAAAGAAATATTTG
This sequence comes from Maratus speciosus, assembly GCA_963932465.1. Lineage (NCBI taxonomy): Eukaryota > Metazoa > Arthropoda > Arachnida > Araneae > Salticidae > Maratus > Maratus speciosus. The sequence continues at coordinate 271,929,782 of OZ010797.1, forward strand.
TGCAGGGATGTAGTGGGGGGTATACGGAGTTATATGTCTTATACCTTCTGGATTTTTTTAAGAAGCTCCATATACCCTCTGTTTTTCAAATAAAACTATAGCGTATACTCTAGGCATGATGTTCATGACTTTAACGTATACTCTCTGCCTATACCGTATACCTTCTGGGGTTTTTTATGACTGAAACACTGTATCTGCATGGTTTTGACTGAAGACTGTTCTCACATTTAAATCACACTCATGCATAAAAGTTTCAGGTACACTCATTCAGCTTCCAAAATACCAAACAGTGTTTTTTTCTTTTCCTACAAAATTAAAGCATCTTTCAGGAAATAATGTCAAAGTTAATATTAAACCAATTTTTGTTATCTGAAAATTTGAAAAGATTGTCATCCGAAGGGCAATTGATTTCAATCAAAAATATATATCACATTTATAATAAAGTTAGAAAATCTATTTGATTCTCTAAATTCTGAATAAGGATACCTGAAAGTTTTCTTATGCATAGAGAAATAAAAAGTATTTTGTAATTGTGTACTTACCATACACTTTTTATCTTCCAAATAATTTATATAATTTTTTAACTTAAGCAGTTTGTTTATATATTGTTATTCAATTAAGTTTAAATACATCAGTACAGTTTAAAATTCAAGTAAATAATTCCAGAACTTCTTGATGGTTCAAACAGTAATGCTGAATTTTAGTTGTAGAAATAGGGAGCATAAAATCACTGCACAGAGGCCACCATATATCCAAAATATGATTTTATATGTAGAACTTTTATAATATCAACATCATTGCCATGAACTGACTAGCTCTTAAATTAAATACAAGGACTTTCAATTATTTAACGCATTCAGTCAAACTGGTCCTTGAAATTTTACTATAAAATCCTCTGGTTTTATTATTGGTCCTTATCTGCAGAGTCTGATTAAAGTGCAGGCTAATGAAGCTGTAGCCCCAGGTCCTTTGATTTAGGAAGCCTCCAAATTTATATTAATATGTTTGTTTGTTTTTTAAATCTTCCTTTCTTAAAACCGTATTTCCTAAAACTTTTAAGCAAAGCAGAATAATCAGAAAGTTGATTATTTCACCCAATATGCATTCTATTTTACTTATTTTTTACATTCCAGTTACTTTTTGTATTTATTCGATTTCCTTGCTTTTGCAACATGCCTGCTGCATATAGACATTTTAATGTAGGATAGGTTAATAAACAAGCATGTCTCAGCATTTTTAATAAGACAGCCATTTCAGATTGTGCTTGACTATAATATTCTTGATGACAACATAATAACAGTTACATACCTAATATAATCATAGAACTGATATCTGTTTAATGGAAATGTTAAGATGTAATATGATATCTTGAACTTCTATATAGCAAACTGCAAAAGGGCCAATCCATGTCACATGTGGGACAGCCTTTCTACATAGTAGGGGAGGGTTGATACATTGACAATTTTCCTCAAGAAATGGCATTAACAGCCGTTGTAACAGATGTAAAGGCTTCTTTTATTAGCAGAGGCCATCATTAGCTGGACTTAGAAGTGAAGAACTGACAACCTTTTTATTTTCTGTTAATTTTGAAGATTTTTTGAATGTCAATGTAAATTTTTTTAAATACTGATTTTCTTTCATAACTCTTATTACAGTGAAGATAAAATCTTGTAATTATTTTTTATTTGTAAAGCACATTGTTAGGGTGAGTTTTACTAAAAAGCAGATTGGCATTTTTCAACTGCATTTAAACAAAGTGATTGAAAATCCAATAAGGCATGATAGGGAGAAATGATACATTAGTGCTGGGGAGAAATGATACACTTGTATATTTGAAATATAATAGGTTTTTCTTTTTGTAACTTTAATATAGGACTATAATATTCATTATTGTTTTACAGCAAGAGCTACCGAATTTGGTAAGGAAGAACAAAGAGACTATTCAGAGACATTATGTAGGTTACATAGAAAAGCAATGCGATGACAGATGGTTTGCTCGTCATGTAGAAGGAAAAAAGTTTAAATGGCCTGAAAGGGAAAATGTTTCTATAATTGACAAAGGGCAAATTCAAAAAACATTAAATCTACTCGATTTTACTTATCAAAATGATAGAGTTATAATTTCTTTTAACCATTTCAGGGGTGGTGGTATGTTTATGAAACCACTTAATTTAATTAGCACCAGCATTTTGGTAAAATATTTTCCATTTACTATGAAAGTGAAATATATTTCTTTTCTTATTTCTCATTAAATTTGTTGGTAAATTCCGGTGCCATTTATTTATTCAACACTTTAGCATTGAAAATCCTTTGCCCTTGAAAGGGTTAAAAGAATCTTAAATGTGCTAAATTTAAGTTAAATTATTTGCAAATCAGCAATGTTCACTTCATTTTTCCTTGCAGCTAGATCTCTAAGGTTATTTTTCATTATTTATTTATTAAAAAGTATGTTAATAGGATTGTTTAAATAATAGCAATAGTTTAAATATTTTTGTAAAAAACATTTCATAAACAAAAATATGTCAATGTCATTTCATTTTAAATTTTACTTAAATATTTCCAGATTTATCATAAAAAATTATATGATGCATAAATTGAATTGTCTGCATTTTTTTTTTTTTTTCAATTTACATAACAATGTATCAAACCTCCCTTGCTAGTGTATCAATCCTCCCCAGTAATGGGGAGATTTGATACAGTAGTAACCATTCAAAATAATTTGGATATATTTTTTGAATGACTATTTTTTAAATTCAAAATATTTTTAATAAATGAATAAAAGGTCACTTTATAAGAAAACACGAAAAATTTGTTTAAAAATAGCTTTCTAAGGGTTGTAAAAAATTAGTAAAAAAAAAGTGTATCATACCTCCCCTACTACTTTTTTTCACAACTTATTATAACCTGAAATTAAACAACTATGTGAATATGAAAATATAGAGCTTTTTGTTATTTCAAATGTATAGTTTATATTTTAACAACTTATAAGTTAATAGATACAGGTATTTAAGTAAGTGTCCTTGTACAGGACATTTTTTTAGTTTTTCATGGAATGGCCCTCAACAGGCAAATTATTTAAGCCTGGGGTTTAAAATGTGGAAATTTTTAAATCTTTTAAAAATGGGCAGAATACTTAGGTCTAGGGTAAAAATGTGGATATTTTTAAACCTTTTAAAAAGCCGTTCCATACAGGGCTGGGTTTTTGCCGGCAGAAAAGTGGTTTTTGCCGTGCTAGTAGCAAAAAGTGGTTATAACTGATTTTAACTGGCAAAAACACATTTCATGACATAATCTGAGACTTTTTTTGTAGTATTAAATACTTTAAGTACATTTTATTCAGGATAAATAACAAATAAAATATTGTGGATAGTTTTAATTAAAAAATAAATAAATTTGGTACTTTTCGGTTAGTCAGGTGCCAGTATTATATATACATATATAATCATATTTATATGTGTGTGTATATATAAAACAAATGCATGCATATGTAATGTATATATATATATATGTATATGTAACACTGGCGCCCGGCTAACCGAAAAGTACCATAAATTATTAGAAAAAATGAGTAATTTAACAGAAATTTTTTTTGTTATAATATGGTTGTGTAATTTTATATATAAACAATTAGAGTATTTTAAAATCTCAGTTTAACAATAAAAATAGAAAACTATATCCAATGATTATTTTAAATTAAACATTGAGAAGAAAAGAAATTTGTATTATTTATTTAAAAATACTCTGAAAAGTGATTTGTTGAAATGTCATAGAATTTTTTGTAAATTTCTTTTTTTTACTTTTAAATAGAAATTCAACTATAAATAATAATATTAATAGCTAAACTTGTACAGCATCAGATTACCATTAGGAATTTTTTTTTGTTTGTCAAGTGAAAGAAAATTAGTGTTACATAAACAAAATATATTTATATGATCATTTTGAAACTTTTTACTACTTTGAATAACATTAATAATCTGTAGTTTTAATTTTTAGCTTAATTGTTTACTTATCAAACACATGTGTGAATTATGAATCATTGCAGATTAAAGCTCTTATTAGTATTATTTCTTAGTTTCTACCAGTTTTTGTCATTTCTGCTATGCCGGTTTTAACCGATTACAACCACTAGTTTTAACCACCTTGGCAGAAACTTGCCAACCCTGGTTCCATATCATGTGCGGAATAGCTTTTCTACATATTACTGCTGTTTTAAAAATGCTATTGTATCCTGAAATTAAAACAGCTATGCTAATATGAAAATCTAGGATTTTTTGTTATTTTTAATGTATAATTTATATTTTATCAACTTATAAGTTAAGGCTCTGCTCAACAAGTGCAAAACGCTTTGACACATTTACAAATTCAATTTTTAATATAAAGATATAAAATTGGATGGCCTGCCTGACCATGGAAGTAATTTGGAATCAAACTGTGTTTTTCATTTTTTGATAAATAAATTACCTATTGAGTTATAAGAGATTTTGATCATGTGACAAAGACATTTTTCACCATTCTTTGAGTGGTTATTCTTCTTTCGTGCAGAAATTTGGTTCAAAACGCCCTTATTGGCAATATTTTCTGAAAAATCTATTGCGTTTGCAATAAAATGGAAAAACACAGTTTGATTACATAGTTTCTGAACAACAACACCTGCTAGTTTCATGCACTTCCGAACAAAAATAAATTAAAACTTATGTCATAAAGTTGCTCTTTTGGATTTGAGAACAGCCTTGATAGATACAGGTATTTATGTAAGTGTCACATGCACGACATTTTGTCTGTTTATCATGGAATGATCCAAAAATATTTTAGTGTAAAGCATAGTTTGTGTTTATACTTTATAATAGTTAAGTTTTAATATTAAATTTATCTCATACAGTTATATTTTTTAGCTTTTAGACTAAAACTACCAGAGACACTTGCAAGTAGTCACAATGCTCCTTCAAGCACTCCATTGGTTTTTCAAAAATCGCCAGAATGTGTACAACCGCCAACAAAAAAAATGAAGTTTTAAAGAATAAGCAAAAGTATTATGGAAAAGAATATTTCTTTTACTCTGATATATTACTGTGATATAACTATTTTTAATGGCTTTTAGTAAATAACTTGTATGATAATAAAAAATTTTATTTGTAATGTTTATCTTAGCGGTTTTCATATTCATTATACATATTATTTTTTTTTTAAATAAGAACTTTGTTAAAGCACATATAAAATAAAAAGATGGTTGTTTTGAATTAAAAAGTAACTTAGGTATGTATCAGCAGGTTGCACAATATGCACGAATAATTTTATAGCATGTTATGCAACCTGCCACCATGTGTTTTTCTTAAATTGATGGACTACATTATTTTTTCAACCCAAAACAATTTTCTTTGTTTTAGTTTTTTTTTTTGTGTGTCCAAGTTTTTATTAGTTATTTAATTCACTCCAGTTTTTTTTTCTTTTAAGTTTATTATAATTATATGAAGACTATAAAATTTAATTTGTTTAAATTAATTCAACAAAATTTTAAAGTCTTTCTTTCATTTAACAGAATTTTTAATCAGAAGTAAATTCAGTACTCTGGTCATATAAATGAAATTTTGCTCTGTTAAATTTTTAACCAACATAAAATATTTCCCTATTAAATTCTGTAGAAGAACAAAAATACAAGTTGTGAAATAAAATTCTATTGCAACAAAAGGCATTTTTTGTATGCTGGAAAATATTACAGGCACCATATATTTAGTTTTATAAGACTCATCAGCATCATAGTAGATCAAATTTATATCCCTCTCTCCTGTTAAGTCACAAGTTGTTCATATTCAAATGAAAACCTTTACATTGTTATGTCACATTTTTTGCAACTTTTAATTCAGAGCTACCGTATATACTCGCATATAAGCTGACCCCCCCCCCCCCTATTTTAATTGACAAAATAATGTTAAAATTCTTGACCCACATATAAGCCAAAACTAAAAAATTCCAATATGTTTTCAGCCGAGACCCAGAGCTGGAGCCGGAGCGCTCCTGAGCTGTGTTTTCTCTGGAGCTGGAGCTCTAAATTTTCTTTTGCTCCAGGGCTCCTTTAGTTTTTTAATATTCTTATAAATCTTTTTTTTTTTTTTTTTTTTTTTTTTTCACTCTTTTAAATTTCCATGCTTAAAATATTTTAATTATATCATTTTTTATGGGTTTTTATTTTTTTATTAGAGTGAAAACTTCTCACAAAAACAAGGTAACATTACTTTACTGTTACTTTCTACTTGAACTAAGTGGCAACACTATTTGAAAACAAATATGGCTGCCTCTTGTTTACACGTGTAGTTGTACAATTTTGGTTGTTTGAAAAGTGTAGAAGAAATTTAATATTTGTGTGTTTAAAATTCCGTCAAACTTTCTTTTTTTAAAGTAAAAGCTAAAAGATGTCAGATTTTTTGAACAAGCATTTTAAGTTTGATGAGAAGAAAAATGCATTTTGTCAGATCTTTAATGAAGGTAAAAGAAAAATTTGAGAGCAAAAAATTAACTGTGTAAATTAAAATTTGCAACTCAAAAGTGCAAAGTCGGAGCCTAGTTGGAGTGGTTGCCGGAGTCGGAGCCGAGTTGGAGTGGTTGCCGGAGCCGGAGCCACAGTATTTTATCTGGGAGCAGAGCTAGAGTATCAAAAATTTTTCAGCTCCAGGTCACTGGTTTTCAGACAAAAATCACATTTTTAATAATACTAAAACAAAAATAATTATATAAAAAATTAAGAAACATTAAATGAATCCTTCGAATTCAGAATCACAATCTGAATCTCCAAAAAGTTTGATTAAGTCCCGATCCGTTGCTCTCTCATCCTAAAAGTCAGACTAAGGATATCATGCATTTCCATCTTCACTTTCATATATGCAATCATCCTCAGTACCATCCACGGCATTGCTAATACAGCACTTTTTAAATGATCAAAAAATCATCTCCCTTGGAATTGACATCCACGCCTGAATTTTATGTATCAGTTTGGAAGAGATTTGTGCAGAATTACAGAAGTTATCATGTCCATAAGAAAGTGATATATATATACACTAGAACCTTTTTTATCCGAAACTCTTGGTTAACCATTTTTAAAGCTTTTTTTTTTTTAACTATCATATTCCTTGTGTGCAAGCAGTCCTTTCTGAACTACGAGTACATATAAATATTTTCGATCCTCTTTCTTAGAGTTCCTTTGAATTTAAATTGAGTTCCTGTAAGCCGCTGAGTGGAAAGAAGAAAACGAACAAATTAGCAATTCTGAAGCTTTCGAATGTTTTGCAAAAGGTTTGGCATGGCTGTAGCAGCAGAAAGACTCTGATACTGGTGAACTAATAGTATTAAAAAACTCCATGACAGAGCTTCAAAGCAAAGGCAATCGAAACTGCGACAAAGAAAAAAAAAAATTTCAAACCCTTGTGATATATGTAAAAGGCACTTAATTTCAAAATTAAAATTCAGGTAATTTATTCTTGTTTCTATTTTGCTATTGCTTTATTTTTATTTAGCACTTGTTATCATAATAAGAAATAGCGCATATATTTGCCCTTATCCCTAAAATTAAAGTATTCTCGATTATCCGAAAGATGGTCGGTCCCAATTTCTTTGGATAATCGAGGTTCTACTGTATATGTATATGTAATTAGGGAATCACCGAATAGTGATTTTGCCCAAATACCGAATATTTGCCCTACAGGCAAACCGAATAGTAAGTGTTAGGCTGAATACCAAATATTCGGCTAACCAAATACTTTTATATTTCAAAGTTTAAAGGCATTAAAATGTCAAATTTTTAAACAATTGTACATAATGTTTAATACAGAAACTTGCATTTTTATAAACAAGAGCTTTTTACAAGTAAACTTTATATTGAAAAAAATTGGCTTTGAGTTATTTAAGAGGATAGTTATAATTTTTTTTTTTTTAATATATAAATTTTTTTAATTTCATGGCTTCTGTGAATTAAAACAAATAATTAAAATTTTCTTAAATTCTAAAACAAACGTAAAAATCAAGGAGAAATTGTGAAAAAAATTGGAAGAAAAACGTTACAGGGTCATATACTATTTAATTATCTGGATGTCTGGAAGAGACAAAAGTAAAAATAAACAAATAATAGAAACTATTCGAATTTCAAATGATGGCAACTCAGCAAAAGTAACTTTTCTACTCACTTTGATTTAGCAAGGAAGATTTTAAATGTAGCCTTGATCAGTGTAATAATCTTTCAGCAGAGATAATATGGTAAAAAAAACATTTTTTGAACAAGAAACAACATCTCAATCCATTTATTCCATCAAAATTACAATACATTCAATTAAAAATACTGAACCAAAACTAAATTTTTGTTCCCAACTTTATGAGTAATGATAATATTTTAGCAAGATCTTTTTTAATTTTGCTTGTATTAAATGTGATGATATAATCGAAAATGACTGAATTTTGGCCATTAACACAGTTAAATACTGTCAACTGCATTCTGAATAAAGGAATGTCTAGCTCATAGTTGTTTAGATATGAATTGCGGCTATTTCCAATGCTTATCATAATATTATTTCACAGAAATGAAAGCAAGTCTGTTGAAAACATAGTTATGATATCTTCATTATTGTTAAAGTAACAAACGAAAATCCAAGTTTGCCCTCGAATGAGATGAGATACACTGTATTTATGACTGAATAAGTGGATTGCGCTTATGGTTTCTTGTACAAAAGTTGTCTGTCTTGATGTCTATTATCAACTCTGAAAGATTTTCTATTTTGTTTAGAAACACCCTTTTTGATGAAAAAGCAAGAAATAGATTATTTACTAGATAAAGTTTAGAACTTGCATTTGTACATCATTAATTGTTAATTTTCTTAAGTGATGCTTAATGTTAACAAACAGTAAATAAATAATGTAAAAACATTCTCTTTTATTTAAATAAGATTGTTTCTAATTATTTGGAATACCTTATAAGTTGAGTTAAAAGTAAAAATTGTGTAAAGTTTTCAAAAAAGAGTTAAATCAATGGTTTTATTAAGTATTCAGTTCGGCTGAATATTTTGATATTTGGCCAAACTGAATATTCAGCAGGCCAAATAGTTTGATATTCAGTATACCGAATAGTTTGATATTCGGTCGAACCGAATATTTGGTAACATGGCTGAATACCGAATAGATACTGAATATTCAGTGCATCCTTAATACAGATAGATAAATAAAGTTTTTGACTGAGGGTGGTTTTGGGTTCTAGGGCTCATGATTGGTGTAGATCTGCAAATATTTTTCAGAAATTCCAACATAGGGGAGATCGCAATAGGTAGTATTTCAAACGAAATCTACCTAAACACATAGAGGTTGAAGAAAAAAATATGGTATTAAGGATGTACTCAAATCCAAACTGCTTATTTTCTGACTCATTTTTAAATTCATTTTTGCTTTCAAACGCATCCAATTGATAGGTTCTCTTATTCAGAATCTATATAATGTATCGTAATGGTCGATTTTTTGATATAGGTAGAATATATTTTTTTAAATGTCAAAGTGGGCATTTACATTTTGAACCGAATTTCTCGAAGCGATTGTGTTGGAAATGAAAAATATGGTCATACTGAGAAAATAATTGTTTATAAATCAATTTCTAATTAACTGAACGAAAAATAAAAACACAGGTCACTTATAAATGTCTTAAAAAATCACGTCTGCAAGTTTCATGTTTTTCCTTTTAAAAATGAATCTGAAAATGTGTCAGAAAATTTCAAGTGGTTAAGCATCAAAAAATATTTTTTGAATACTGCCTTACATGATTCTGATAAAACCAGCTCTTATATAAAAATGAAATTAAAAACTTGTCAAAAGTGGCCAGATAAAATTGTTAAAGTAGGTTTATCTCTATTCATGATTTAGTTTTTGTTGGTGAAATTAGTATTTAACTTCGAAATCTACCTGCGCCTGTAGGGATTTTTTTCAAATTGCCCCCATTTGTTTTCTGCACATCTACTCAATTCAGATTTTTTGCAATCTATCTTTAAATAGTTTGCTGTTGCATACATACAGTGTTACCATGTTGATGTGAGTCCGCCTGGTATAACAACCATAGACGAATTAGATTTTCCAATTTTTTCTTTCACTTAGTCGGTTGTATGAGTGCTAAATCTATCCCATACAAGCATTAATAGTTTCTTAAATACAGCTCCAGGTCTTTTGCCCCATGCATGTTCCAGCCAGTCTTTAGTTCCTCTTTCATCTATCCTACCACTTTTTTGTAGCCTGATAATTACTCCAATCGGAAAATTTATGTTGAATAGAATTTCCTCTTAAATATAATGATTAGGGCAATTTAGAGCAATCTAATAAGCAAGATAAAACAACGATGAAACACGATTTTTTGTGACCCAGTCGCTTAGAACTTTTCTCCTGAAGTCTGACCTGCGTATAAGCCAACTACCCCTTTTCAAAAGACAGTTTTTGCCCAAAATATTTCAGCTTATATGCGAGTATATATACGATAATTTTTATTAAAAAACATTGAGATTAGTATAATAAAACCTCTGAATAGCAGACACCTCAAGATGACAGAATTCATCTGCTATTCAATGCAGTGGTGTAGTTGGAGGTTTCCCTCCTTTGTTTACTAAACCATGGATACAAAAATAGTAAAAACTGCTAAGCCAGAATCACAAGGATACAATGAAAAATTTCATTTTAGGTAGGTTTTCATCTTAGCCTGTATAATTTCAAGATTTACCTTTTGCCAGTATTCTGTTACAGACAGGTCTCATTTTCAGTATCTTATAAAACTGCTAAAACTTATCCACCCTATAACATCTGACCTACACAATTATGTAGGTTATCCTAAAGAAAAAGAAAAAACATTTTCCTCTTTTTGTGCAATTTAAAGTCGAGCCTGCACCCATAAAATTGTGTGGATACTCCCTTGGCATAACCTGACATTGGGTATCTTTTAAAATATTTTTTTTTTCAATGAAATATGATCCTATTAATTAGGGGAAACCACCAAAACTTTCCATTTCTACCAAAAATCTTCCGTTCTTTAAGAGATAATATATCTCTGGAGAACATTAGATCTATTACAATAAAACCTGTGGAAATGGAACCTGTCTATAACAGAATCTTGACTCAAATGGATAAAAAAATAAGGTTAAACAGTAACACCAGATATTTATACTTGCTAAGGCAGAAACCTAAGATGGAATTTTTTTCCAGTTTCTTGCGATTTCTTTTTGGCAGTTTTAACTGTTTTACAGTAAAATGCAAGTTTCTGCAGTAATTTTGTTAAAGTAAAATGCAAGTTTTGTTTACTGTATTATAGTAAAACCTGTGAAAATGAAAACATTTCATAATCCTGATGACTGAGGGAGAAGTAAATCTGCCAAATGGAATTTCTTTCTGGTCCATATCTATTCAGTTTTCACAGATTTTACTGTAATTAGAATTTTCTACAGAGACTTCAATGGGACCAATTGTTTCCAACACTTACAGGAAAAAGACACATTTACATGAATTCAATAACAGCATTTATCGAAGTTTGGCTAATCTTATCTTTTTTCATTGTAAATCGACCAATATTATCAAATACTGAAATGAAAAAAATAACTTTATTGTTAGACTGGTTATTTGTGAATTCATTGTTGTGTTACTCAACATTACATTGTCCCTTTCAAAACTCGTGCAAAAACCTCAATGTATTTTGTCTTCTGTTGAAAAACATTGCGATTATGTCAACTCAATAAAGTTTGCATCAATCAGTGAAATTGCTTCAAACCACAACTCATCATACAAAAATATGACTAAGCAAAAAGTCACATTTTATACATGCATGAAATATTAAGTATGATTATTTGAAGTTATTCAAAACCAAGAAAATACGATTAATAAATAGTGTCATGTAAAAGTGTTAAAATGTTTTTCTTTCCATTGTGCCTAAACTTTTGAGACACTGTATAGTTAGACTTTTATAAGTTTTTAATCAAGGTTATAATACTCGTAATGTGCCTATTTATTCATTATATGATGATTTATTTGAATTATTTTACAGAATCTAATAAGTAAGTACAGTACAGGATTATCCAGAATACTCGGGAACAAAAGCTTTCCAGATTTTGACGAAATTAGCATTTTTTTGCGACCATTTGACTAAATTCGTGTTTTTCCCAAGATTCTTTGACAAAATTTGCGGGTTTTTTTCCCGCGATCTCTTGACGAAATTTGCATTTTTTCGCAATCCTTTGATGAAATTCATGTTTTTTCCGTAATCCTTTGGTGAAATTGATTTTTTTTTATGCGACCATTTGTCGAAATTCGCGATATTTTTTATTTCTGAATTTTCTAACTGAAGACCAATTTTTTTTTTTTTTTTCCTTACAAGAAAATTCAGAACCCCAGGTGGGGTGAGGGTGTTCCCCCGCCACTGAAGTAATATATTTTTGTGGTTGGTTACACATTGAAACACAATAGACTGAAAAAAAATTAGGAATCTGTAAAATTTTCGAAAAATTTCAGTAATTCAAAAATGTTAGTAAAAATTTACAAAATTTTCAATTTTTTTTTTTTTTTTTTTGCCGTATTTTGGAATTTCAGATAATGGGTCCTATACAGTAATACAATGTTGTTAATTTTATATTGTTATTTAATGAACAACATTTTCTGGTTGTGCATAAATTTTTCTGACAGACTATATAATGAACATATGTTGTGGAAGTTTAACTGTACCAGGGTTCGCACACATTTCTTAAGATTTTACTAGGACCAAAACAAAACAACAACAACAAAAAAAAAAAATTAAAAACCTGTAAACTGAATAAACTAATAAATTATAAATAATGAGCATTTTTAAATACAGATTTTTATTTTTTAAATAAATAGAAGGGGCAGGGGGAGAGGAAATTTTATAATCTGACAATTTATTATAATTACTTCAAAATAACACTTTTTTAAAAAAAGAACTTTAGAGAATCTAAAAAATTTTTTGGATCTGCTGGAGGGAGGTTATTAGATGAAGACGATTGATTATTAATTTACAATTACTCTAAAATGTGCTAATAGTGCAGAAAAATTAAAAACTTTTAATTTTTTATTTGGTATAACAGGCAGGAAATTGCATGTTCAGGTTGGGGGGGGGGGGGGGGGGAGGATTTAGATGATTGATTATTTATAGTTACAATAAAATAACACATGGAACAGAAAAAAGTTTTAAAAAATGTAAGTGCTTTAAACTATGAGCATAGTGGGAGAAAGGGGGGGGGGACAGAAAGAATAAAAGTGAATTTTTTTTTTGGGAGGGAGGGAAATTTAGATGTAATTTCAAGAAACAATAGCAGAGTAAAATTATTAACAGAGTAAGACATTTTGTAGATTTTGGATAAAAATACGAACTTTTAAGACCATAGGAAGCCATAGTTCAAGTGTGAAAAACCTAATAAAATGGAAAGGTGACTTTGTAACAATGACAATTATTCTCATATAATGACAAATTGTATTAATGTAAAATTTGCCTTTTCTGAAGCTTGAAATTCTCCAGTTTTGACAAATTTTATATTGCTTAATAGATGGTCAATCTCTATCCTATTTATTTTCTAAATGTTTTACAGCACAATGTATCTATGGCAGACTTGCCAAGTTCTGAAAGCCAAAAATCAGAAGATATTATTTCAGATGTCAGAGGATTTTCAGTGAAAATTTATTAATTTTTAAATGGAAACATGTTTAGTTTAAACAGTGCTTGGTTATTATTGAAGATTTAAAAAATATATATCACTCTTAGTCAAAGAAAAATACATGTAGAATGGACTTAAGCATGTATTGTTTAGAATGTTTTAACATAAATTTTAATTACAAATTACAGCGGGAAATTTTGTTTCCCATAAAACCCATATAAAGCCATAGTGAAAGTCTTAAATAAGTTCTAATAGAGAGAAATGATTGACAATGAAAAAAATGTTTAGTAACAGTCAAAGTTTTAAAGATTCATCGTTTACAATGAATCTGGGTGTATTTTATTACAAAAAATACTACTGATTAATCATACTAAAAACAAGTATGCTTGTATTGCTGTTTTCATCCCTGAATCACAGTACATTTGAAGGTAAAATAACAGAATATTGAAAAATGTGAGAAATCAGGAGAAACATGTCAAAATTCAGGAGTGTGGGAAAACATGTGAAAATCAGGAGTCTTCTACCAAAATAAGGACTTGGGAAGTCTATTACGGGGACAGTATGTAATTTAAAAGCAAGATATAACTGTTACAACATTAGTTGGATGAAAATGAGTGAACAAACTTGGTTCATATAAAGTTATATTGAAAAACAACTCACAGAAAATTGTTCGCATATACATTTTTTACTTATTTTATATATAAACCTCATGAAGTTCAGCATGCTTATTAAATACAACGTTTAATAGCAGAACCATTTCCTTTTTTAATATTTACTTGCATGCTTGTATAGTGATTAGGACGTTGACTATTAAACAAGAAGTGCCGGGTTTGAATGCCAATTCAGGCATGAATAATTCATGCCTGTGTAGTGGGTCAAATTCCACTTAAAATAGAGGTTATAATCTGTTTAGTCTTTATGTGATAAAGGCTGAAGCGCTTGTACTCAAACAAACTTTTAAAATATTCAGTAGGAAATTCTGCCTTTGAAACTTTTTTTCTCCCTGTTCTGTATAAGGGAAGGCTTTTTTATTAAAGAAATTATCTTTGTGGATTATTATTATTATTATTATTGTACTTAGTGATTTAAATAATTACCTCTTAATGACAACTTTTTAAAACTAGTAAAAGTTGTATCATCTAGTAATTTTGTAATGAAAGAACTTTGAAAGATTTTATTAAATTCAGCATTATTTATTTTTAATCCATTTATCTGATTTAAGGGGAAAATAGGTTTATGAGAGTTAAGAATAAAAAGTGAAGTAATTTCATAATCATTAAATTTCAAATTAAAAAAAAAATAATAATAAAATCTAGCTAAATAGGCAATTGATGATCAAAAAGATGTCACAATATGTAAAAGTTGTTACTACAGATAAAAAACAGTTTTAAAAACTCAAAACTTCAATACCACATGCCGAGTACTTTCGATCACAATGTGATCATCTTTGGGGCTGCTTCGACATGACATCTTTAAAGAATTAAATGCACCTTTTTAAAAAGTTATTTTAATTTGATTTAATCTAAGGTGAATGTGACATATTCAGTTCTAAAATAATAATGTTGCCATCCTTTATTATATTATATCTCTTAATTATTACCTGTTTAATTTTAAACATATACTTCTTTATGTACTTTTAGTAATAATTTATTCCAGGATCATTAAAATAGCATATAATAATTTTTATTATACAGACTATATGTTAATTATAATTACTATATTCATAAGAATGTGAATATTTTCTGCAAACTGTGATGATTTGCAACCGTAAGGATTCACTTTTAACTGTACCAATTAATTAGGTGGGATTTTTGCTGTGCTAAAATTGGTTACATGTTTGAGTTGTAATATGGTCATAGCAATTCTCTTGCTAGGTATGTCTTTAATTTAAATTGTTACAATTTTTTCATATTGTTCATTATAACGGATATTGCATTGATTAATAATTTTTTTTAATTCAATTTATTTGGCATGGTAAATTTATACTTGTTGGTGTATAGTCGATTGGGTACATAATGGAATTCAATTTTTAGCTCATTACTAGATTCTATTACAGAAATCGATTATGTTTTTGCTTATATATGTATTTTATGTACCCTTGAAAAAGTGAAATGCTATTAGCTCCCGGCTACATCCATCCATTTGATCTATTGTTTGTTTACAATACGTCTTTTAATGGTTTAACATTATTTCGCTGGTTATTTGTATCTTTTGTCTTTAATAGGATATTTTATTAAAATTTGGTGTTTTTTAATATGTTGTAAAGATCTGAACTATATCAGATTCGCCATATAGAAAGAACTAATGCTTTTCTAAAACAGAGTAAAAATATGTTAAAGTCCAGTAAGACGCACGGCAAGATGAAAGATACTACTCAGTCACCATCGCTCTTGGACATTTGACAATCGGTGACAGTTTGCTAATGCTAAAGAGCAGCCGGCACTTTGTTTGATCTTTGAGCGTGGGAAGAGAACTCGCATACGTTCTCACGAGAGCATATGATCGCAGGATCCACGTGCAAAAGAGGAGTTTCCTAAGGTGTCCACTCAGGAGACAACAGTAAAGATCCCTGGGAGGTTCTTAAAAAGAACGGACAGTTAGTGGCTGAGAAACTCACTATTGTTTTGAGAGGAAGATAATTGAGAGATATATACGAGAGGATGCGGAGGAGAGATTAGATTTTGGCTGGAGTTGGAAGAGCGACTTTTGGAGTGGAAGATTTTGAAGGCCGAAAGTGCCGGACTTTACGATCCCTCATACCGGGGAAGGATACCCGAATCAGCGGCGACAGGGCACCAGGGTGCCGTCGCGGGAAAAGGAGGTCTTTATCTCGGAGACAAGACCAGCGCTTTCCGTTCAAGTGATGCAATGCCTGTGGACTAAATAGACTAGCTGCCACCTTCTCATAGACACTATTTCTGTTACATAAACTTTGTTCAACAAATTTTACATTGTTGTGTACATAGCAACTTATCATTACTCCAGAATATTTTTTACTGTGTTATAAAATAAATTTTATTTTATCATATTCTAAGAGAAAATAATTTGCTAAGCCTTCGAAGATTAACACCCTCGACCATCGCTACCGCCTTCTTAGGACTCGGCACAATGTTTTATATGGATTAATCATCTGCAATTTGCAAGTGAATTGCAACTGTGCTTGATTCTGTATTACTAGTTAAAGGTTCCATCTTTATTTTGTATAATGTCAGAGTTATGAAATGTAGCTAAATTTATTAATTTAATTTTAGTAATTTGAAGTAGATGATGATTTGTAACTATATAATGGTTATATGTACACACATCTTATGCTTAAATTTCATATTAGAAAAAAGTACAACTAAATTAAAATGCTACAAATTTACTGTACAAAAGCTTTATTCTGTAAACTTAAATACTGTTATGTCAAAAATTCACATTACATAAAACTGTATACAAATACTCTGTATAAATGTTTCTGCACAATTAGTCAAACTAAAAGAGATCTTTGATAACTAATTAAAGAAAGAAAAAACCCTTAACCTATTTACACCAATAGCAAAAGTACAGATAAGCAATACATAAAAGAAAAATAAAAGAAATGCACTACAGAAAAATAACAAAAGTAGAGAAAGCATTAAAACATCACACTGCTCAGCAGTTACACAAAATGGTATAATTTTAATACGGAACATTCACTTTAAAAATATTTTCAAATAAGATCATTAAAAAACTACAACTTTACCTTTCAAAAAAAATATTTCTTTTGATACATCATGTCAAATTACATTGAATATCAATATAATAGAAAACAAATTTGATCATATTTGTTCTTGTTTTTTTATAGCATAAATTATTACAGCTTTTTACTACACATAATCAAACTGTTCATAATTCAAAATTCTGTAATAAAATATTAAAGCTTCCAACCCCCCCACCCCCCCCTCGACAACCTTTCTTGCGCTACTAGTAAGGAATAATAATTGTAAATAATTAATTTAAAATGTCAGCATAAAAGCAAAATCAAACTTTTTTTAAAGCTTTCAAGTCATATTTTAAGCCTTTTTAAGTAGTACTCTTTTTTTATATAAAAATAATTAATTCATCAAAACAAAATACATTTTAACATTTAATAATAATAAAAAGTACAATTTAAGGTAGTCAAGAACATGTTACTACTAAAATAATTTACTTGAATCTTTTCAAGATCTAATTTTAAAAAAAAATCCTAGGTTTGAGAAGAATTTAAAACAGCTTAGTTTTTAAGGTTTCTAAAATTGCTTAGAAATTAAATTGATTTTAAGTCTAATAAGAATGCTAGTTTTGTAAAATTAGTAACTATCAATAGTCCTAATTTTCCATTTAATGAAAAGTTGAATTCAATTTTTTATCAGCATGTGTTATTGAAATAAATTCGAATGAAAAAATAATTTCCATTTTTTTACACCGCTTACCGCTTATATAAACGTATATTTTTACTTTCTTTTTTTTTTAAATGAAAATCTATCAGCTGTGTATAAAAGGTATTTAAAAGTGTGAAGTAATTATTGCATATAAAATATTAAACAGTACCTATATTTATTGCTATTCAGTTTCTTTGCCATATTGTTTTTTAACCCTCTGACTGGTCAATTTTTTAACCAAACACTTCGAAAATTATATATTTTTTAATTCCATATTTCAAATCTATATATACTTGTGAATTAAAATATGCAATTCTTTTTTTGAAAAGATATATATATATATATATATATATATATAATAGATTTAGATCCTGAAAAAAGATATACCCAGAAAAATTAATTTCAGGTGCTATCACATAAAAACCAATTTTTGGAAATAATTCTCAATAAATATATGGTGACATTCTTATTTATCACATAAAATGTAAAAGTAAAATTTATACAATTAAGAAAATATGCTATACAAATTACCTTAAAATTTCAGTTTAGTATGGTAAACCTCAAAGCATGGTTCAACACAAAGTCCAACTTCTCATTCTGTGCATCAAATTCACGTTTCTTTGCAAATTTTTTTGACAGTTACAGTTTTTTCGAACAAAAAACAACACATTGTCTGTGAGGTTCTTTCTTTATGGGGTTAGAAGATGAGGCTTTCAAAATGACATGCTGTCAATCTCAAAGGGTTGAAAAGACAAAAAAGAGTGCTTCTAAAACCAGCTAATGAAATGACTGAAATTCAAAATAATCAGAGGGCATCTACTGTCAACTGTTAGCCAATATCTAGTTCAAAGCTTAAATGTTGTATTTAAAGTATTCCTACTGGTTAAATATGGAAGACACAGGATTCACTATTGAATAAAGGATAAAAAGAATGTGCAATAATAGCAGGATGAGCAAATTTTGCTACATATATGTTGTATGCGAAATTAGTGGGATCGACAGTCAGAGGGTTAAAGTAATGCATAAAGAGATTTAGCTTTAAAACTTATAAAGTATACATAAACATGCATTATTTTAGGAATAATATGTATTTTTAAAAAATAAAAGAGCTAAATTTTGTATTAAAAGTTACAAAATTATAACAATAAAAATGGGATAATTTAACAATTTTAACTATTAGGGCAATTTCTGCAAAGCAAAAATAATCGTCTGTTGCACATAATATGAAATTATCTGTTAATTATATATATTTGTAAAAGAAGTATAACATTCTTTAGCATTTTATTGAGTATTTTCCGAGTTATTTATTTTATTTTATTTTTTTTTTTAACTTAAAAGGCTTCCTGGTTTATTTCAGTCAAGCTAATCCACAGTTATAAATAATTTTCTTGAATTGCATTCTTTGCTTTTACTTACTTTTGTTATTTTCTATTATATTTTTTAAACTGAAGGAAGCTAGGCAAGAAAAGTGATCGTCAAATGCAGTTGCCAAATCACTACTGGTCAAAATTAAAAACATAATTAAGTATCCTTCATTTTATTTAAAACTCAATAAATGAATATATAGCATTTTTGGATTAAATATCCTGCAAATATATCTCAAATGCAATATTGTTTCATTTGCCACAAGTAAATCTAACACAGACTTTAGATTACTATCATTGCATCAATAAACTAATAATGATAACGTTTAAAAAAAGTATATACCTCAAAAAACTAATAAAATATCAACAACATATCGCAGAAAATTATAAAAAACATAAGTAAAATGTAATTTGCAAAGAAACCTTAGAACGCATTAAGGAACAACAACATTAGCAAAAGTTAAAAACTTACAGTGTGGAATTAATGCTACAAAAAAAGAAAACCAACCAATCAAAACGTAACTAATTATAATAATAATTCTTTTGTGTTTTCCAAGAAAAATGTACAAAAACGTCTTCTGTTGTTGCTCCCTTAAATTAGTAAATGCAATAATAATTATACTAAAAAGTTAGACATACATCTTGATAATTTTTATAATAACAATAATAAGCATTGATTTAGAAATTTGTAAGTAAGTTACAGTAACTAAACCAATCGGAACAATATACATAAATGAAAAGTAAAGTTATATTTAATGAAAGTCTCTCTTTCAATAAATTAATGAGTAAACTCTATTTTAAGTTTCAGTTCAATATGAATATTTTGCAAAATATTTCCTCTTTTTCTTTCAAAATAAAACTAATATAAAGCTTTATGTTACATTGCAAAAATGTGCTGAAATATGAGAACTGAGATAATGTACCTGATATAAATGTATAAACCTTCCAAGAGCAAGAATTTTGCAACAAGGAACAACATTTCAAGACTTAAAATAAGTTATGGTAACACTAGAATGGTATTCAAAACAGTTCAAAATAATGTTCTACATTATTTTTGATAATTTTGTTAAATGTATAATACTTACAGTGTTGCCAATCTAGCACATTCTTTTTTTATTTAAAATATCTACAAGAATTATCTGTACTATTATAATAGTGCATAATATCACATGACCATCCGAAACAGATACGGCATATTAAAGTTGAGAAAAGAGTTGGCCATTTTTTCTCAAAATTATTTTTTTAGAAAAACTGCATAAATTTAAATACTACATAAAAAATACCTTTTTATAAAGTTGTTGAAAAAAAAAAATTCAAGAAATGAATTATACATAAATATGTATATTTTGTGATATCTTGTGTTGAAATTTGGTTGGCAGCCCAATATCTCAACACAACTGATTCATTCCGCTGTGAATGACAAAAATATTAAACCATGGATGCATTAACTTACAAGAGCTTATATTGTACCAGTGATCACTTCAGAACATGTCCGGAGAGTGTACAGTTTTTTTTTTAAATAGATGAAGGGGAAAAGATTCCATTTTTTCTGCCTGTTTAGGTACGTTCATAATTATGTAAATACGTAGCACCTATAGTTGTTGTTCAGTCTGTCTGCATATAACAGTGCAAATACTACTCAACCAAATCGTTTGAAATTTAAAATATATAATTGTTGCATAATTTTGTCGAGTCATTTCAAATTTTATGAAAATCAGATGTATAATTTAATGACAGGGACAGTCAAAAGTTTTCCGTTACATTATGGGTTATAAAAAATTATTTCAAGTGCATTTTAATGATGTTAGTTACAGAATTTCGAACAGAATGAAATTGATATGCACTTATGAAGTGCACTAAAATGTACATTCAGTACAATATGCAGTGTAAAAAATATTTATAAAACTAGTTACAGTACGAACGCACCTCATTTGCCATGTTTGACGTGTAATTTCCAACTTGTTTAAATTGCAGCAGTCTAGTTCTCTGTAAAGTTTAAAAACTTTTTACAGTACTCTTCTGGTTATAACGGTATATTTCATTTTTCTTTTTTTAAACATTAATACTTATTATTTCAAAAAACATTTTTTCTTAAGGTCAATTTTATATTCATTTTCATGATTTCTGTTATTTTTGCAGTTTTAAATTGCCATCCCCTTTCCACACGGTGAAATTAAAAAAATTACCCATTCATAGCAAATTCTTTTATGCTTTTAATGGAACCCTGTCATTAAAATAAAACTATGACTGTTTACTATTATATTTTCTGAAAGTTGTTTACCTCAATCATCAATGACTCCCCCCCCCCCCTCAGTTCCTTCAAAGATACAAAAGTAAGTGTGTGTGTGTGCGGGGGGGGGGGGGGGGGGAGATTTCTTTGCAGGCATAATTTCTTACTGATATTTCTTAATGTAATTTCTGCATAAATATATTTTGATTTACTTTATTTTGGCTAAGATAATATTCCACTTCTTTTTGTTATTTAATTTAGTAGAGAAGTTTTGTAGACCACTCACAGAAAATTTACCAGAGGTCTCATAAGTTTATTTTATTTATGTTGCGAAATCTTTATTTACATGCTTTTAATATTTTTATTAGTTACTGTATAATTTAAAATACAGTATTTTACTTTAAAGCTTGGCTATACTCTGCCAAAAACAGCGGGACCCCCAAAACAATCACTTAGACAGGCAAAGCCTGGCAAGTTTCTGAATAGTAGCATTTGCTTTATTTAATGATAGATTTTCTGTGGTTAAATAAAATAAAGATTACTATTAAGAAATCCTGTTTTTCTGTTTTTTTAAATTAAAAAATGTGGCAAACTGGCAAAACTGAATATCGGACTTTCTGCTAGTTTCTTATCTTTGATACAAAAACATGCACATTCAAATATGAACTCTGCCTTATGTTACAATTCTCTAAAAATATTTCTTTTAACAAAGAAGCACAACCCCCCCCCCCCCCCCCATCCAAATATTGTTAATAAGTAACAAATTAACACATTTACACTTACTTATACAAAATGTTTAAAGCTCCTAACATAAGGCAATCTTGATTATGCTTCAATTATTTATTATGATAAAATACTACTAATAATAATAATCAGGAGAACATATGTCATTGGTGGTTTTATGGGAAGGATAATAGAGGTAATTACCACTCTTAGATTTCTAGATTCCTGGTAATTTGATGCATTAATGAAAAATATATAAACTATGTTAAATGATTTCCATGTTTCGAAAATAACCAGAGTCCAATTATCACAAAAACTTATTAAAAATTTTGCATTATTATGAGCAGATTTATCAATGTTATTTTTAAGGGAACTTATATCTAGAAACTTCTGCAGAAATTGAATGATGAAAGATTTGACATAAATCTACTGAAAATGAGAAAATAAACATGGCTACACTAAGAATTTTTATTTGTTTGTTTTTTTCATCAGGGAAACTCTGCCCCATTTTTATGTTTTTTTTTTTTTTTTTTTTTTTTGTGTGTATGTGTTAATTTTTAAAAGACTTTCATCTTGGTGGTCAATTTCAAAAACAGCATTTCGGCCCCATTTAAAGAAAAGAAAAAAAGCCTAACGTGGACTGCAGATGACAAGCATATTTTATTTCAAAATCTTGCTCTTCCCTGGATATTTTGCCCCTGGTACTGCTAAGCTCTGGTATCTTGGCAGATGACCTTGGGTGAATCTATTTCTGACCAGAGGTTTCAGGGTCATAGGTTGCCAAATACAAGTGCGTAATTGGCGAACGGTCAATTCGCCAAATCCCGGAAATAAGGATTTGCACCACCAGTACAAGTTTACTCTTTTATCTGTGATTTTCAAAGAAGTTGGAAATAACTGTAAAATGTATATTCCTTGTTCCATGGTGATTTTAGTATTTCAAATCATAGTGTATGCTTGTATTTGAGGTTGATCTTGCTCTTTGTCTTTTAAATTATTATTATCGACCTTTGTCAACCATATTCGACTTGACAGAATACCACGGAAAAAGAAAATTGTTCATTCCAAGGAGCGAAATGGGATTTTAAATGTGCTAAAATTTTTTGAGGAGGAAAGGAACATTCTTTTAAAGTTTCTCGCTTGTATTTTATCATTTTTAAATGAATTTTCCCTAGAATAGCTGAGGTCGATCTATAAACGGGTTACTTTTTGATTTTTATAAAGTTTTAGCATAAAGATTTTTAGATTTCTTTTATTATACATAAAGTTACTTTCACTTTCGTAGACGAAAGTGAAAGTGTACGCATTATTAAAAAAAAGGCACCCTAAATCAAAAAAGTAAAAACTAGTCCGGTTAGAGATCAACCTCAGCTATTCTACGGGAAAAAAAAATATATTTAAAAATATTAAAAATATAAGTGATACATTTGAAGTGAATGCTCACATAACATTAACATCCCTAGTGTACATTCTTAAAATATAATATTCGGTTTTATAATCACTTAATTTAATGCTGCAAGGGTCACAGCAAGTGTAGTTCAGATGGTCCCCCGGCACTAGGTGTAAAATCTGATAGACGCTCAAGTTATTCCTATCAATGCATCATCGATTGATTAATTGAACAAATAATTCAAAAAGCCAAAGCAATTAATAAACATAAAATCCTCCACACCTCCTCCCTATTTTTTAAAGGTACTATGGAAAAGCCAATGAAAAATATCGGAAGTAATCAGTTATCCGTTTCTGATACTTATATATAATTTTTTTTTTTAAATATCGAAATCTATAGTTAAAAATATCTCAATATGCATGAACAGAATACATATAAAATAGAATAAATAGAGATAATAAAATAAAATTAGTAGGAAATGAATTCATTCTCTAATAAATCTTAGGGAAAGTGTATGAAATTTCGATCTCTTCAAAGATCCTATCCTATATATAAAAATATGCAAACTGGGAGCATAACAAATTTTATCTACTTTAAAATGAGATAAAGAGTTTGTTAATTGTACATGTGTTTAAACATTGTACGTGAATTTCTCCCCTTAATTAATGCATTTTATATTCTATAAATGTTACCTGATTAAAGTCACGTGTAATAGCTATTAATTTATATGAATGTCTAGAATTTTAAATTTAGTTATAAAAAAGATTTATATACACAATGAAAGCATCCTAACATATAATGTAGGCATTTTTAAAAAATTCAGACGCATCTTTTTAATTATAAAATCATTAATAAATTCATATTTAAAATATTATGAAATGATCTGTATTAATTTTTATGTATACGAATTGCCATTATTGAAAATATGTCTAAGTGCTTTTACACTTCATTCCGATCTTTAGTATCATCATTTTTATTAACAGAAGCATCGTTTGCTATTAGAAACGACTACAGTTAAACATTACATTTATAAAAAATGTATTTTCAAAAATAAATTTCCCCTTATGGTTGTCAATATTTTAGGCTAATGTGCCAATTATGGATGCCATTCTCTCTAGTACGTTACAACCTTTTGCCGATTACCCAGAATAGAATCGTCCAAATCTCCTCACGTGAAATGCCAAGATACCAGAGCTTAGCAGTACCCAATCCTTGTCATTTCAAGGCAATGACTTCTTGATACTTTAAGTTAAAAGGTGCATTATATCAAAACTTTCTATTATAAAACCGTAGCACCAAGGTTTAAAACACACTTTTATAACAAATTGCAATAACATTTTGAAAATTTAGAACTGTAGTTTGCTGATAAAGCCCATGAAACACAAGTTTTTTATCAAAATAGAAATAATAATAACTGGAGAACTTTTAATCCAGTCATAGAAGATCAAAATCGGATCATAATAGGGAAAAATCAATAAATATTGTTTATTTCTCTTTAAAAAAAAAAAATAAAATAAAACATTACAGAAAGAACTATAAGAATTTAAAGGGAAGAAGTGTTACAATGCAAATAAAAAGAAACAAAATAATAATAAAAATAACTGTTGCGAAGAGTTTTAGAGATAGTTATGTTTTATTTAAAAAAAGAGCTAAATGCACATTTTGTTCAAAATATCACATTATCATAGTTAAGTAATGTATTCTAATAATAAACAAACATAAAATCCAAGATCATTAATTAGGAAAAAGTTAATGAAATATCAGAAAGAAAACAAAAATTTAATAATTAAAAAACATAGAACCAGGTCTTGAGCACTATATTACAACCCATAGCTAAGCATAGAACATGGTTCGTAAGATTCTTCAAACAAAAATGGATGGTAAATATAATTAATTTATTCAAGGGTTAAAACTACAAGACACATGCAAATACACAAAATTTGCAAGGAAAATACAATAATATGAGGTTACTTTGTGGTATTGAGATCAGTTTTGCTCAATGCCTAAACAGATCAAGTATTACAACTTAAAAATAAAGAAAAAATCCAATGGGCTATGATTTGTTACTTTACAGAAGAAAAGTGGCAATCAAAAATGAGTAATTATCCAAATACAAAACTATGCACGGTTAACATTAAATCCAAACATCATTCTACTACCAAAATTATATAATATTCACATTATTATTATTTTTTTTTATTGGAGCTGCATAAAATGCACTAATTAGTTTTTTGTAGAAAACAACACACACACACAAAAGTAAGTTTAGATTTTGCACTTTCTGGTCAAGTTAAAAAAATTAACACAAACATTAACTTCCATGATGTAGTAAAACACAATAAAAGACAACAAAATTCACTGAAAAAAGGCTACATTTAGAACTTAAAAAAAAAAAAAAAGAATATACATTCTAATAAAAATCAAATGAAAATGAAACCAAGTGTTCATTAAAAATTTTACAATAAGTAGAAAGTATTGCTACCTAATTGTGCATTTCTCCAACTGCTTCCTTTTTTAAGTAGCCAGGAACAAGATTAAGGACAAGTAAATATAAAACATATTTAGATATGTTTCTTAAAAATGAAAAAATACAGCTAAAAGCAACAAAACAAAAGAAAAAAGAGGGAGGTTCAATATAAAAGTACAAGAAAAACTATCAAAGTTTGCTTCATTTACAAGGTGTAAAGTAATTAGGATAATGAACAGGCTTTCATATAATTGACTTAATGCGCAATTATGTTTATGAGCATTAAAATCATATCATATTCTTTTTCTTCAACACAGAACCATAAAAAAAAAAAATTACCCCGATAAAACAATTTTATTCATTAATATAAAATAAAAAATTTCTCAAAGTACAAGATACATACTTTAGATACCTAAATCTTGAAAAGATTTAATAATGAGGTATGAATAATGAATTATTTTGTTTAAGTTATTGAAGAATAACATTTATACAGTAACTTTTATTATACTGCACTTTTGAACAGATCTCTCTAAAGTAATGTAAAAAAAGTTTCACACCTTTTAGGTAACTTAATATATATTCTCTCAAGAATATAGTCTTTACAAAACAAAGTCACATGAGGTAAAATTATAACTATTATTTTAGATTTTAAAGTCAAAAGATAAAACTATTAAAAAAATGTGATACATAATTTATTTATAATACGGAAATGAATCAATCACTACAAATAATAGTTGACAGCTGCACACTTCTAATAAAACTTGAATTTCATGACAAACATTTTTTATTGTTAATATACAAGTAAACCATAGAAATTTAGTATTAAACCAGCAACCTTGAAAATCCAGCACCTATTCAAAAATGTACCCTTATTTCCATTTACTAAAACGTAAAGAATACTTATTTTTCAATACATAATACTTGTTGGTTTACAAAAAGCTTTTTGACCTTCCTGCATCTTAACATAAGCATCTACTATGCTCTCAGTGATCCTGAATTTCGCTATAAGAACAATCATTAAATTCCTGTTTGGAATAACAGTGTTTTCCAAATGTTTTTTCATAATATTTATACAGCGCAAATAGTGACTGACTACATAAATAAGAATATATTACACTTTGTTCAATAGTTAACAAAGATGGATCCACTTTCACTAATTTCAGTCTTATTTCAAGAATTGATTTAGCATTATAAAAAAATATAAATAATATTACACATCGACTGAACAAAATTAAATGAACTGCACTTAATTATTATTTTTTTCAAAATATAATACTTTTTCATTTTCATTATTAATCCTCTTTTAACACTTTAAGGAGCAAAGTACTTCAATTTGTAAAAAGCTGAAATGATTGTATGGCACCAAAATTTACATACAAATTTATTTAGAAATAAGTAAAGGCTTTTCTTTGCATACTTAATAGAAGGATAAAATTCTGGTGCCAATGTAGCATTTGGGAATTAAAATTAAGTGGTCCAAAAATAAACCGCCGCCCTTCAAAGGGTTAATGGAAACCAAATACCACCCCCCCCCCCAAAAAAAAAACAAAAAAAACAATTAACTAAAAAATGCTCTTTATTCTATTCATCATTATATTTTAAAGCAATTTGCATGGTTTGAATTTCAATTTGTTGTAAATTTTGTAAATGTAAAAGTTAGGAAAAAACACCGCATTCATTATCGCCCACACTATAAATTACTGTATATATAAAATAACATAAGATGAGAAAACTAATGATGAAAAAATAAGATGAAAAAATTTAGTCACATGATGATGAATATGAAAAGAAGATGGAAAAAACAGAATTTTGCATGATATTAAATAATAATCAATCTCTGCACATTTAAACTGTAATTATATATGTGATGAATATTTTTAATTGGTTTTGTAGCAATCTGACAAAAAGCAAAACTGAGGATTAAAATTCAAAATAAACATAATTAAAAATATTTTGGGTATGCCATACACTTTATATTAAATAAGAAGAAATTAAATGTGAGCTTAATTTGATCATAAAATTATGACACATTAATTTTTCATCTAATTTTCTAAACTATTTATTTCAACTTTCAGGATATTTTTATTTAATTATAAGGCACAAAGATGTGATTTTTTTCTTACAATATTAAATTAAATGCAAACTGCAGAAGACTGAATAATAGATAGCTAATCCAAGAATTTTAATAAACCAACACTTGCTATCTCGCATCAAAGCTGAATTTTCAAAGTTTTCATTAAAAACTTTCAAATTATTTCTTATTTTGTATCATAAACATAAAAAGCATTCTACATCTATCACAGGTTTTGATTGTTCTCTCTCTTTTTTCCTGAATATTAGAAATAACCCTCTTATAATGAATCTAGATTAATGATATTTTTACCACAATGAAGGCTTTTTAATGTTGCATTTATGATATTATCAAAGTTTAAAATAATAATAATAATAATAATAATAATAAAAACACAAGCACTGCACAGAGATCACAAGACATGATATACAGTAGTAATTCTGAACAAATACTCAGATCATATCGTAAAAAGTAAAAAATGGTTTTTCATCAAAATGCACCAAATTGTTAGACAGCACAAAACACATAAAAAGAAAAACAGTAATTAAATAACCTAATCAACTGACAATGGTGGATATATTGTGCTCATATAATGCAATTACAAGCATGATACATAGTCCAAGGGATACACCAGCTGCAGGAAAGGCCCATGTTAAAACTGTTGATTGACCAGATCTATTTTCAGAAGTCAGCTCAGGTAACTGAAATAATTATTACAGCAACTTTAAGAAATCTACATTCTTATAACTCAAAGTCATCATTGAAAAATAATAAAAATTAATTCAGAATACATTGATACTACTTAAATTCAATTTGTTTCCTTAAATATGTATAATTTATAAAGAAATAATCATAGGAGAGTAATATGAAGGTAATTTGCTGCTATATGACTAAAGATGAATGCATACAAAGTGAAAATTGATGGTAAAAGACTACAAAGGTTGATAAGGTCTTTATCAATGAGGAACAAAAAATTTTCTTATGAAAGAAAATCATAAGCTTTTAAATTTTTCATTGCATTTATTCAATATTATATACTAATATTTAGCTTCACTGCAATTGTCAAAAGAAAAACTTTTTTTTGAGGGGGGGGGGGGGGGGGTGGAAGGCAGTGTTTTTTGACATTTGTATCCATTTATTCCACACAGAGTAAATGCTGATGCCATTTTGACTTTGGTATATATGTTTATGCTATATAATACTTTATAAAATATTTAAAAAAAATTTGTACTTTAATTTGCTCACACTTGTAAAAATCTTTTTGTTTACAAGATAAATATTAAATTATATTTTTATATATGAGGATGTGAGTTTCAAACTCCCCTTATCCAAAATTTTAAAAATTGTGTTTTCTCTATCAATCTAACCCGCACCGAGAAAAAACAACAATCTGCATAAAAAAATAGTTTTATTGTATTGTTTCATGTATTTCTGCCATTGTAATATCTTGGTTTAGAATGAAAACCAATGGACCCTGTTAGAGGTTTTTCGCGATTTCCCAAAACTTGATTTTCTGGATAAGACGAATTTTGAAACTCACATCCTCATATGTATTGCATAAATTTCTACAACTTTGTATAAAATCATATTTTTGTAATATCACTATAAAAATTATATTTATGAAGTGTTCATAAAAAAAATATATATTTTATTTCAGAATCAATTTATATTATTATTATTTTTTTTAGTATCCAATATATATTAATGCTTTTTTAAATAATTTTACTTGGTTTTTAGTTAATAACTGTTCTATAATATACTTAAAATTTTTCATGAATGTCACAGGAGCAACTTTTAAAGCCTTATCAACTGTAGTCTTTTTATTTAAAGACTTACTTTAAAAGGCAGACCTTTCTGTTACATTCAGTGTTCTGTGAATGAAATTATGCACATGGATTTTTTTTCTTTTTTCCCCACTATTTCAAAGCATATTCATAAACAGTTTAATTTTGAACGCTTACTTAAAAAAAAAAAAAAAAAAAAAAAAAAAAAAAAAAAAAAAAGAAAGAAAAATCATGAAACAGTTTAGCCTGCCAGCATAAAAGACTTTTATGGTCAAACTTTGTTATGGTGAGCTTCAATGCACCAAGAAATCTGTTTTAAAAGGAATTAGTAAACAAATAACTGGACAATTATAAAATACATTGAAAGAACCTTTTTTACCAAGAGTAAACCTTAGATATGATGAGCAAAAATTCTGCTGATTAACAAATAATGCCTAACTATCAGGGGTCTGTCCAGACTTTTCTGACAGGGTCCAATTTTTGTGAAATTTTGAATAGTTAAAAATCTTGTCATACTTTTGTGAATTTGAAATTATTATTATATTCAAGTTCTTGTTTATACATTTTAAACAATCCTTTACATATCTAAAAGTTAGAGAATTGGTTCTTTGGGGACTTCAACTGTTTTGTGACAGGTCAGAATTTACCTTAAAATGATTAAATTTGTGAAAAGTACAGTTTGAAGAGGGAAAAGTTTTGTGAAAAGTTTATTTTTAAAACAAAGAATTTTGTAAAGAATCCTGTTTTAGGAAAAAAAAAAAAAATGTGAAGGGTCCAATTGTAAGATGAAAAGTCTGTGAAGAGTCCTTTAACAGACTCAATTTTTTCTAAACAGTTCACTATTTATCCTATTTCGTCTATAGTGTTGGAAATATTTAATTCTTTTAAGTTATTTTTAGCATACAACTGCTTATTTTAATTTTTAAAACCCCATTTCATCATCTTGTCGTCCACCCTGCAGAGAACACGTTTTCCCGGCGACTGTCGAGATGTTTACGTCCTCAATCGGCGAGTTGAGTTATCTCACGGTTGCTCTTTGGAAGGAAACTTCCATTTTTCAGGTTCTATAGATGGCGCTGTCGTTCCGGAGATGCACGACGCTTCGTCTTTAGTTGACGTTTGCTAGGCTGTGATTCGTCCAGGTAATTAACTGTCCGTTTCGCGGTATTTTATGCAAATGTCTTATTTTTGAGGTGTATATATACCTGTACAAATTTCAGAGATGGGTGCTTGCTCTCACATGCAAGTATCAGTTCGTTCTCATCTTGAACGAACATTAGATTGTAATGGGTATTCTTTTGAAACAATGTTCTTAGCTCTAGTAGAGCTCTGTCTAAAGTTAATGTCTCTTTTAGTTTCTAATAAATGTGTTTGCTTTTAAAATCTTTGTCATTAATCAACACCATCTCACCTTTCATACTTTACATTTTTCAGATAATTTATGAGTAGAAAGAGTATGTTTTTCCATATTTTGGGAAACATCGGTTATGGGCCACTCTTTTTGCCCATATTAAGTATTTAATTTAGAGATGGTGTTAACGTTAAAAGTTCTAAAAGCTTAAAGATAGGGGGGCTCTAAAAACTAAAGATGGAAATAGATAAACTTAACAATTATAACTATGCCACCTGGAAAGATGATGTGACAGCACTTTTAATGGACAAAGGGGCATATGAACATGTTAGTAATAAAGATTTAAAAGTTAAAGAAGATGCAACTCCTAAAGAGAAGCGCGATTTTGAAATTAAAAAGAATCAGGCCTATAGTACAATATATTTAAATATTAGTAAAGATTTAAAGCCACTGATTCGTGATACTAAGGTTGCGTCAGAAGCTTGGGAAAGACTTAAAGTTCACTTCCAGCCAGCAACGCGGGGAAGATCTATTGGTATTTTAGATGCCTACTTTAATTGTACTTATGATCCTAACGAAGCGATAGGACTGTATGGAGCAAGACTTAAAGAAATTTTAGAAAGTATGGGGGATACGGAAATAGAATTACCCGAAATTGTCAAAACTTACCAGCTGATTAGATTCCTTCCAGACACTTTTTCTGGTATCGTGCAAGCCATTTATAGATGGGATAAAAAGGACTTTACCTTTAACAAGGTATTAGATGAGTTAATATTAGAAGAGGACCGTTTAAAGCAAAGTAGAAAAGATTCGCTTAAAGGGGAAAAATCGGCATTAGAAATAAAGTTAATAAAACCCAAAGAAGTCCGAAAAAGAGATAAACACCAAAATCAGAATTGTTTTAAATGTGGCAAACCAGGTCATAGGGCTGTTAATTGTAGAAGTAACCCTAAAAATGCAAAACGAAAAAGTTACGTGACAGAAGCTAATTTTGGTCAGAATAACAACTTTCAAGATAAATTCAATTGGGTGTTTGACACCGGTGCGTCAAGTCATTTTTGTAACAACAAAGACTTGTTTGTAACGTACAAACCGGTTAACAATACTAAAATGACTCTCGCTGTAGGCGAAGTAACTAGTCCTATTGAAGGAATGGGAAGCGTAGATGTAAATTTCAGGGTAAATGGAAGAGTTAATGAAATACGATTACATAATGTAATGTACTCTCCAAAGTTAAGAAGAAACTTAATTTCAGGTGCAGTATGTGAGAAGAAGGGTTCTAAATTTGTAGGAAAGAATGGCAAAATAACCTTATTTGATGAAAAAGGTGAAGAAATGTTTTCAGCGTATAGAAAAAATGGACTGTACAGTGTAAAACCTACATACCCACAATCTGCCACTTATGTCGAAAATAATGCTATAACTTCGAATGCAACAGAACTAGATAAATGGCATCAGAGATACTGCCACATAAATAACCAGTACATTGTCAATACATCTCAGCATGAAAAGGTAAAAGGATTACCGAAGTTGAAATATCAGGAATTAGGCTGCGAATCGTGCAAAATTGCCAAAACAAGAAGAGTATCTTTCCAATCTCAAGAAGGAGGAAGAACAAACAAACCATTGCAATTACTACATATGGACGTCTGTGGACCAATGCCAACATATTCACTCGGAGGATCTGAATATTTTCTAACGATTATAGATGATTACTCAAAGAAGGTGACTGCTTATCCTATTCAACATAAAAGTGAAGCATTTGATTGTTTCTTAAAATTTCAGAAAAGGAATGAGAGGTTTTTAGGGAAGAAAGTAATAGCTATAAGGACTGACAATGGTAAAGAATTTGTCAACGATAAGTTTAAAGTTCATTTAGAAAAAGAGGGCATACAACACCAGAAGACTAATCCATATACACCAGAACAAAACGGACTCGCAGAACGATTTAATTACACAGCAGTAGATGCTATAAAAGCCATGCTGAAAAGTAGCAAAATGGACGAAAAATTTTGGGCAGAAGCACTTTGCTGTTTTGTATATGTATGGAACCGAATAGCCAGAAAAGGTCAAGAGAAAACCCCATTTGAATATTTTTGTGGAAGAAAACCATCAGTGAGCCATTTAAAGAAGTTTGGAAGCATTGCATATGTTGGAATACCAAAACAACAAAGAAAAAAGTTTGACATGAGAACGAAGAAAGGATTTTTAGTTGGGTATGCACATCAAACTAAAGGCTATAGAATATGGATTCCAGAGTTGGGTCGAGTCATCGAAACAATAAATGTATCTTTTGATGAGGAGTTTGGTATAAGAGAAGAGAAGAAACAAAACTCATACAGTAGAAGGAAAGAAGCAAAGCTCCGAAGTGGAGCGAAGCTGGACCCAAAAATAAAAAGTAACGAAGGTAAAGGTGAGATTAGCCATGGAGGAAGCCGCAGAGCAATTGAACATGTAGAAACTCCAGAAGTACCATCAAAATCTGAAATAGATTCAGAAGTCGAGACCATGAATCAATATCAAAATAACGAAGAATCAAGTACTGATTCTGAAGATGATCAAATTCCGTGTAAAAGTATAAAGTGGATCAGAGAAGCGAAGGAAAGAAGAGATTGTTCAAGAACAGACATCTACTACAAAATTGAAGGTAAAAATGTAATTCTTAGATCACATCCAGATGTGAAGAGGTACTGCTTGAAGAACAATATAAGATATGATCCGAATTTCTTTAGTTTTTCTGGAAAAGATAAATATTCAGGACCCGAACCAAGAGCTGAACCTATAACTGAAAACAAATTGTCTGACATTAGTGAAGAATCTGACACAGATTTAGAAGCCAATTGCATAGAAGTCGAAATTCCTAGATCATTTAAAGAAGCTGTCGAGTCTAACCAAAAGGAAGAATGGATGAAGGCCATGCAAGAAGAAATCAAAATGATGGAGCAGCGAAAAGTATGGGAATTAATTCCAAGGAAAGATGGTGAGAAGATTATACATAATCGATGGGTGTATACTATCAAGAAAAACGAAGAAGAAAAAATTATAAGATATAAAGCAAGATTGGTTGCGAAAGGCTTTAGCCAGAAAAAAGGAGAATCCTATGAAGAAGTATATAGCCCTGTAGTAAATTTCGCCATCATTAGATTGTTTTTCACTATTCTAGTTGGACTTTTTGGTTGGCTCCACCAACAACTAGACATCAAATGTGCATATCTTTATGCAAAATTGCAAGAAAGAATAGTCATGTATCAACCAAAGGGATTTCAAAGCCAAAAGTATCCAGATTATGTTTGTCTCTTGAAAAAAGCTATCTATGGACTCCACCAAAGTGGGAGGCAATGGTACTTTGAGATCCAAGATGCTTTAGAAGAATTAGCCTTCACCAGGTTAGAATGGACAAATTGTGTATTTATTTTTAAGAGAAGAATCTTACTACTCCTATATGTAGACGACATAATTATATTTGGAAAGACAGCTGAACATATAAAGGAAATTATAGAACTCCTGAAAACAAAGTTTGACCTTAAACTCCTAGGAAAAACCAAGAGACTGCTTGGCGTTGAATTTGAAAATGAAAATAAGAAATTATATATCCATCAGAAAGAATACATTGAAAAAATTTGTAAAATTTACTCAAAGTATAAAATTCCAATAATATCGTTACCTATTGCAAAAGGCATAATTTATTCAAAGACCGACTGTCCTAAAACTGGAGAAGAAATAACTGAGATGGAGAAATACCCCTACAGAAATTTAGTAGGATGTTTAGCTTTTTTAGCAAGTCGGACAAGGCCGGATATTGCTTTTGCAATAAATCATTTCAGCCAATTTCAAGAAAACCCAAGCATGATCCATTGGCTAGGTCTACTTAAACTTCTAGGCTATGTGCAAGCTACTAAAAATTTCAAATTAAATTTATCAAATGTGACATCTCTAAAAGTGACGTGCTATAGTGATGCTGACTATGCATCTAACAGAGATGACAGAGTATCCATGAGTGGAGTTATGATGTTTGTTGACAAAGCTCCAATCATTTGGCGAAGTTTCAAGCAAAAATGCGTATCGTTATCTACGATGGAAGCGGAATACATCTCATTAAGTGAAGCAGCAAAGGAAATGATTTGGATAAGAAGAGTTCTGGAAGAAACTATCAAATCAAAATTAATCAACCAAGACTGTACTGAATATACATTACTGTGTGATAATAAAGCTGCTATCGACTTTTCAAAATCACCTATCGAAAATGCTCGAACAAAGCATATAGATATACGCTACCATTTTCTAAGAAATCTAGTGTTCGACAATATGTTCGAGTTGAAATATGTCCAATCTTCACAGAATTTAGCTGATTGTTTAACAAAGCCAGTAACAAAAATCTCTTTGAAAGCTTTCACTACTAAACTGTTTATCGATGAGTGACTGCTGTCCAATGGACATTTAAGACTGTTTCAAGTGAATCAGGACTTTATATGAACTTTTATTTTTATGTATTAAACTGTTTGCAAATGTGTTTATACAATTTTAAGATATTTGCATAAATGCTAAGTTTTTTTTAATCTTTCAATTGAAATTTAATAACTTTAAATTTAGTGTTAAAATCGTAATGCATTATCATCTTTAAAAGTTTACAAGTTTAAAGTGTTTTCTTTTAGGCTTCGGCAACTTGCCGATTTTTTTTTTTTTTTTTCTCAAACTTAAATCGTTAATGTATGTATTATAAGTAAAACTTTAAATTTTCATTAAACTGTTTTTGTAAGTTTGTATTTCAAGAAATTTTATGTCAAAATTCAAAATTTACGTTTGGCATAACTTACCCTT
This sequence comes from Maratus speciosus, assembly GCA_963932465.1. NCBI lineage: Eukaryota > Metazoa > Arthropoda > Arachnida > Araneae > Salticidae > Maratus > Maratus speciosus. The sequence goes on from OZ010797.1 coordinate 271,966,017, forward strand.
TTGAAAGTTTTTTTTTTTAGGCTGTTCTCTGTCAGAGTGTACGAAGGGGGGCAATGTTGGAAATATTTAATTCTTTTAAGTTATTTTTAGCATACAACTGCTTATTTTAATTTTTAAAACCCCATTTCATCATCTTGTCGTCCACCCTGCAGAGAACACGTTTTCCCGGCGACTGTCGAGATGTTTACGTCCTCAATCGGCGAGTTGAGTTATCTCACGGTTGCTCTTTGGAAGGAAACTTCCATTTTTCAGGTTCTATAGATGGCGCTGTCGTTCCGGAGATGCACGACGCTTCGTCTTTAGTTGACGTTTGCTAGGCTGTGATTCGTCCAGGTAATTAACTGTCCGTTTCGCGGTATTTTATGCAAATGTCTTATTTTTGAGGTGTATATATACCTGTACAAATTTCAGAGATGGGTGCTTGCTCTCACATGCAAGTATCAGTTCGTTCTCATCTTGAACGAACATTAGATTGTAATGGGTATTCTTTTGAAACAATGTTCTTAGCTCTAGTAGAGCTCTGTCTAAAGTTAATGTCTCTTTTAGTTTCTAATAAATGTGTTTGCTTTTAAAATCTTTGTCATTAATCAACACCATCTCACCTTTCATACTTTACATTTTTCAGATAATTTATGAGTAGAAAGAGTATGTTTTTCCATATTTTGGGAAACATATAGGAACCATGCCATTTCATAATACATTTATACCACTATCACAACTGGACAAAATAACTGTCAAAGTAAACATAGTTTTTCTTAAAAAACACTTTTTTTATAAGCATTTAATGTTTATCTTTAAAATCATAGCTAAATTCATGATTGCTGTTCATGTTATTCCAAAAAATTTCCATTACAATATGGTGAATTGGCATGAGTCCTGATTATGAAAAATGCATCACTTTGATTTCAGCTTTGTAGAAAGCGCAAACTAATGAGTTTATTAAAAATATATAAAATTTTGTCTCTGTTTCTTATTTAAGATATGGCAACAGGAAAGTAAAAGAGCATGATTTAAACTATCTATTCAAAATTTCTAAAAAAAAAATTTCTCAACATATAATCGTAATTTAATTAATATTAAAATTTTAATTGATAAAAGTATTTGATATTAAAAAAATTCTCTTCTTTATTATTTATATTTTATTTTCTACTTTATGGTGTTTAAAATCTTTTATTGTTGCAGTTTCACAGCCAGTTGACCTATTTTAGCAAACATGGTTTGGCTCCATTGTTGTCGCAACATACAGTTGCAATCCTAAAGAATATTTGGCAATTTATAACTTGCGACTGGCTAAGGAAAAATTACAATGGGAGCAGCAATGAATTGAGTGATTTCGCTGATCCTTTCAATAATAATTCTTGTCAGTGAAAGAGAATTCTCAGTGGCCACTGATGACTATTAATCAGAATTCAGGGCCTCATACTTTTTTTTATTCCAAATTAATTGATGAATTCAATTAAAATTTAATTATATTTTCAATAATTTAATTTTTTATTTAAAATCTTTAGATGAAAAAATAATTACAAATACAACATAAACTGTAATACTGAAAAAGAAATAATAAAATTGTAAGCAAATATTACTACAGTGAATTCTCGATAAGTCGAATTCAAAGGGACCAGCAAAAATATTCGAGTTATCGTAAGTTCGACTTATCGAAAATCCTTAAATGCATACAGAAAAAATATAAAAAATAATTCAATCCTATAGATAGGAATTGAAATTATACTTTAATAACGGAGTCTGGCAAAATGAGCACTTAAGAAAAATACAATTTAATAGTACATAATATAAGGTACTTACAAACTCAAATTTTGTGAAAAAAACTTGTTAATGATGACTGCTTGAAGGAACTTTTTTGTCTTTCACTGGTTAGAAAGTCACTCACATTTTGTAAGAAAGGGAAAAGACAATTGTCCACACCGTCTCTACTTTCGAGATATTGCTGTAGTGTCGTCATTGCCACATGTGCTTCTTGATTATTTGGTGGTGAAACGCAATTTACTTCCTCGTCATCTTCTTCAGATTCAGGATCGTTCTCCGCCATTTTTATTGCTTCAACTATATCTGAATCACTAAGTTCTCCGCAAACTGCAACATTTTTGTCAATATTCAAAAACTCAGCATCGTCATCTTCAGAAATAACTTGATCTTGTAGATTTTCCTTCACAACACATGAGTCCGCATTGCTTGCAAAGAAGCCACATCTACTGAAGCAATTTTTGATAGTGATTTGTTTCACATCATTGTTCCCGACACTCGAAATTATTCTAATTGCTTCGAACACATCACCCTTTTGATTTATTTAATTTTTGTCATCCTCGATTGCCTTCCGCACTAGACGTTTTCAGTAGGAATGCTTTAAACATTTAATTATTCCCTGGTCTGCTGGTTGTAATTTAGATGTTGTGTTAGAAGGGAGAAATTCTAACTTCATAGATTTCAAGTTCAAAAGTTGACTGTGAGTTGTACACTGATCAACGAAGATCAACACTTTACCAGACCTGCCAACCTTTGAAAATATAAAATCGTAGCACACAAAATTTAAATTAATTTGTTGGTTGGTTGGTTTTTCATGTTTCGCAACCATCTTTTGACATTTGTAAAAGGAATAAAGTTTCATTCTTTCAACTCAATATAGTAAATTTTTTACTCTGAAAATTTTTATACAATTTTTAGAGTTTCTTCTCTTTTTTTTTTTTTTTTACATTTGTGTAAGGAGTCTGGTTCTAATTTTTTAGCCCAGTACAGTAAATTTTGACGAAATTCGCGATTTTTAACCGTGATCATTTCAGGATATTCACAATTTTTTCCCCACAATCGTAATTCACATTTTTCTATCATGATTCTTTGTTGAAATCCGCACTCTTTACCATGAACTTTTGACGAAATTCGCATTTTCCATGATCCTTTGACGAATTTTGTGTTTTTTACCACGATCCTTTGACGAAATTAGTGTTTTCTTTCTGTGATCTTTCGATGAACGTTGCATTTTCTTACTGATCTTTTGACGAAATTTCGTTTCCTTTCTGAGATATTTTGACAAAATTCATGTTTTTAACACGATCCTTTGACGAAATGTCGTTTCCTTTCTGAGATATTTTGACAAAATTCACGTTTTTAACACGATCCTTTGACAAAATTTATTTTCTTCTGCGACCAATTGACGAAACTGACTTTTTTTACATGGTCATTTGTCGAAATTTGCGATAGTTTATCACAACCGATCTGCAAAATTTTCGATATCTTTTCGTGATCAATTAACAAAACTCACTTATCGTTTACACAACCTTTTGACAAAAGTTGCAATATTTTTCCCTCGAAAGTTTATCGAAATTCGTAATTTTTTGCGCAATCTCGCACAAAATAGGTACAATTCATCGACCTATTGAATATAATCACTATTTGTTTCTGAGATCTTTGACGAAATACCCGATATTTTTACACGATCGGTTGAAGAAATTCTCAATTTTTTCCGCGATCGATTCACGAATTAATTTGGGAAAATTCCATAAAAGAAAAGAAATTCAAGGGCTTCCAAAAAATTTCAAAATATACTCACAGAAGAATCATAGGTCTGTGGAAGAATTTGCAGGGGGAAATACTGCACAGCAGTTTTCATTATGCAGGACTTTCCTTTTCCGCATGCAAATCGTGCTATTTTGCACACTATTTCAAACCTTGTCCCTTAAAGAACCCCCCACCCCCCCCTCCTCCAGAAATTCTTAAAATGGCACCCCTGTCTCTAAGGAAGGGAATTCCTGTATAAATATTTACAGAAACACGATTCACTTGTGGTTAATTATACATAAAGAGGGTTTTATGTTAAGAAGTTTGTTTTGCAGCCTAATTTTTTTTTCCCCGTGAGCGTTTTTTAAATAATGTCCGAATTTTCAGACTAAAGACCAATTTTTTAAAACTTTCAGAAATGAATACTTTGAAATTTTGGAAATTTCAGAACAGAATCACTCCTGAAAAATATGCTGCACGGGATAAAAATCGCAACTATAAACAAAAAATGCATTTGTGTTTTTTGAAAAAAAATCGTAGTTTAAGACCGCTTTTCGTAGCATCATAGTTTATAGGTCCAAATCGTAGCAACTACGATTTTTTCGTAGCAGTTGGCAGGTCTGCTTTACGCTTTTTTGCATGAAACACTACATCCAAATTTCTGATGTATTCCTCGAACAATATTAGCGTCATCCAAGCTTTGTGATTAGATCTGTACTGTACGGGAAGTGACTTTTTATGTTTGAAACAGCGAGGATTTTTGTATTTACCGATGACCAGTAAAGGTAATTTTTCTGTTCCAGAAACATTTGCTTCGACAAGGACAGTTAAACGTTCTTTACTTAGCTTTCCACCGGAACATGATTCTCCCTTAAACATCATCATCTTGTTAGGAAAATATTTGTAAAAAAGTCCCATTTCATCCATATTGAAAACGTCGTCCGTGCTATAACCTTCAAGAAGTTTGGGTAATGAAATTGTCTTCCATTCATCACACAGTGCATCGGGCACATCTTTTGCTTCACTGCGTAATATCCGAAACACGATGTTGTGTCTGGCTTTAAACTTTTCAAGCCACCCCGTGCTTGCAGTGAAGCCTTTCACATTAAATAATTTTGCGAAATCCAAAGCTTTCTCACGTAACATCGTACCATTTAAACCATGTCCTGTAATATGTAAACCATTTTATGACGGCTGTTTCGATATCTGGGAATGCACACGTCTTCATCCGTTTGCACTTTGGGTTGACACTTGCCTTATATCTTTTGAAAATGCTTTCCATATCTTTCAGTATAGTAGATAGCGTGTTGGGAGAGATACCATATTTCAGGGCTATATCTTTTTTCTTTAAATTAGGATTGTCTTCAATATTGTTTATCAAATTTACTTTTTGTTCTAAAGTAAGAATGTGTAATTTCCGCTTCGACATTTTGAAAGACCCAACAGAAAATGTATCACGATGTGAAAGCAATAAATACTAAAATGACAAGACTCAACATTAAAGTAATGAACTTCAATGAAATATCAATAGAATCGAAAAAAAAAAAATCCTTGCATAAAAGCGTGGGAAATTTGACCAATTAGAATTCACTTAGCCACATGCTCTGTTTTCAAAGGATAGATGTTGAGAAAAGGGAATACGTTGAATGGGGTGGGGGGATTGGATGATTTCAGCTGAAATTCCAAACTTGCAGAGGCTCCATACTGACTGATGTATGAAATAAAAATAGTGCCTTTCAAAGACGGCGAAGAAGTGCAGAAAAGTTTTAACTAACAGAAAGTGACAGTATTTTTGAGCTGTGGCTCAAAAATTAAGAAATTAGTCGAATTACTGTTTTCTCTCTATCGGAAAAAAATCGACTTAAAAGATGTAGATAAACAAAAAAAAAAGTTCCAGGTCCCCTCTCTCCCCAAAAATGCTATTATGCTTTGTTCAATTTAAATAACCTGCATAAAACGGAATGTATCAGTGGTTGTTTTCACTTCCGTCTAAGCAGGTTTTATTGTATCTTACTTCTGGTGGGCCCGTAATATTATTCTTAAATGAACCTGAAATTTGTACTGCAGGTCCGTATAGAGGGGGGTAAACAAAATTACTTTAACGTCATGATAACATTTTGTAAATTTCTTGCTGCTGATTAATTTGCATTTCCAATACAGTGCTTTGCAGAAATTGGACGTTTTACTCAAAAACTCAAAGTCCCACAGTTATGCAACGGAACGTTTAAATCAGTAATTTGGATTTCAGAAGCAACGCATGTATGCTGTGGTTAAGCCTATTTTAGCGATCGCTTATGTCTGTGTTTAACGGTGTTCCCCATTCAATCTATTCTGATTTTCTGTTCTTAATTCGGCTTCTTCACTTTCAAGCATTCGCCGAGATCTTTTGCGGACATTTCAAATGATATTTTGAAACACTATAATTGCAGCGAAAGATCACAGACCCCTTTCCTCCACGGCGAAATGTAAATAAACCCGATCGTCCTAAATCCTGCCAAAGGACTTTTACCTATGAGATGCGTTTCTCGGGCATTGCCATGACAATAACAAATAACCGCAAATTCTGTGCCACATACGTTAGCGTAATTAAATATAATAGCGTAATTAAGTATTGCGCTGCCACGCAATACTTAAATATATTCATCGATGCAAATCAATTATTTTTAAATCATTTCACCACAAGTAAGGCTTTGCATGAGATATCTTTATAATGGAATTTATCTCCAACTGTCTTTGATGATGGAATTTACAATCTATAGCTGTCATCTCGCATTAGAAGTTTCAACGATTACCATTTTCCACAATTCTTCCGTAAGATATTAGAATAGAAGTAAATTTCTTAAGTTCTGATCCGCACTCCTACAGGGAAATTGATTTCTGTTTTGTTTGGTAATTTTATATTTCATTCAAGTGGTGTTAATATCGACGGGCATTCTGCAATCATAATATTTTTCTTCTGGAGTGGTCAAGATTCTGCAAATATAATAGATTCCTCTAGGTCTTCACATCTTTCATTGTTCCACAGATTCTTATGCATCATGGTTCATAACTAACCTTTAGTCTGTTAATTCATGTCACTTCAATATTTCTTTGAAGGAAAGCAATAATAGCTTTTCATTCTCTAACATTCCTTGCTTCAGTGACAATAGTTACAATACTCCTTTAATAGCAGTATGACTATTGAGTGTATCATCATCGTAAAAATAAATATTCAATATTAAAGTATTTTAAATTCACTGACAATAATCCTTTTCATGTATCATTTTCATTCTTGATAAAAATTTTAACAGATATAATTACAATTAAAATAGGATCAATTTATATTGTATGTTCTTATATATTATCATTAGCTTATTATTAAATAATATATGACTTGAGCTAAGTGTATAACATTGAATAATAGTGTTTGTTTAATCTTGGTCGAGATATGGAATTACATGTGCTTTAGTTCAATAAAGAATAGCATGCCTATTTCAATCTGGATTATCCTTTTCTTCTCTACAATCTTAGGTGAGTTATTTTGTCTTAATTATTTCTTTCAGTAAAGATGAAAATAGGGAATTTTGCTTAATAGCCACTGACCATTAGGTTGATTTTTTTTTAGTAGCCAGTTACTGGCTAGTGAGAATAATTTCTTTGGTAGCTACTAAGTACATTTATGTCACTGAATATTTAATTAAAAAATATAAGTTTAGAGTAAAAAAGTAATTTATGTACTAAATAAAGATATTTTAATTAATATTGTTTTAAGTAAACTTGAGATACTAATTTCCAATCTATTTTAAATTTTAAAATAAGTTAGCAGAAAAGTTATACACAACATGTTTATGAAGCTAACTACATAAGTCCCACTATGCTTAGGTACTTGTGTAGCCAACAACATAAGCACCACCCCCCTCTTTTTTTTTTTTTTTTTTTTTTTTTTGTCTAGAATTAAGATATGACAATAAAAAAATAGGTATGTTTATTCACTGATTAGCAGGTGTGATTCAAAATTAAACAAAAAAAATTCTGAAATTCACAACAAATTTTCTGAAAGGTTATAGTAGATGGGAAAGCAGGGGGGGGGGGGGGGACCTCCCGGTACTAATTATGCATTTCTTTACGCAGCCGTTTGTCAAAATTCCTGTTTTTTCTGCGATTTATTAACAAAATTTGCATTTTTCTGGGATCTATTGGCGATATTTCGGTTTCTTCTGCGATCCTTTGATGAAATGTGCATTTTATTGCGATCTTTTGACAAAATTCACTTTATTTATTTTTTTTTATTCCGATCTTTTGACGAAATTTACTTTTTTGCGATTCTTTGACGAAAGTAGTATTTTTTTGTGATTCTTTGACTAAAGTAACGTTTTCCCCGTGATCTATTGACGATATTTGCATTTTCTCTGCAATCCTTTGATGAAATTTGGGTTTTTAAAGCGATCCTTTAACAAAATTCATGAGTTTTTTTTGTGATCTTTTGAGAAAATTAGTCTTTTTTTCACAATCCTTTAGACGAAATTAACTTTTTTTCGCCCCACGGTTCTTTGACGAAATTCGCGTTTTTTCTGCAATCTATGGATGATATTTGTATTTTTCTGCAATCCTGTGAAGAAATTTGGATTTTTTAGTGACTGATGAAATTTGGGTTTTTTCCATGATCCTTTAATGAAATGTTCATTTTTTCGTGATCTTTTGACAAAATTCTTGTTTTTTTCACCGATTCTTTGACAAAATTTGCATTTTTTTTTCCCTTCCCACAATCTATTGACAATATTTGCATTTTGTTCCCGATCCTTTGATGAAATTTGGATTTTTCTGCAATCCTCTGACGAAATTTGTGTTTTTCCGCAATCCTTTGATGAAATGTTCGTTTTTTCACAATCTTTTGACAAAATTCATGTATTTTTTTTTTTTTTTTTTTTTTTTTTTGCGATTCTTTGATGAAATCCTTTTTGAAAAATCCTACATTTGGCCGGTTCTTTCCATATTTTTAATCGCCATTTTTTCACATTTAAATGCCAAGAAGCAACTGGAGAGTGCTTATTTTCATCTTTACTTTTCAGCAGATTAAAAGTTAATACTGGCAACTTTAAACAAATTCAAAAGTCTTTTATGTATGATAATGATTATTTTAAATATTAATAATTTAATAAGGTTTGATAACTTAAAATCAGTTGGCATTTATCAATGATTCACTTCATGCTGCGATCACACAGCGATCTTTCGAGATATATTTTGAGTACTGTATTTTCCAAATTTAGTTAATTGCTTTTCTCAGCTGTTTACATGTATTAAGGATAATCTATTTTATTAAATAAAGAAAACAGATTATTTTTTCTGTTCCATCTGAGTTTGAAAAAAAAATAAAAAAGCAATAACAAGCATACAAGTAGAAAAGAGGAGAAGTATGCAAAAACAAAAATAATTGCTAAAAAGATTTCTTCTATATGATAACTGTTTGAAATATTGAAACAGCTTTTTATGTGCATTTACAAGAACTGAAATTCAACATTTAAAATAAAAGAAAAACTATTTAATTTAATCTATTAAATTTTCCATTGCTTGTGGCCCCAGAATATAGCCAAAATGTCCAATTACTGAAATGCAACAAAGTAGATCTTATGCAAAACATACTAAATTATAAAATAAAATAACTTACAATTATCCAATATTTAAATCTTAATTATATAGCAATTAATAAAAGAAGAAACATTTATTACATAATTATCATTACAAGTGATTAAAGATTAATTTTTCTTTCCAGGAATTAAAAATAATTTGACATTCAATATTGAATATTAAAATCTGATTTTACCATATCCACCCAAGCAATGTAAAGGAACATTCCAGCTGTAAATGCAAATATCCAATTTATTGCAGAATCCACATTTCCAAGAAAAATGCCAGTCATCATGCCTCCCAAACACAAAGCAGAAGATACAGCATTATAAAATAATGCTTGCTTTATTGTCATTCCAGTTTTAAGTAACATAGCAAAATCACCTATATTTATTTAAAAAAGCATTTATCAATGACAAATAATAAGAAAAACTTACATTGTACTACTAATTATTACAGAAATATACTATCACGCATTCACTTGGGGAGAAAAAAAAAAAAAAAAAAAAGGCATTAGTTCAGTAGAAAACAGCATTATTGCAAAAGAAGATCTATTATTGTATTAGTAACAATTAAATAAAAGAAAGTGGAGAAATATGTAATTTTCAGGTATGATAAATGAAGTAACTTTATTTTTGAATTAGGGGGCTCTGCCCCCTGCAAGCTACACTCGCCAACCCCCATTCAGACACTGCAGAATCTAAAAGCACTCTGATCGGTTTTAAAAATATTAGAGAAGATTGAATTATACTGAAAAAACCTGTAGCGATCTCCCTGTAAACGGGTTTCCATTCAATTCCCTTTGATTGCAAAAAATTAAGGTAGAATCAGTTGCTGTTAAGACATCCAATGATTGTTTTTGTGTTTGGTTAAAGAAGATCAGTTAAATATTTGAAAAGAAGCTAAAATAAAATGAATTAAGTAAACAGAGTCTTTGTCTCTCGGTATTTTTTAACAGCGTTATTAAACAATTGACATAATGCAATTTACTAAAATTACAAAAATTTGCTGCTTTAACCCCTTCAAGGGCGGTAATTCATTTTTGGACCACTTAATTTTAATTCTTAAATGCCACATTAGCACCAGAATATTGGAATGAAAATTTCCCTTTTATTAAGTAAGTGAACAAAAGCATTTTTGTATATCGAAATTTGTTTGTAAATTCTGGTGCCATTCACTGATTTCAAGATTTTAAGAATAGAAGTGCCTTATCCGTGAAAGGGTTAAACGCATATTAATGTATTTATTATTTTAAAGTTTCCTTTTCCTTTTAATACTCACGTGTAAATACAATTTTCAAGACATAATTTTCAATATTTTCCTGTTTTTAACACGTACTCATTTAATAGTAATTTTAAAGTTTTTTTTATCTGTTTTTAATAGTCACGTGAAAATAATCTCTATAATAATAGCCTAAGTCATGTGACTATCATCAACAGCTCCCGGTGGATCTCTTCGCTTTTTATATTCCAGGCGGCCATTTTGGTACTTTAATGTTAGCCAGCCACAGGTATAATAAGTCGCCGAATATTAATCTATCGCCATTATTTCATTTATATTATAATAGTCCAAGTCATGTAACTGCCATAAACAACGGGCTGATTCCTTCGCTTTTCATAAGAAAGGTTTCCATTTTGATTAAAGAATCAAAATTATTTTTTTGAATAAAACTATATAAAAGTTGCCATGTTCGCAAAGAATTCCGGATACTTTTATGTTAGCCGGGTATCTTGCCAATAGCTTTTTTTTTTAACTCGCCAGTTAGCATTTTTTTTTATTTTTCGAGTGGTAAATTAAAATGTGCTACTTGATTATCCCATCGACCAAAAATCTGTCGCCAAACTATAAGATTAAATGCCAATAATGGTTGATCGTAAATGTCACATTAACTTGGCTTTAAGGAAGTTACACATGTTCACGCCATCAAGGGATTTTTATTTCAACGTTTTATTTGTATTTTTATTAATGATATACTAATTTATTTGTTCTTTTGTTATTTAAAATAAAAAAAATATGTCAATTTGTATAATTTGGCAAAATTGGTCGACGGGTGAAGTAATAACATTAAAACGTTGCTTTGAAGTGGAAATTAAATCTCATGATTTGTTGCATTGTCAGATATGCACCAGGTTTGGCGTGATTTTTTTACGACAATTTGGCGAAAACCTCGTTTTCAAATACCTGTTATACAATAGACTCCCTCAAATCTGCACAGCTTGGGACCAGAGGTTGTGCAGATTTTAGAATTTTGCAGATTTCTGGTCATTGATTTGTTTACATTTTTGAAACATTAATTTCATTGGTAGTTTAGCAAGGGAAATTATAATGAATGCTTACAATAAAGTGAAACATTCAAATAAGTAAAATAATAAAATAATTTATTAGTTTAAAAGTAAGTAATTAATAAAATTTAGAAAAATATTGAATTATTACGAAAGAAATCGATTAAATTCGATTCCAAAAGTCCTATGCTGCCATCTAGTGATAGCAAGGAGAACAGTGTTAATGCTATTATCAGTATATATAGCTTATTGCACTCACTGTAACTTTTTTCATTGTTATTTAGAGTATTGAATGCTTTTCTTATACTGCTTTGTATGTTTAGAAATAAATTTATCTATAATTTTAAAAAAAATTCCGCGAAAAATAATTTTAAAATAGTGTTCCGGTTCATGGATTTTTCCATTTCGAACCCTGAAATTTTTGATATAGATATGCTAATTTATATCAAAATCAAAAGTAATTTAAATTTATTTAGTAATAAATCAGCTGTAATAGCCAAAAGAGAATGATTAACAAAAAATTTAGTAAAAAAATCATTGCGGTAGTCTCTGATTTCGGCGCCATCTTGAATTTTGTTCCTGCAACTTAACTGTAAATTTTATTGTTTACATCTGAAAAAATACGCGGATTTTAGGGTCGCGGATTTGAGGGAGTCTACTGTATATGTATTTTTAAATTATTTACTGTTATGTTTAAAATGAAATAACAATAAATAAAAAAAATTTAATAACTATAGAACAAAACAATTTATAACATTTTTTGTAAATAAAAGGAAATAAATTCAAATAAACATTTATTAATAAATAAGCAACAATAACCGGGTTACCATGTCAGGCAAAAAAACGCCATTTTGGCGCCAATTAGGTATCCCGTTGCATATATGACATCTGTGCCTAATATTTTTCTTTTCGTTTTGTTTAAAAAAAAGAATGAAGTAAAAGCCATTTATTTTAAAGGTTTCAATTTTAAATGAAAGTTTTGTATTAAATAAAATGATAATGAAATACAAATTGAATTATGAATAAAAGTAACATGATGCATTTCTTAGCATACATTTAAGGCAGGCCAAACTCGTCACCAAATTAATTTCAAATAACCTTTTCTAAAATATGAAAAAAAATATCTGTTATGATTAAAATTTGAGCTGCCATCATTAGAAAAAAAGTATTTAAAATTAGAAAAAATTAATATTTCGAAAACTAATCCAAATTTTAAAATTCTAATACCAGTTTTGAGATCTCTGGATCAATACGGATTTTTGGTGTTAATTTCATCACAAATATTTTAGGAGAAATTGCCGTGAAACGTAATCAGTTGTTTAATCAATCATTTCATAGAATCGTTACATAAATTCGTTTCATTAGGATTTTATATATATAGGGTAGATATATTAATTATGATTAAGGGATCGACTGAAACCGAATTACGTTGATCTTCCTATTTTCGGCCGAAAACAAAAATGTCCAAAATTTGTTTTAAGTAATTAAATTGTATGCATTAAAATAATTCATACATACATAAATATACATAGTTATTAATTAATTATACGTGTGGCCCAAATTGGCTCCCTGTGTCTTAGACCCAAAACTTTTTATTTTCATATAAAATAAAACGTAATTTTAACTAATTCATCAATGACACAGAAAGATTTTCTAATTATACGAATTTCATTTAATTAAAAAATATTTTAGTTTTATGTATACACACCTCGATTTATCTTTTATAATGATTTCTGTACATGATCATCTGTTATACTAGAATTTCTCAAAGAGTATTCAAAACACTTCTGCCATTTCAAACTGAAAATTTTCTATTACTGTTATGTTTGCAGCCTTTAATGAGCATGTCAAAAAGTTTAGTTATATATGCATTGCTTTCTTTGTAATTTGCATTCACGTCTTGAGTCAGTCATGACTGATAATTATAAACAACGAAGTTCGTAGCAATAAAAAGTCTCATTTGAATCGATAAAGCTCAAATCAATGAGTAATGTTGAAAATTTCCGAATGAAGAAACGAAATTTTTGGAATACTGATAGTTTTAATTGAGTTTCAATACGGCCACATTTTCACCAAAAACGAATTTTTGGTCGATCTCTAATTATGATTATAAATAAAAAAGTAAAACTGAATTACAACATGATTGAAAAATTTCCTGTGTTTTTCCTTAAAAAAAAAAAAAGAAAAAGAAAAAGAGAAGTTCTATAATTTTTCCAAGCTTTTAACCACAGGGATTTCGAAATACTGCGGTACAGAAGAAAATTTAGATCTCTGTGTGCAATTAGATATGCATTTTACTACCTATCAAAGGACATGGTGCATCTTGTCAACTTTAAAAGGGCAGGATATTACATATTTAAATAATGGCCTAGCAGGAACATTATGTCAGCTTTCCCTATAAGATATGTGTAGACACTAATGCAAGATAAATTACAGAAATGATGTGATTCGCTATCTAAGAGATGATTAAAATAATTAACTATAATAAAATTTAATCATCTTCTAGGTAGTGAATCACATCATTTGTGTAATTTTATATTGTACTATTATTAAGATGAATTTTAAAATTCTGAACTGGTTTATTATACAGTCCACTCCCTCTAATCCGCAACTCTATAATCCGCAAACGCCTATAATCCGCACTATATTTCAGATGTCAACAAACATGTAAACAAAGAGTTAAAATCTTTTTTTAAGCAAGATAACTCACATTTTGACTGCAATAAATATTGACTAATATGATGAATTTATTAAGAATTTTAATTTAAATGCATTAAAATTTTTTAATGCATTTCTGCATTAGTTAGAAAGAAATATTCTGTGTATCTTATAAATAAGTATTAGACTGCTATATTCTGAACGCATTTGTTGGCTATATAAAAGGTAAAATTACTTTCAAAGAGGGATTAGCTCTTTTGGATAAATGTCTTAACTTTTTAGAAAAACAAACTTTTGTTATTTACCAAGAAATCCTGACTCTTGTAAAAGGCTTCAAGATTAAATTGCAGAGTATAAATTAAAAGCTATAAAGCAAACCATTATCACTGCAATGTTTGAGATCTAAAAGTAAGTAAAAATGTTTCTATTAATTGTACATTATTATATTAATTAAATGTATTTCTAATATTGGGTATAGTTTATATATATATATATAAGCAGTTTCTTTTATTTCTGTGTTATTTATTTACAATGTGGTTACTATATTTGTTGATAAATTCCAAATATTACAATGTAAACAAAGAAATGACCTATAATCCGCAAAACCCTTGGTCCCAACCTGTGCGGATTAGAGGGAGTGTACTGTACATACAAACTTATCAAGTTTTTAGAATAAAAAAGAAGGTGACTCTTATGAACTATTTTACTAACATACCAAAATGTCAGTCCCTAAATTTTTAATTAATCCATGATAATAATAAAGCATACTATGCAATTAAAGAAGTGAGATTTTTGCTAAGCATTGGTCTGTTATGACCATATTGTTACCTTTTCAAGAGAAAGGGACATAATTATTATTATTGCGCAAAGAAAACCCTAAAAACCTTGCACAGTTACCCAGCCCGGTCCATGCTGGTATCAAACCCACAACCATTGGCCCAAGTATCTCATTTTGTAGTCAGTATGCTAACCATTGGGCTGAATGGGCACACCTGCATATAAAAAAATTCGAATAACTTAAGCTTTCAAAATAAAGATATAATTTATATCTAATAGAAAATACTGCACTAATAGTAGCAGATTTTTAATTATTTAAGCATGAAAATTAAAAAATTTCTTCCTATGAAGTGTCGCAAAAATTTCAAAAAGTCATTATTTATACTTGATCTAAAAATTTATCTGATAAAATTTCACTGATCTATCCTAGGAGAAAAGCAAAGTGACACTTTAGCTAACAAAGATAATTTGTTCTGAAATTACAATCTGTAGTCAAAATCTTTGTTAATCTAAATAGAATTTCTCATCCAATTAAAATGCAACATAATTGTGTTATGTTATCATGTTCTACATGTCTGCATGAATCTGGACCTGGATTTCATTCTTGGACATTCCTTCCTGAACCGATCAGTTTGATTTAATAAATTAAAAAAAAAATTTTTTAATTATTATTATTACTATTATTATTTAATAGAACTTTAAAATTATGATTTTATTTAACTAAACTACGGTAATTTATTAATTTTCTTCCTGAATTTTTGTTTGATTTGAATATAATTGTCCAAGTCAATTTTTTAAATGGTTATTCAGATGCATCTAAGTGACCATTAAGGTTGTTATTGCATTTTGCATGATTGCAGACCTATAATCTGAAAAGTACTGTATTTTAAAATGTGCGCATAAATGTGCATTTTTTTTTAATTTATTTATTTATTTTTTTTTTAAATAGAAGTTTGATTGTAGGATAATACTGCCTAAAAAATATTTACATGGTTTTTAGAAATTGAATCAACTGTGCTGAGCCTGATTTCATAGATCTTTGCACAGATCATGGGTCACAGGTCAATTTTTCAGCTTTTATAACAGACCAGGCTTAACTTTTAGCTTTTATAACAGGGCAGGATCAGAAATTTTGGCTTGTATATGTGCAGATCTCTAGCATACACATGTGATAAAAACATTCATTAGCTGAGTCAGATAAAAGAACAATAAGAATAAAATAAAAACCTTCAATAGCACAGGCACTTTTAAGCCAACTTACCACCATAATATTGTTTTGCAATTTTTATTGGCCAATGGCAGTATATTTGAGAATAAAAAAACAGCACAACAATGCACTAGGAAATCTGGTAAAAATGTATCAAAAAACAGAGTATGAAAAAAAAAAAAATAAGTAAGATCTTCTTGACAAATTAGGAAGCTTAGGAAGTTTGCATGTATATACAAATATATATAGGAAATATAAAACACAGATGCATAACATTAAACATTAGCAAACAAACAATGTTCACCATTATTAGTGTATGCGAGTATTTTTCACCTGTTTAGAATCATTTTCACTCATCAAGAAAATATCAAGGAGTGAAATTATCCATAGATAATTTTACAAAATTTGCACAATTTTAGCAACGTTAAGGCAACAACCAGAACATCCCTTCATCCCCAGAACATCACTAATAGAAGTTACAGTAATGTACCTTAAATGTAAACATTTTTCAATGATGGCCCTTTGCAATTTGTATCTGAGAGTAAATATATGGAGAATAATTATATTTTCAGAATATAGGAAACTTATCCTCGGATTGTCATTACCTCTTCATACTACATCATGTGAGACAGGCTTTTGAATTATGATAGAAATGAAGTTTACAAAAAGGCACGGTTTGATGATCTGATCATGTGGACATTGTTATAAGATTTTCTTATGGAGGACTTCCTTTTGATATTCCTACTGATAAATTATAATGGGCGATTCCGTGGGGAGTGTCACACACATAACGGCAGCTTTAAATTGCATTTATTGAATCATTTATTAAATTTTAATGTTAATTCTGATTTTAAATGGTATGGTAAATAAGTTATTACCATATTTTTAAATTTAAATGTGTGGCAATAAAATTCACAGAAATATATCATGTAATTTCATTACTCAAAATGTGCTTTTAAGCACATTCCTGCACATTTTTAAGCACAAAAAAAATAATTTTTTTTTTCTTTTTTCTAAAACTATAGGTAAAATATAAGAAAAGCAAATGTGTTTTAAAAACTACATCTAAAAACTTAGGAGGGGTGAAATTAACCCAAAAGTAAAATTTTTTTGGCTAATACATACAAGATAAAATTAAAGACCACATTTATAAAAGAAGAATATTAACCATTACATTCTGAATATTATTATTGATGATCAATAAATAAAATTAAATAAACTTACCAAGCTCATGAGGTAATTCATGGCAGAAAACAGCTATAGAAGTACTAACACCATCAGCAATACTAGATGAAAATGCCACTCCTTAAAAATGAAACATCCAAGATCAATCAGTGTTTCAAGAGAATTAAATATTAGCAGAAAAATAAAAACTAATATTAAAGTCTAAATATCACATTTCAAAATCATTTTTGAAAAAAAAAAAAAAAAAAAAAGGATGTAACATTTTTTTTTTTCTCAATTTAAATTTTAACCTATATTTCTCACATTTTTAATTAAAAATAAAAATTAAAGACTCATAAATAACAATTTTATTGTTAACTTTTCATCACACTTCTCAACCAGCGATCTGAAATCTGTTTTGGAATATGGTCTTAATTTTTTTTAGGGTTACTCTTCTACAATTCCAAAATGAACTGCTCCTATAAGTTCTTTCAAATTCAGTTAAATTCCATCTCTTTAAAAGCGATCTCTCTATTATATTCTTGCTAATATATCGCTACTAAAAGAATTTACTCACAGCAATCTAGAACCAAAAGAATTTACACAAGGCTTCTGTGCAAAAGTATGCATTACACGATTTAAAATACAGTAAAGACTTTGTTATTACCAAAGCAGATGCAGGTGGCCAATTTGTTTATTAGATAAGAGTTCTTACATTAGTAATGTTGATGAGTTATTAAAATAAAATTTATGCTTTTTTAATTATTTGTATGCTTAAAACACAGATTATTTTTTGAGGAATAATATTAAGTAATCTGTGTGAATAAAACGACAGTGAATAATCTTTCATGACAAGCAATATTGAAAGAGAAATGTTTTCGATGAAGATAATGATGTCATTCGGAAAACAATTTTCAGCCGCATTTTCATCCACGAATTAAAATATTTTACTATACATGTGTCAGTGATGACGTCATATTCCTGATCCTTATTTCTACATATAAATAGACTGGACTCTTGCTATTTATTTAAAGGTCCTTGGTATACACAAAATAAAATATATTTCTGAAAATTACATAATTTCCAATTAATTAAAATGAATATTTAAGGAAAATCAGGAATTTTAAAACAATTACTTAAATGACGCTTTAATCTCGGAAGGGATGAATTGTTCTGATGTTGAAAATGATGTTATATTTGAAAGAAAGGATTTATTCTCATATGGACTCCAAAATTATTATGGCACACGGTAGAACTGTTTTAAACAAACTGTTCGGTCGTTTTTATGCTTTGCATTTTTGGCAATAATTTTTATTGTCTGCGTTTGTTTATGCGAGTTTATAGAATGTTTTGTTGTGAGAGAAGTAGCCATGAGCGGCTCTTGTGATATTATTTAATAAAAACAGTGCACTGCAGTTTTGTTATTTTGTGTATTTGTGAGTATTTAATATGAGTTAACATAATGGTCCGCCGAGCAACGAAGAAGCAGCCTGGGATTAAATTCAACGAGCTTCTAAAATCAAAATTTAAGTTGAGTGAAACGCTGAGATGAATGATAAGTTCTAAGAGTTCCGTGCTACGAAATTCCTCTAAAGATTATTCGAAAAGTAAGTGAACGTGATTTTTCTTATCTTTACTGTTATACATATATTAAACAATGTTTAAAGGTGCAAAAAAAGAAGATTTAAGGCTTATAGCCCCTGAAATAAATCTAAATGTTAATGAAAATATGACCATTGCTGATTTAAACGTTATTATTGAAGACAGTGAAATGTATAAAAATAAACCAGATTTTGTGACAGATATAGCAAACGATATAATTGAAAATCGTAAACAGCAAATCCGAATTGAGAAGGAGCAAAAGCAATATGATCTGGAAAAAATTAAACTTGAAATAGAATTGGCTAAAATTAAATCTGAAGCTAAATCTAATATTAGTGAGAGTGAAATAAAATTAGAATCGTTAGATTAATTGATAAAAAGTATTCGAACTTTGACTGTAAGAATTCCAATACGTCCTGAAGGATGGGGATTTTACTTTTCTTCTTTAGAACGAGCTTTTAAGACAAAAAATGTTCCAGAACAATATAAAGCAGAAATTCTGTTAAATTTATTAGGGGATAAAGCATCTAACATATTAACTTACTTACATGATAGTGATATCGATAATTATGCAAAAATAAAAGAATTAGTGTTAAAAGAATTTCAACCTACACCTTATTTTTGCTTAGAGCAATTTAGAAAAGCTGTTAAACAACCAAATGAGACACATGTACAGTTTGCTTCACGTCTAATGACAAACTGGGAATATTATTTAAATTTAAGAAATGTCTCTAATTTCGAGAGTCTAAAACAACTTATAGTATCTGTTAAGTAAGGTGCTGGGTATGTGAATTCCGAGAATATGAAATGAACTCAACATGATTAATTCATATTTAATCACCCCGAATTCACATTTGAAATCGGGGCACCCACACACCCAACATCCCACTTTGGCCGGAACGAGAGCAGCAGTACATCGCGCCATGAAAAGTTAATTTAAAGTTATTGCAATTAATATTAATTCCCTTCTAGTTCAAATTTAAATCCCATTAACACTTCAGTTCATATTTATAATTAATCTATTTATCTAATCTGAAAATCGAGCTGAAATAAAGAGAGTTAAGATAATCTCACCCTTCAAACATCTACTAAAGGTACCTGAAATAACATCCTTAAAACAAATATATTCAAACACAATAAATACATCAGAGAGATAAGTTTAAATGAATATTTATTTAATATATTTGAGATAGATTATATATATAAGGAAATTATCTGCGCAGATAAAAAAAAGAAAAGTTACAACATTAAAATTACCAACAAACATTTGTGAATAATAGATTGCAACTTTGTAAGATACATCTTACGTGAATTTCTGTGATCTCCAACTGAGATGAAACATTTTTTTGAATATGTTCAAATAATGGTGTAGACGCGTAGCATGCAAATAGTATAACGTTTCAAGATCAAAATCCAGTTATGAAGAGTTAATTAAAATGAAGAAAATTTCTATTATTTCTGTTTCAGGATTCAAATCCTAAAATTCGGTATCAATTCAGTATGCTGCTATTTTACAGTCACAAAATTAAACGTTCTCACAATCTTCTCCTTTTTTAAGTGGATGTAATGGCAAATATACATGTAGGATAAAAGGACTGTTCTCACCTCTGAAGTACGAAGATTTTTACTTGACATATTTCACACTAAAATACCTCCTAGAATGGAATTCCTCACATTGAGGTTTGGCACTTTCACTTTGAAATAATTTGGGAGGCGATCGGCTCCCAAGACGCCAGATATCCAACATTGAAGAACAAGTGAGTCGTTAATACCTTTTCCAACCGCTCATTCCTATGAGTGAACTTAATCATAAACTTTCATCACATTTCATAACTTTAATCTAGTTATTATTAGTATTGAAGAAAATATCTGTAATAAAGTTATATCTGTAGTAAAGCCAGCCAACTGATGAGCCGTTATTTTAACACGGCATCACCAGCCGGCCGCTTTCTACATCCTTTCTCTTCCAAGGTTAACGCATAAGAGAGCGAAAATAGCGTCGCTTGGGAAAAGCCAAGCTAGCGGGAAGCGCTGTGATTGGTTGTTTTGATAACGTTCTTAAACGAACTCAAAATGAATATTATTTGAAAATTGAATCAAAATAAATTGTTTTTGAATGAAAATTAAAGTGATAAAATTTATTATAAATGGGAAAAATTAATTTAAAATGTATATTTATTTTATAAATGAATTCAGATGATTATTTTAATTCTGATAGTTTATCTCTTGTTTCCCAACGATCTTGATATTGAAAATAAAACATTTATTAAATTTGGAAGAACATTGTTAATTTATAATATAAATTAAGTTAGATATTATTTCTTAATTTTTGATAGCTGTAAAAGTTTAGAAATTATATTTGAAATATCTTATTAGAGATTGGCAACACAAAAACGAAACTTTGAATTTAAAAAGTAAATAGAGATCGTTAGGAAGATAAATAACGTTATAAGCATTTCCTTAATTTGAAGTATTTAAATTTTAGGAGGTAATTATTATTAAATTTAATATTTAAATTGTTTTATAAGGGGAAATAGTATGTTATGTTATTATGACATAACATTAACCTACGGCTTATAGAAAAAAAAATGTTAAAAAAAAAGTTTGAGCCAACGGGTTGAGCCAACATACTGTAGCGAAAGGTGAATTGTGAAAGTTAGAAAATATAAATATTGTAAACAGAGTAGCCAATCTAACCTCGTTGTTTGAATGTAAACCCAAAATGCATAATAAAAACAAATTGAAACACAAAATACTAAAATTGCACAATATCAATACACTGATAGAAATCAATAAACACAGAAACAAATTAGATAAACGTACAAAAACACATAAAATTGATTATCATTGAGAGAAAAAAAAAAAAGAAGGGCGAGATTAAAATATAAGTTACTATTCCCCTTCATGTGCAAACCATCACAGCATTGTTATGCAGATAACTGAGCATCAAAATAATCTTTATTAAACATAAATTGAAAACCAAGATATATTTTCTGAAATCGTGATAAGATCAACACACCAAGAATTTACATGACTGTATTGCACATCAAAATAAACTAAAACATTGTATTGCACCTAAACATGAGTTATTGCACCATAAATAGATTGATGTCAGGAGAAAATAATAGAATTGCTGTGGATATGCGTCAAAGGTAAGACAATGACAGTTCAAGACGAAAATTATAAAGCATGGTAAGTAAGTTCTGTGTGACTCTCATATGAAATATTTAATAATTATTATTATGAATCTTCAGTGACAATATAATTATAATTAATATTTACTTAGAAGTCAAAATTTTTGACAAAAAAAAATCAAACAGAATTATATGTCCATAGTTGCTTTAAACATACTGAAATAATGGTGATTAATTTCTTCATCATCTTTTTAAATTATTTATTTTATAAAATTTGAATGTCAACAAATGAATGAGACCTTTGAATTAGTATTTATCACATATTTTATATTGATTGTTATTGAATATTAAAGTTAATAATATTGAAGTGTTAATTGCTGAGGAAATAAAGCAAAATTCTAACAGCAAAAATAGATTGCAATATACAATCTCTTCATTGTGTACACAGGTCAAAAACGTAAAGCAGTTGCTTCATAGTATGACCTTCGACAACAATGGAATGACTGATCTAAGTCTCCTAGCGTTTTACAAACAAAAATATTTACAAAATCAAACAAAACTATTCCGCTCAATTTGACAAGTATACTGCCCATGATGTCCAAAATAGACATAACTGCACCGTGAGGGACTTATTGGAAGGTTAATTACCCAAGCTAAGCCAAATTTACCCTCTGGTGTGTGCTCATCATAACTGAATTGGACCAGGTCAGCCTGAGGGAAAAAACAAACATTCTACATCACAAATAAACCAAGTCCTGTCATTCGCCTAGATCAGTCTAATATATATTTTCTATATACATTTTGTTTTATTATATTTTTCAATTTTTTCATTTCTTTTTTTTATTTTTCATTTTTATATTCATTTTATATTTTTATTTATTATTTCATTATTTTCATTTCAATATTTTTTCATATTTTCATTTTCTTATTTTTTATTTTTATATATTTCTATCTCAATTTTGTAAGCTATAGGGTACCCTTTAAGTTTAACTAACTTTATCATTAAAATTAATTTCCTCAGCAAAATAACAACACTATATTCTCTCAAAGTCCAAAAAAATTGCTATTGTAAGTGAATAATAAATAAATAATTTTGAACTTTAGCTATAGCATCAAATAAATATTATAAAATTAAATGGATTTTATCCGAAGTTTCCTAAACCGCAGAACAAGACTGGAAGGCGGAGGAATGCGATATTCCTTTGTGTCACGACCCTTAACAAAATGCCAGCGAGAATTACTAGATTCTACTGCTCTGGATTGTAACGCAAAACGAAACAATCATGGCAAGAAAAAATCGATAAAATAAGAATTAAATTTTTTAAGCTATTACGTCCAGAAATTGCGACTGGACTCTCTAAACTGTCTGAGACCCAGAAAATCTGGTGGCGCTCAGAAGAACAAGGACAGGGTTAACTTGACTTCATAACAGAAAAAAGAGCCTCGAATTTCCAAATGAAGAGTAGTCTGTTGCCACAAAACACTGGATTTTTCGGTTTAATATGCACAGGCTAATCCACAAAACCGTTGTGTACAACCAGAACTACCAAAAAAGTATGAACTAAAAATGGGTGGGTAAAGCTAAATATGCTATAGCCTGAAAAAAAAATAAATAAATGAATTTTAAGGGGTATTATTAAAATGACATGAGAGAATTGCTTTTTCTGCAAGTTAATGATGTCTAATAGATATTAAGAAAGTTTTGAAAATAATCTAATTTTCCTATATTTATATCTTATTTTAATTATTTAATTTTTTAAACAAATTTAAAGTTGTAAGTCAAGGGATGAACGAGTATATTTAGAAAGTTAAATGATGAAAAGGACATATGAGTTAAAAAGCCTTAAATGTAGTTGAAGTGTATATATAGAAGAAAATATGGCAGCATGATATTGATTTCCAAGATGAAATATAGGATATATATAAATTATTTAATTTTGTGGCTATGGTGATTGTAAATGTTCAAATTATGTCAAATGAAGAATGCTGAATTTCAAAAACAAATATTTCTCAGTCTGCTATTTACGTACTAGCACACTGTCTGTTTTGGCCAGCAAAACAGACTATTCATCCATAAACTCAATCATGATTGAACACAATTTATCAATAAAGTGTAAAATAAAAGTAAAATGCAATTCTAACTTTTTATATATATTAAGTAATTTTTTTAAACAATGTAAAAAAACTCATAACATGTATTAAATATTTGCCATAATAAAACAAAAATAAAGAAATTTCTGGTATGTAAAGAATTTTCCTGGGGTGGAAAACCATCCAGAAATATAAATATAAATTTTTGTATTTTATTATAGTGTAAAAATATGATTAAAAAAGAAATTATATAGTGGAATAATGTAATTTCAAGGTAAATTTGAATAGTAATTGTGCTTAAATATTTTTTAAATTATCATCTTATTTATTTATTTTAATGATTGTAAAATGTATAGAAAATTTTGAAGTTGAATAATTAAATAATATCAATCAGGAGAAATTCCAGAGTATGAGTGCACACCGTAGTACCCTGCATATTTTGACTGCAAAATATGTAAACACTGAAATCGAAAAATACTACCAATTCATTGAAATAATAGTTTTTCATATGAAAACAGAAGTTATATTTATTGAAGTATGTAATTTTCAGTACTTTTTAATTTATTTGTGTAAAAATATACTTTGAGAGTCACCAGAAGAATATAAAATAATTCTGTATAAGATATAAATAAAATATTGCATTCTGTTAAATATCATAACTTTGTTTATAAATTAATATAATACTCATATTTATTTTTAGTAATAAAATCTCTAAATTAAATTTAACAAGTAAATAAATATTTAAAATGGTTATAAATAGATAAATGCAAGGTATCTCTTGTATATAAAAGAAAAACAAAATTTATCAAAGTTCACTTTAAACCTGATTTAGTACAAATGTAAACACAGTGAATGCCAAGTAGTTATGTATTCCCCCTGAATTTGTGTAAAAGTAAGATTGTCCTGATCAGGGACAAAATTATATAAAAAAATATAGAGCAGGAGGGATCAATTCCTGTCCACCATACACAAAATCAAGGCAACATAATAGTTATCTTTTAATAAATTAACAAGGATGATATCAGGAAAGAAAAAATGAAATAAATGCATATTAGAATTAAAATAACATATTATATATATTCATTAATAATAATATATTAGCAATAGGAATAAGATAATTAATGCCATGTATCTGTCATAATTTCTGGTAAGCACATGAATTTAAAAAAAAATGTAAACAAATGCTTTGAGAAATATCAAACTTTAAAAAAATTTAAACCATAAAACACCCAGGAAAGAATTGCCACTGACGGCACCATTGATGTTAAGTAAGGTGCTGGGTATGTGAATTCCGAGAATATGAAATGAACTCAACATGATTAATTCATATTTAATCACCCCGAATTCACATTTGAAATCTCAAAACCCACACACCCAACATCCCACTTTGGCCGGAACGAGAGCAGCAGTACATCGCGCCATGAAAAGTTAATTTAAAGTTATTGCAATTAATATTAATTCCCTTCTAGTTCAAATTTAAATCCCATTAACACTTCAGTTCATATTTATAATTAATCTATTTATCTAATCTGAAAATCGAGCTGAAATAAAGAGAGTTAAGATAATCTCACCCTTCAAACATCTACTAAAGGTACCTGAAATAACATCCTTAAAACAAATATATTCAAACACAATAAATACATCAGAGAGATAAGTTTAAATGAATATTTATTTAATATATTTGAGATAGATTATATATATAAGGAAATTATCTGCGCAGATAAAAAAAAGAAAAGTTACAACATTAAAATTACCAACAAACATTTGTGAATAATAGATTGCAACTTTGTAAGATACATCTTACGTGAATTTCTGTGATCTCCAACTGAGATGAAACATTTTTTTGAATATGTTCAAATAATGGTGTAGACGCGTAGCATGCAAATAGTATAACGTTTCAAGATCAAAATCCAGTTATGAAGAGTTAATTAAAATGAAGAAAATTTCTATTATTTCTGTTTCAGGATTCAAATCCTAAAATTCGGTATCAATTCAGTATGCTGCTATTTTACAGTCACAAAATTAAACGTTCTCACAATCTTCTCCTTTTTTAAGTGGATGTAATGGCAAATATACATGTAGGATAAAAGGACTGTTCTCACCTCTGAAGTACGAAGATTTTTACTTGACATATTTCACACTAAAATACCTCCTAGAATGGAATTCCTCACATTGAGGTTTGGCACTTTCACTTTGAAATAATTTGGGAGGCGATCGGCTCCCAAGACGCCAGATATCCAACATTGAAGAACAAGTGAGTCGTTAATACCTTTTCCAACCGCTCATTCCTATGAGTGAACTTAATCATAAACTTTCATCACATTTCATAACTTTAATCTAGTTATTATTAGTATTGAAGAAAATATCTGTAATAAAGTTATATCTGTAGTAAAGCCAGCCAACTGATGAGCCGTTATTTTAACACGGCATCACCAGCCGGCCGCTTTCTACATCCTTTCTCTTCCAAGGTTAACGCATAAGAGAGCGAAAATAGCGTCGCTTGGGAAAAGCCAAGCTAGCGGGAAGCGCTGTGATTGGTTGTTTTGATAACGTTCTTAAACGAACTCAAAATGAATATTATTTGAAAATTGAATCAAAATAAATTGTTTTTGAATGAAAATTAAAGTGATAAAATTTATTATAAATGGGAAAAATTAATTTAAAATGTATATTTATTTTATAAATGAATTCAGATGATTATTTTAATTCTGATAGTTTATCTCTTGTTTCCCAACGATCTTGATATTGAAAATAAAACATTTATTAAATTTGGAAGAACATTGTTAATTTATAATATAAATTAAGTTAGATATTATTTCTTAATTTTTGATAGCTGTAAAAGTTTAGAAATTATATTTGAAATATCTTATTAGAGATTGGCAACACAAAAACGAAACTTTGAATTTAAAAAGTAAATAGAGATCGTTAGGAAGATAAATAACGTTATAAGCATTTCCTTAATTTGAAGTATTTAAATTTTAGGAGGTAATTATTATTAAATTTAATATTTAAATTGTTTTATAAGGGGAAATAGTATGTTATGTTATTATGACATAACAGTATCGGATAAATTATATCAAACATTAGATAGAGAAACAGCTTCCCACATTAGTGTGAGACAAGGAGATAAATGTTTTTTACCAGAAGAGTTGGGACGAGAGATTGATTTATATTTCACATCATGCGGAAAATTTCTTACTGAGAATTTTAGTGTTAATCGTAAGTATACTAGCTCCAAAAGTGTATCTAATGTATTCTTATCAGATGTTAAAACATTAAGTTGTATTTTTTGCCACGAAAATCACACTCTTTCAAAATGCCCGCATTATTTAAAATTATCTGTCAATGAAAGGGTGAACATTATAAAATGTAACAAGTTATGCTTTAATTGTTTAAATTCACATTCAGTTGCAAATTGTCCATCAAAGTACACGTGCTTTTGTAAAAAACGTCATCATAAAACTATACATTTTCCAAAAACAAATAACAACACATACGTGAAAGAATATGTTTCATCGGAACAAAATAAACAAGGAAAGGTAAATGTGGAAGAATGTTCAGATTCTAGGCCAACAAATCGTGGCACATCAGTCTTGAACGCTAATGCAGAAGAGTTCGTTCAGAAAACCTTTATCAGTAACTATTCGAATAAAAAGAGCAAAGTTTTACTTTCAACTGTTATATGTTTTCTAATTGATGAATCGGGATGTAAACATAGAGTAAAGTGTTTGTTAGATGTAGGCAGCGAGTCCAATTTTTTATCCCGCCATTTAATAGAGCTAATGCATTTAAAAAAAGAGAGAACAAACATCTTAGTGTCAGGTCTAAATGATGCTACCTTAGTAATAAATCATAAAGTTAATGCATCAGTATGCAATAGAGATGAAAGTTTTGTGAAAAATTTAGATTTCTTGGTAGATCCGAAAATAACTGCAGATTTAATGCCTTCACGTCCAATTGAAATCTCAATACAAGATTTACCTAATGTAAAATTAGCAGATGCTAGTTTCAATATCCCAGAACATGTAGACATGCTCTTAGGAGCAGGAATTTATGAGCTTTTGAGACCGGACAAATTCGTGTTAATAATTCTGATCTTATTTTGCAAGACACAGTTTTCGGTTTTGTTGTATCGGGAAGTTTTTCGACAGAGAATGAAAACAAAGTTCATTGTGGGTTTATTAAGAAAGAAACCAACCTAGACAAGACACTTAGGAAATTCTGGGAGATAGAAAATATCGAGGTTGAAAAACCAAAAAGTAAAGAGACTTTAATTTGTGAGAAACATTTCGTAGAAAATTATACACGAGACAAAAACGGTAAATATGTTGTTAAAATGCCCTTAAAAGAGGATCCAGCTATTTTAGGAAACTCAAAACAAATCGCTACGAAAAAATTAAATTCTTTATGGAATCGTCTAGCAAAAGATCCTGAGTACTTAAGATTATATTCAGATTTCTTAAAAGAATATCAGTTAGGCCACATGGTTGAAGTTAACGAAAGCGAGGAAGAAAGTGGATCCTATTACATTCCCCATCTTGGAGTGTATAGAGGAATAGAAAAAAGTATATCAACGCCTTTGAGAGTTGTATTTAACGCGTCTTCCTTAACAACTAAGGGAAACTCACTTAATTCTATTCAATATAACGGAGGTGTAATACAAGATGATTTATTCTCAATTATGTTGAGATTTAGAAAATATATCGTCGCTTTTACTGCAGACATTCAAAAAATGTATAGAGCAATCTCTATTCATCCAGATCAGAGGAAGCTGCAAAAAGTCTTATGGAAGGAAGGTCTTAACGAGTCAATTAAAAATTTTGAAATAACGACAGTTACTTACGGTACTGTTAGCGCACCTTTTTTGGCCATGAGAACACTACTTCAATTGTCTAAGGATGAAGGAAGCAAGTTTCCTTTAGCAGCACCCATACTGAGAGAAGACATGTATATGGATGATATTCTATCTGGAGCTGATTCTTTAAGTTCTGCATTGGAACTCCAAAATCAATTAATAGAAATTTTAAACAGTGCAGGAATGTTATTACATAAATGGTGCAGTAATGCTCCACAACTTTGTAAAACAAATGTCGAAATATACCCCTTTGGTGATTCAGAAGAATCTAAAGCGTTAGGTGTTTTGTGGAAACCAAAAAAGATTGTTTAAGTTTCAATGTTAAAATTCATAATGATGTAAATGTCACTAAGAGACAAGTGTTATCAACTATATCAAGTATATTCGATCCCTTAGGTTTAGTATCTCCTGTTATAATTAAAGCAAAAATATTTATGCAGAAGTTATGGTTATTACAATTAAATTGGGATGATTTGCTAACCGAGAAAGAGGCTAAGGAATGGAGAGAGTTTTCTGATACCCTACAATTAATTAATAAATTTGAGATTAGTAGGTGTATTTTATTGAAAGATGCAATTATGATCAAGTTACATGGTTTCAGCGACGCGTCTGAAGCAGCCTATGGCGCGGTAATTTACAGCAAATCAGTGACAGAATCAGGTCAAGTGTCTGTAAAATTAGTGACAAGTAAATCTAGAGTTTCTCCCTTAAAGCAATTAACTGTTCCAAAACTTGAGCTTTGTGCAGCAGTTTTATTGACAAAGCTTATAAAACGAGTGATTTCTTCGCTCAAAATTAGTATAAACAAAATCTTCTTGTGGTCCGATTCCATGATAGTATTATCCTGGATTAAAAAAGAACCATACTTTCTAAAAACTTTTGTTGCGAATAGGATTTCTACAATACAAGAACTAACTCAAGGGATGCAGTGGCGACATGTTCCATCTCAGCATAACCCTGCTGACCTTCTAACAAGAGGAGCTAATCCTGATAAACTATTATCAAATGAGTTATGGTGGAGTGGTCCATTGTTCCTAAAGGAAAAAGACTATCCCAATACAAATATTCCTGCAGCAGTTAATTCCAGTGACTTTTCAAATGAACTGAAAAATATTAATATAAGTGACTTTAAAAGCATATCTGTTTTTACAGTTTCTATTAATTCTTTTGTGCATGATATAATTGATTTAAGTAATAACTAATGTAAAATAATTCGTATTTTAGGATTTATTTTCAGATTCCTTAGTAATTGTAAAAAAGAAAAAAAGGAGGGTCCTCTGGACCTGGAAGAGCTCGACAAAGCAGAATGTTTTTTGTTAAAAAGTGTTCAACGTGAGTTTTTTGACAAGGAAATAAAATCCTTGCAAAAATCAGGTAATATTAATCATGATAGTCAGTTAAAAAACTTACATTTATTTCTTGATAAAGAAGGTCTTCTAAGAGTAGGAGGTAGATTAGCGAACAGTAACTTAAATGCCAACCAAAAATTTCCAATTTTACTACATAATAAAAGAAAACTTACTCAAAGGATAATAGAATACGTTCATAAACGGTATTTACATTTAAGTTCACAAGCTTTACTTTTTCAGTTAAGGCAAAATTTTTGGCCTTTAAAAAGTCGTGCAGTATGTAGAAAAACAATTCATAATTGTTGCGTGTTTTGTTATAAATATTATAAAAAGTTTTCTTCTTTTTTAAAGTAGTAGATTTTATAAGATATTTTGAGTGTAAATATGTAAAATTAAGCTATTTCTATTTGATTGAATGTATTTTGTGTTTATCAAAGAAAATATTCATACAAAATATGTATTGAGAGTGTATATATAATTTGAGTTATATTATTTATATAGAGAGATTATTCATATGAGATATATATTATTCGAGTTATTTAAATGACATTTATTTTAGCCAGAAGGTTTGAGTTTATTTTGATAAAATCGAGTGTGTTAACCTTTAAATACTTTAAAATAAAGTATTTCTGAGTTATTTTTTAAATAAAATATGAGAAAAGAAATAAATTCTTGCAGCATTTTAAACAAATTTAATTTGAGTGTTAGATGTCATGAGTGTACATCATTACATAATGCAAGCAGAATTTTAGAGTAGTAAACAGAAAAAACAACGAGGTGTTTTCAAGAGACCAATTTCAAAAATTTGCCTGTTACCCATGGAAAAATGATTATCATCTTTTGTAATTTGTTGATTTATTGTTTACTAGTATATGCTGTATTATTTGTTTAAAATTCAAAGTGTAATAATGTATTATAATTGTGGTTGAATGAAAATCATTCAACGGGGGCCGGTATGTTTGGTCGTTTTTATGCTTTGCATTTTTGGCAATAATTTTTATCGTCTGCGTTTGTTTATGCGAGTTTATAGAATGTTTTGTTGTGAGAGAAGTAGCCATGAGCGGCTCTTGTGATATTATTTAATAAAAACAGTGCACTGCAGTTTTGTTATTTTGTGTATTTGTGAGTATTTAATATGAGTTAACACAAACAACCGATTTCTGGGAAAGTTTTCCATAGTGGGAAAAAGTTACTTCCCGGGAAAAAAAGCGCAGAAAAAGCCAGGAAATGCACCAGGTACGGTTTGTTAAGAACTGCCAATGACGTCATGAGCTTTAGGGTCTATATACTATACATATCTATATTACTAAGATATTTTAATTAAAATATGCAAAAAGCTCAAATTTATACAAAAATTACTTTCAGGTGCATAAACTATGCATAAATTATTTAACTTAAGGTGAATATAGCACTAGAACTTTAATTTTCATTTTTTGAAATATTTTAGTACGATTTTGTTAATATGACGTCATATTCACTGGCTTTTACATCTAATTCAGCAAATTAAAATTCAGAGCAGGAGCTCTTTTTAAATACAGTACAATCTTTTGGTAAATGTAAGAATAGCAATGCCATTGGTTCGTTTTACGGTCACGTGATACATTAAAAAAATCAGCTTTTTAATCAAAAGTTTCTTTTAGACACATCAGAAAACGTGTTTACATTTTGTTAATTTGCCAAGTGTCTGAGAGATATTGTATTTTTCACGTCGAACGAACATTAGATGTGTTTGTTCATTTATATTGAACTATCTTGGTATCAGGTAGTGTTTTCCAAGAATTTTTCGAAATAAATTTAAGCCGTTCTGTAAAATATTATGCACTATAAGTTTTAAATTAGTTGTGTTCCAAGGTAATTTTTTTCAGTTAATTATTTTACATTTCAAAAATTGATAAATTTTATGTTAAAATGATTTATGCCTATTCGTAGCACCAACTAAATGCATTTTTAATTGTGATTTCAACGAAGTTTTCAATTACTTTTTTTTTATTTCCTTAAATTTTTTTGAAAATTGCATAAATTAAAAGGATTTATGATTTTATTCATTATAGCTAGAGTTGCTCCAAAAAGTGTCGAGCAAGCAAAGCAAGCTGGGAATGCTTAGCGGTTCCAACGTGAATTCTGTTGCAATTCACGGGGATTGGCAAGCGTTAGTGAACATGGGGCAGAGCCCCCTAGTTTTGTATAATTTTAACATCTTTGTGCCAATAATAAGACATGATTTTCACAAATCTAAATTATTACTAACCTCGTCTATAGATAGTTGCAATTAGCACAATTTTTCTGAAGGCATGCAGAGAAAACAAGCATTTTGTGAAACTAATGAGAGGATATAAAAATTATAATTTTTTTTTTTTAATTTCCACTTAACCAGCTTCAAAAGTACCATGGATATTTATATGATTTGTTAAGTTTATCTATAGTTTGTTGACTACAAGGACATTTATGTATAAACTCAATGTGAGCATTGTTTGTTTTTTAAAAAATGAAGTGCTTTCAAGTATTGAACATGTCACTGATATCACTTTCATAGCCTGAGATTGCTCAGGTGCAAATGCAGAAAGGTTTAAAGTCCATCTTTGCTGAAATTGCTAAATTATTAATTTTCTTGAGTCAAATTCAGAGTACTGTAAACATTATTTTTACAAGAAATGCACTGATCATAATCAAACAGTAGCATTTAGTAACTTTAAAGATGCAAACAACACGTGTCGGTCATATCAACAGAAATAAATATTGTGAACAGTACGGTGCCTCTGCTAACAGCTGTGCTGCCAAATAACAAAGTACACATTGTACAGTCTAAGGCTTAACGCTATCCAGTAAGTTATCCTTAAAACACTAAAGTCAAAGGCTAGTTAAAGTGAAGTGTAATCTAGTGGTTGAGAATATACCAATAAATGTTAGTTTCTTAATAAAAAAACTAGCTTCATTACCATCTTTTCTTTTGTTTGTTTGTTTAATTTATGAATTATTAGTATTTCAAACAGTTCCTGACTTTTGGATCCTTTGGTATTTATTATATTACTGTGACATTAATCTTTTATTTATTCATGGAATATAAATTCCAAGGTAAGACTTTATTTATAATATATAAAATACCAATAGCCTTTTACTTTTGAAAAATAAAAAGTAAAATACAATACCAATCAAATAAATGTAAAATACAATCTCAATGAAAGCACTTAAAATCTAAAATTTAAATGCTAATTTAACTTTTTAACCATGTTTAGTACATTCTTGAATCAGCAAAATTTCCTTTCCCCATTCCTGTTTAACTATTCAAATTAATGGATTATCTCTATATAATAAAACGCAGGCGGGGCGAACCCATCAATCTTACCAGTCTCCGTTAAGCTGCCCCACCCCTGATGCGTGACGTCAGCAGCGGATAAACAGAAGAAAAACAGCAATAGGCATGAAGAACACTTTAACAATGCTTCCCCTTCGTTCTTTTGGATGGGGTTCAACCCGAGATACCTATTTATTAATCAATATGCATATAAAAAAATTTGGAGGGGGGGTGTGTGTGTGGGGGGGTAAACGGTAAAAATACAATTTCAAAGTGTTATTTAAAAAAAAAAAAACAGTATTATTTCAATAGTTGCAGCAAACTTTTTAATTACGCAGTTTTACTGCATATTTGTTAAATTTTTGTTTTATAAAGAAATTTAAATTTTTTTTACAGTATATTTGCCGGAAGACCCAGTTTACCCAAAAATATTGTAAATGCTAATTGTGTGTTTATTAGAACATAAACTAGCCAAACTTTGCTCATCTAAACGCTTCCATATTGTCAATTATTTTTTATCAGCTTTTCAAATTTTAAGGGAAAAACATAATTTTTACCCACCGTCCTAGGACGGGCATTAGCACTAGTAACTAAATAACAAAACATGTAAAAAAAGTCTTACATGTTTGGTGTTCTATTCAACAGTATTAACTGATGACAAGTTGGATCTGTTTTAACTGAATCTTTTTAATCAATCTTGATACAAAATATAACTATTGGGGAAAGAAATGGAAGTGCTACTTTTAAAGCTTAGTTTTATATAATTTGTTATCATATTAGAAAATAAATACAGTCAAACTCACTCAATACAATTACGGCTAAAACAAGTATTAAAGTGGGCATTACCAGATTCTCTAAGTACTTTTACATTTTTCATGACAGTGGTAAGAATAAATCTTTTTTCAGAGCTTTTATTTCTGACCTCAAAGAAGGCAGATTGGGATTATTGCTACTATCGAAATTCACAACTGAAAAAAAATTCTATTATACATTTCAGTTCATAGCAATGCATGGCTGGAAATGTTTTCCTGATGCGTTAGGGACGACACAAAACACAAGAAAGTAAGGACAAGAACAGGGTGAGAAAACATGTTTATTATTCTTTGTATAGCAAAAATGCTGGGACATCTTTGTCTGGTGTATGCGGTAGATGACACTATGTAAACAGAAGCGTCAGATGACATTGTGCGTCCAAGTCCGTGGGTGTTGCAGCAATGCTCGCTGTGGAGCTTCATTTCGCCTGCCCACACAGTGGAAGTAGTTTGGCACTTTAGACTTCACTTACCTTGATTACTTCCTCTGGGTGTACGACAAGACACTGGTATACGAAACCTGTGTTAACAATGCTGAAGAACTTGTTGTATGCTTCGTGGCAGCTGCTGGGCAAGTGTGGGAGATGCCGGAATTTTCAAGAACATTAGATCATCTGCGACGGAGATGTGAGGCCAGCATCATGGCCCGGGGTTGTAATTTCGAACACCTTCTTTGATCACGATCGTTGTCTCTTTTTGTTCTTATTTGTTAGTTTTTTGCTATACTAAGAATAATAAACATGTTTTCTCACCCTGTATGTGACCTGCCTTTCTTATGTCTTGTGTCATCACCATAGGGAAGCATTTCCAACCATGCATTGCTATGTGATTTCCCATTGTCTAGGTTTGCTCTATCTCTTCTGAGACTTTGTAAACGCTGTGCTGAAACACCCTGTATAATTCCAGAATTTACTGAAATGAGTTTAAAATGATTAATTTTATATATAAAAAGACATTTACCAATAGCCAATCCATCACAGAAATTATGTAGTCCATCTCCCATAATAACCATCAATGCCGCAGAAGAGATAGAATGAGGCATTTCATGTCCATGACAGTGACTATGACCATGATGTTCAAAGACAACAACACAGCTCTCCGAATCTGAATGAGTACCCATTTCTGGTTCTAATCTAAAGTTTGTTCGACCATGGAAATTCACCTCATGATTTTGTTGAGTAGCTCCTGTTCTAGGGGTTACACTTTCAGCAACTAAGAAAAAATACATAAATAAATATAAAAGGTTTAAAAAGTAATCAATGTATACATATGAATATCAGAACATGTGATAATTCCATAAACATTAGCCTGTAACTAGCACATGAAGATATTTTATGCCATACAAAATCATTATAGCACTTCCATAAAATCCTTGTTTTTGAGCCTTTAAGAAAATGTGACTTAGCAGTCTTATCTTTAAATGGTTCATATATCACACAAATATTTAAGAAGTCAAAACTCAAAACAAGATATTTTCCAGAAAAGATTAGAACCTTTTTAAGCATGAAAACAAATTATACATATGTCAGAAAGTGATATACAAAGTGTTAATTTATTGAAATATTCAAATAGTAATAAAATGCTGAAATTATACAAACTCTGATTTAATTCCTTAAAGAAATCTTTGCAATGCTTTATAACTAACTTCTTCAAACATACATACATGAAACATATAATCTGTAGAATATTCTAATTTGGCCTAATATAGCCAATCGCTTTATTGACATCTCCCGATGCTTCATGAATGATGGAAAAATGACTCTTTTCTAATTTTCAAAGCCTAAAGTTCTTGTGCTCGTGATCCGTGAATTTCGATTTTACATCTCATGCGTTCAAATCGTAGAAAATAAAAAATATTAGAAAGTTCGATGATTTGATCACGTACATCATAAATGAAATAAATGATGCTACCTAAATTCAAATCCGACATATGTTATTTCTGTTGTCAACATCTCTTTTTCAATATGTAGCATACAACGATGAATGAGGTATCATTGGATAAGATTTTTTGACCCCATCTTAGATTGCATACTAAATTTTCGTTACTATACTTTTAGGTTAAGTACCATCATACATATTATTTCTGACGTCAACATCCCTTTTTCTATGCACATTCAAAACAGACAATAATGAATGGTGTATTATATGATAGGTTTTTAAAAAGGCTTTTAAAACAAATTCTTTGATTGCAAAAATTGCTGTTAATTATAAATTAACTGCAATGTATCAGAAAATAAACTCAAAGATTGCAGTGCTAAAACATTGCAAGGGTCTACTGGTAATGTTTTATTTGAAACAGAAAATAATTCAAAATTTTTTAATTTAGGTTCTAAAAGTCCTATTGGCAACAAACAATTAAATAAAGTTTAATTAGAAAAATGGTAATTCTTTATTATAGAAACATTTTCATAATTCAGTCTTAAGAATGTGTGTATTTGTGCCAAATATTATAAAAATCCCGAAAGTGAAGCAGGGACCAATGAAAAAATTTCTAATCTTATACAGTTTATATATGTTATATATTTTGTATTACATTATCATATATAGGTTAGTTATTTGAAAAAGATAGAACAATCGGATGACGCTTTTAAAATATAAATAAAGTTAACCAGAAAATTTTACTTTTCTTGCCAACTTCAACCTTGCCGTTTTCTCTCTCGCACCAAGATCCCTATAACAAAGAAGTGTCTGACAAAGAAATAACCTATAATGTTTATTTAGACTTAAGTTTTGGAAAGAAACAAAAAATCTCAGTAGTTTTCTATATGGAATCTTTAAAGTTTCTTAGTTTTAAAATGTGTAAAGATTTAAAGAATGTTGACAGGTTTTCAAGCAGATTTTTCATGTTTACCAGAAACATAAGAGGGTCTAGACAAGTTTCCCACTACCCTCAAACACTCACAGAATGCCTCTAGATCCCAGTAGCAGAAAGTTATTGTTGTGTCTGCAACAGCAATTTAGTGGGATGAAAATTGTCTGCGGGAGTAGCGTGTTACATTTTCTTATGTACAAACATTATAAGTGTTAAAATAAATAGCGTTCTTACTGATTAATACCAGGGGTGATTCTGAGTAAAAAAAAAAAAATTCTGAAATTCACAGCAAATTTTCTGAAAGGTTACATCCGAGGGGGGAGGCGAAAATCCACTACCGGCACTAACTATGTGTTTTTTTCGCACCCTTTTAATGAAATTTGCGCTTGTTTCGCGATCTTTTGACGAAGCTTGCCGTTTTTTCTCGATCTTTTGACGAAATCTGCTCTTTTTTCACGATCTTTTGACGAAATCTGCTGTTTTTTCGCGATCTTTTGACGAAATCTGCTGTTTTTTTTCGCGATCTTATGTGGAAATTTCTCAGGGTTTTTTTTTTGCGATCTTTTGATGAAATTTGCCGCCTTTTTTGCGATTCTTTGACAAAAATGAGCTTTTTTTTTTTGCGATCCTTTATGAAAATTACGTTTTTTCCTCGATTCTTTGATGAAATTTGTATTATTTTTTTGTGATCCCTGGACGAAATTCGCTTTTTTCGCGATCCTTTGATGAAATTTGCATTTTTTTTTTGTGATCCTCTGACAAGATTCGCGTTTTTCCCGCAATCCTTGACGAAATAGACGATTTTTCTTCCAACGATTGACGGAATTGATTTTTTTCGGCGCCCATTTGTCAAAATTTGCGATATATTTTATGTCTGAATTTTCAGATTTATGACCGATTTTTTTTTTTTTTTTTTTTTTTTTTAAATTTTCGGAAATGATTACCTCAATTTTTCGGAAAATCCTGAACAGAATCACCACTGATTAATACTATAAATAAATAGAACCATATTCCAACTATAATATTAACCCAAATAAGTAAACAGCAAAAATTAATACTTATGAAGAATTAGATAATAATGAATATGTAACATGGTTAATACACTTGGGAACAAATAAAATTCCAGCACTATTTTACACTTTTAGATACATCCATAAAAATGGCATAGAATAACACATAAGGAAATAAATACAATTAAATTTAAAAAACCAAAAAATCCGACTGCATAAAAAGTGAACTAATTAATTATTTCTCATCAATGTTAAACTATTTTTTATATTACTTACCTATTTTTTTTATTTACTTGTATAGATGACTTATAAGTTATGTTTAATTGTTGGTTCCTATCTATAAAAAATGTTTTGATGAGACCTATAGTCTATGATGGTTAGAGTTGCAGTAAAGCTAGAGATCCTACCTACACAACTTCCAGGTTGTGTAATATTTAAACGGAGCTTCTGACTGTAAAATGGTCAATGAAACATCCGTCTTCATTTTGAAAGACCTATCCAATGATATGTCACTCAATAGGGTGCGTAATTTTTTTTTCATGTCTACCGCCATTTTGTATTTTACGGCCGCCATTTTGAATTTAAAAAACAAAACCAAGCCTATAACCATCGGACAGTTAAGACAAATCGACAGAGACCTCATTCATTAAAATCCATCAAGTCGTTAGGATGTTTCGAGGGTATAAAGAAATCCATATACCCAGATACGCGTGAAACGCATAACCCTTTTTGGCAATTGGGTAAATAGTGACCACATTGATTATCTATTGCACAGAAATCTTATCAGATCTTTTCATTTTTCACAAAAGGTATTTTTTAGACATTATATTATTAGAGAATTTTTGAAGAATAATGTGTTTTAACTTAGTAAGGTACCATGAAAGGAAATTTCATATATAATAAAAAGTTAAGAGAACAGAGCTTGATTTTTTTCTTTAAGTGCAAAAAAAAATTATATAAATAAATAAACAAAATAAAGATACGGTATCAGTACAAAAGTAGAAGTCAGGAGTAAACTAAGTTAAAATTTAGGAATTCTGTACAGCCATCAGGAGTCCTTTTGACGAAATTAGAGTTTACCGCGATCCTTTGACAGAAATTTGCGTTTTTCGCAATCTTATGACGAAATTCCGCGAATTTTCCACAATCCTTTTAGAGAAATTTGTGTTTTTTCACGATCCTTTGACAGAAATTTGCGTTTTTCCGCGATCGTTTGACTAAATTCGTGTCTTTTCCTTGATCCTTTGATAGAAATTTGCGTTTTTTCGGCATCCCTAAGACGAAATTCACGTTTTTCCCGGGATTTTTTGACGAAATTCGCGTTTTTACAGCGATCCTTTGGCAGAAATTTGCGTTTTTCGCAAGGAATTCTGTACACCCATCAGGAGTCCTTTTGATGAAATTAGAGTTTTTACTGCGATCCTTTGACAGAAATTTGTTTTTTCGGCACCCCTGGGACGAAATTCATGTTTTCCCTGGGATCTTTTGACGAAATTCGCGTTTTTACAGCGATCCTCTGGCAGAAATTTGCATTTTTTCACAATCTTTTGACGAAATTCCGCAATCCTTTGACTTAATTTTCTTTTTGTCAAGATCCTTTGACAGAAATCTGCATTTTTCGCGATCATTTGACAGGAATTTGCATTTTTTCTGCGATTGTCTGACTAAATTAGTGTTTTTTCCTTGATCCTTTGATGAAATTCAAGTTTCTTCTGCGATTATGTGACAGAAATTTGCGTTTTTCTCATGCCTCTGGAACGAAATTCACAGTTTCTTTTGGGATGTTTGGATAAAATCCAAGTTTGTACAGCGATCTTTTGGCAGAAATTTATGTTTCTCGAGATATTTTCACGAAATTCCGCATTTTTTCCGCAATCCTTTGACAGAAATTTGCATTTTTTTGCGATCCTCTGACATAAACTTGCGTTTTTTCGCGATCGTTTGACTAAATTTGCATTTTCCCCCCAATCGTTTGACTAAATTCGCGTTCTTTCCGCGATACTTTTACTAAATTGACATTCTTTTCACGATCCTTTGAAGAAATTCGTGTTTTTTCCGCAATCCTGTGACAGAAATTTGCATTTTTTCCACAACCCTGGGGCGAAATTCATATTTTTTCCCCCAGGCTCTTTTGACGAAATTCGTGTTTTTATAGCGACCCTTTGGCTATAAATTACCGATTTTTTATGCGAACGATTGTCGAAATTGATATTTTCCGACGGCCATTTGTCGAGTTCACGGTATTTTTTTGTCAGAATTTTCGAACTTTTTTTTTTTTTCCTTTTCAAGTTGGCAAATTTATCTGCAAAGTCCAAAATAAATCTGCGACGCACGTTGCGTACTTTCGGCTACCGGGCTCTAGACTTTTAGGATTTTTCTATCCTCAAGCTATGCAAGAATTATACGAACTGATTTTTTCTAACTGAGTAAAAAAATGCTTTGTCCAGGAGTCAAACACAAGACCTTCGACCCCCGTAGCAGAAAGTGTGAGACGCGCGACGTGTGTCGCAGATTTATTTTGGACCTTGCAGATAAATTTACCTACTTGGGAAAAAAAAAAAAAGGAAGTATTTCCTTTAAAAAAAAAAGAAAGAAAAGAAAAGTACGAAAATTCTGACCAAAAATACCGCGAATTCGACAAATGGTCGCCGAAATATATCAATTTCGACAAACGTTTGCATAAAAAATCGGTAATTTATGGCCAAAGGGTCGCTATAAAGACGCGAATTTCGTCAAACGATCGCGAAAAAACGCAAATTTATGTCAAAAGATCGCGGAAAGAACACGTAATTTCGTCAAAAGATCTAAAAAAAAACGTAAATTTCTGCCAAAAGATCGCTGTACAAACTCTAATTTTATCCAAAAATCCCGAAAAAAACTTGAATTTCGTTCCAGGGGCGCGAGAGAAAAGCAAATTTCTGTCCCAAAATCGCGGAAGAAACTTGAATTTCATCAAAGGATCGAGGAAAAGACACGAATTTAGTCAGACAATCGCAGAAAAATGCAAATTTCTGTAAAACGATCGCGAAAAAAAGCAAATTTCTGTAAACGATCGCGAAATTCTGTCAAAGGATCGCGAAAAACGCAAATTACTGTCAACGGATAACGAAAAGAAGAAAATTTATGTTAAAAGATCGGAATTAAATTTGCGGAATTTCGTCAAAAGATCGCGAAAAAGCGCAAATTTCTGCCAAAAGATCGCTGTAAAAACGCGAATTTCGTCAAAAGATCTCGGGAAAAAAGGTTTTTTTGTCCCAGGGACGCCGAAAAAATGCAAATTTCGTAAAGGATTGCGAAAAAAAGCTGATTTTTGTCAAAAAATAGCGGGAAAACGGCAAATTTCGTCAAAAGATCGCGAAGAAACCCCGAGAAATTTCCTCATAAGATCGCGAAAAAACACCAGATTTCGTCAAAAGTACGAGAAAAACGGCAAATTTTGTCAGTAGATTGCGAAAAACGGCATATTTTGTCAAAAGATCGCGAAAAAAAGCAAATTTCGTCAAAAGCGCGCGAAGAAAAACACATAATTAGTGCCGGTAGTGGATTTTCGCTCTCTGACCGCCCACTCCCCCTGTTGTAACCTTTCGGAAAATGTTCTGTGAATTTCAGATTTTTTTTTTTTTACTCAGAATCACCCCTGGCAGTGCCATCGCTAAGACTTTTTATTGGTGGGGGAAAGAACCTTAAATTGCCAAGTCAAATTTCCTTATTTGCCAACTTACCACAGTTAGAAAATGTAATACAGGGTGATTCATAAAAGATGGGCAGAACTTTAAGGGGTTATAGTACACTTAAAGACAAATAATATTAAATAGGAGACTAAGGGTCCCAGACGTATTCCCAAGGAGATAGGGGGCATTAAAGTTTAGGGTCCGAAATTTCAAATGATTATAAAACATGGAAAAATTGGTCGATTCGTTTGCGGTTTTTGCAAAAAATTTTCTTTATGCCAGTATTTTCTTGAAATAAAATTTTAAAGTTCAATTTCAAAAAATGCCGATAGGGGGGCGCTTTAGACTTTGGAGTAACAAACAACTATTTTTTAACGTTATTTTTTGTATTTCTTTAAATGATTTCGAAAGCTTAGACTTAAACTTAAATTTTGATCTAAAAATCTGAGTCCTAACGAGTAGTTAAGTAGCATAAACTGAAATTTGAAACCCTTCTCCCCCCAGAACAAAAATCAGTTATTCCCGATCTTTGTGTCGTAGATTAGGTTCTAACTACTG
Organism: Maratus speciosus; assembly: GCA_963932465.1. Classification (NCBI taxonomy): domain Eukaryota; kingdom Metazoa; phylum Arthropoda; class Arachnida; order Araneae; family Salticidae; genus Maratus; species Maratus speciosus. Next base: position 272,008,405 of record OZ010797.1, read on the forward strand.
CCGCGTTTTGCTAAAATTATTCTTTATGTCAGTATTTTCTTGAAAATAAATTTTAAAGAAAATTTTCAAAAAATTCCGATAGAGGGCGCTTTAGACTTTGGAGTAACGAACAACTATTTTATACCGTTATTTTTTGTGTCTCATTAAATGCTTTCTAAAGCTTAGACTTAAACTTAAATTTTCAGCTCAAAATCTAAATCGCTGAGCGTGGTTCAGTAGCGAGGGGAGGGGGTTCAAATTTCAACTTCTGAACATAGTTCAGTTTGCACTACTTAACCACGCCCAACGATTCTGTGCTGTGATACGAGGCAAAAATACAACTTTCGTCAAGGACTGCATAGTCGGAATTCACTCATAAAGGCACTGGCACAGTTGGAAACGTCGCTCATGCAAACGTTAAAGCTCCATTCCTGACGCTAGTCACCGGGTGAAGAAGGAAACAGAAAGTATGCAAATGTCAAATGGGGAAGAAGAAGAACACGTATGCAAAATTTCGACACGATTCAGGCAAAAAACCACTGAACGGTGAGTCAAGTGTAAGTCGCTGTAGTAATGAATCGGAAGATGGTGCCCTTCACGAATAAGGAAAAGGCTGAGATGCATTTAATTTACGGAGCGGCAGATGGAAATGGTGCAGAGGCACAACGAATGTACGGAGAGCGATTTCCCAACAGGCGGTTGCCTAACCACAAAACTTTCGAGCGCTTGCACAGACAGTTGTGTGAGACGGGATCATTTCTCGCTTCCCGGTCGAATGCAGGTCGTGCAAAAAAGGACGAATCAGTAGTTGTTGCAGAAGCCATTCTGGATGTAGTAGCGGCGCAGCCAAGTACAAGTACACGAACAGTGGCTAGGCAGGTGGATACCTCACAGTCCATGACTTGGAGGGTACTGAAGGATGAACATTTGCTCCCGTTTCATGTGCAACGAGTCCAGAAACTGTCTCCAGGGGATTATCCAAATCGTATTGAATTCGCCCGCTGGTTTCTGCAGCAGAACGCGCTAAATCCACATTTTGGACGAACTGTGCTTTTCACCGATGAATGTACCTTCACACGTGAAGGTACATTTAACACACACAATGCACATGTATGGGCGGATGTCAATCCACATGCTACGTATCCACATGCTCATCAGAGACGCTTTTCCATCAATGTTTGGGCAGGAATCCTCGGAGACCACCTAATTGGACCGTACCTTCTTCCTGAACGCCTCAACGGTAAAACATACCTCACATTTCTGCAACATGTGCTGCCAGACCTGTTAAACGTTGTTCCTCCACGCATCCGGTGGGTCATGTGGTTCCAGCACGATGGAGCGCCAGCCCATTACGTACGAGACGTCCGCAACTATCTGGACATCACATTTCCGAACAGATGGATTGGTCGAGGTGGTCCTGTTGCTTGGCCTGCTTGCTCGCCAGATCTTTCAACCCTCGATTTCTTTTTTTGGGGACGATTGAAGGCTCTTATGTATGAGACACCCATTGAATCCCCCGAGGAACTGGTCGCCAGACTTTCCGCCGCTGTAGGGGAAGTGCTCGAAAAGCCTGATGTTTTCGCGAATGTTCGCCGTTGTTCTGCGTGCATAACCTCTGGTGGTCACAATTTTGAACATTTATTGTAATTACATGTTAATAAATATGCTTTGGTAACATAATCCTAATTTGTGTCTTTTTACCTCGTATCACAGCACATAATGTGTGGACATGGTAAACTGAACTGTGCTCAGGAGTAGAAATTTCAAACCCCTCTCCCCAGAAACTTAACCACGTCTAACGATTCAGATTTTGGGCTGAAAATTTAAGTCTAAGCTTTAGAAAGCATTTAATGAGACACAAAAAATAACGGTATAAAATAGTTGTTCGTTACTCCAAAGTCTAAAGCGCCCTCTATCGGAATTTTTTGAAAATTTTCTTTAAAATTTATTTTCAAGAAAATACTGACATAAAGAATAATTTTAGCAAAACGCGGCAGTAGTTAGAGCCTAATCTACGACACAAAGATCGGGAATAACTGATTTTTGTTCTGGGGGGAGAAGGGTTTCAAATTTCAGTTTACGCTACTTAACTACTCGTTAGGACTCAGATTTTTAGATCAAAATTTAAGTTTAAGTCTAAGCTTTCGAAATCATTTAAAGAAATACAAAAAATAACGTTAAAAAATAGTTGTTTGTTACTCCAAAGTCTAAAGCGCCCCCTATCGGCATTTTTTGAAATTGAATTTTAAAATTTTATTTCAAGAAAATACTGGCATAAAGAAAATTTTTTGCAAAAACCGAAAACGAATCGACCAATTTTTCCATGTTTTATAATCATTTGAAATTTTGGACCCTAAACTTTAATGCCCCCTATCTCCTTGGGAATACGTCTGGGACCCTTAGTCTCCTATTTAATATTATTTGTCTTTAAGTGTACTATAACCCCTTAAAGTTCTGCCCATCTTTTATGAATCACCCTGTATAGTTTTTATTTGTTAAAAGTTTAATAATATTCCCAATTAGTTTTGTAATTTTTGCCAAGTCTATCAGAAATAGAAAATATATTATAGTTTTTATTAAAGTTTTAAAAAAAATTGCCAACTAAGTTTGTAAATTTGCCAAGTGTAATAACATTCGTGAATGTTTGGGGGGGGGGGGGGGGGGCTCCCCCCGTCACCCCCTCCTTAGTGAGGCCCCTGACCCCTGGTATTAATCAGTAAGAATGCTGTTTATTTTAACACTTATAATGTTTGTACATAGGAAAATGTAACACGCTGCTCCCGCAGACAATTTTCATCCCACTAAATTGCTGTCGCAGACACAACCATAACTTTTTGCTACTGGGCCTTTGACTTAAATTACTAACAGTCTACCTATTGAGCTGCTTGGGATGACACAGAAGACATATTTCACTCAGACCATTACCTGTGGTATATTCTGTTGAGCTGTACATGGGCAGACCAGATGCTATTACCTAAGGTTTTCTGAGTGAAATGTGCCAGCTGACATCCCAGGTAGCTCAACAGATACAGCATTGGCAATTTAAGTCAATGATCTTGGGTGCAACTCCTGTGCTAGGAATTTTTTTCACTCAGTTAGAAAAATTCAGTTTGTATGTTTTTTTTACCAATCAGTATGATTGTGTCAAAAATAATAAAGTGTATTTAAGTAAATGAAGCTACAAGGAGTAATTATCCCCTTTATTAACCCCTTGACATACGAAGACGTCATTTGTTTCTTATGTCAAAACAATAATTGATGCGTCGCAGACGTCTTCAACATTCCGTTGCGAGTTGTTTACAATGCAATCAAAGATCATTTCTATATCAAGAAATTAATAATTCCGCACAGTTTAGAGTTTTTAACGTTAAAAATAATCAAACGGTATATCCGAAACAAATTTATTTTTCGAAAGTGAGGATGAAGATGCAGCCAGTAGTTCGATCGAAATTTCTGAAGAGAGTAGTTTATTCTGAAATGTTCGTAAACGAATAAAACCTTTATCCAGCAGTGATGAGTCAGATTCATCAAAAAGTATAGAATGGAAATGGGAAGATAAAGAGATTATTCCAAACACAATACCATTTACTGAACATTGTACATTCCGAACTGTTTTGAAAATTTTCATACATTAGAAAATTTTAATTAATAATTTGAATCTAATATAACAGTTATAAAATGTATTTATTTTTTGTTGTAACACTAAGTTTGAAGTTTTGTTATTCAAATAAAGTATTTTGAACAAGATACAAAGCTACATTTGAATGCCATAACAACCGATAAATAAATAGTATTTCTAGACACATTACTTTTGTGTTTAATGATATGTCAAGGGGTTAACTTCCAGGTGCAAAATTTGGAATTTTGAAGTATTTTATCTGTTACTTAATACTGTTCAAACAGCCATTTTGTCAAAATTTTCTTAGAGACATATTTAAGAAACATAATGTTTTAGAAAATATACACAGTTTTCTAACATGCCACTACAGTCTAGAAGAATTATCTTTTCAAAAAGTACAAAAATAGGGTAAAAGAAAAAAAAAGGAAAAACTTTTATTTAATCTATTTTTTAATTTGAATAATTTTTATTAAATCTAATTTTCTATATTTTATTTATATAAACAATCAATCAATTCCTATATGTAATAGGTACGAATCTTATATTAAGGACTCAAATATTTTGTTACTTTGAATAGTTTCTTTTTCATCTTTTTCTGTTATGCTGTCATACAAAGCTTTGTTAGGCTCTGCTGTATTGTCTTTGCCATTCTCTTTAGTTTCATATTCTTCTGTCTGCATGGAAAAAATAATAATACAAAAATTACTCTTAACAAACTTTTACAAATTATGAATGCATAACATTCTTAGTTTGGTCCACTTGATGATAAAATTTGATATGACATACTCTTTTCTCCAACTACTCAAATCCAAAGCATCAAACTGAGGAAAATATTTACTTACAATTTGTAAATAAATGAATATTGATGAGAATAAAAAAGGAAGATGGGTAGATAAGCATTGGTTTTTACCCTCCACATAGATAAGGTCAATGTTTTTCTACTTTTTTATCTAACTTGGCTCATGTATGTAATCTAAAATTCATTTTTCACTCACTTCCTTATATGTTAGAATTAGAGATCAACTGAAAATTGGATTTCGTTTTTGCCCAAAATCCAAGTTTTGCTGAAAATTCATTTTTGGCAAAAATGCTGGCAAAGATTCGGCCAGAACAAAACTATCTACATTCCAAAAATCTTGTTTTTTCCTCTGGAAATTTTCAACTCTTTGATTTGAGTAGTATTGGCTTAAATGTGACACTTTATTTATTGCTCTGAACTTGGCTGTTTACAATTGAAGAGCTAAGTGGAAGAACATGTTAAGTAACAAAAATTACATTTCAAGAAATTTGAGGTGAAAGTTTTTGCTGTAAATTTTAATGATTTATTTTCTGTTTGATACCATGTGTTTAAAATATTAACAGATATGGTACTAAACTCTCTCAGGAAAACTGATTCATATTTAATTTTCAAATATTAAAAATTATTAATATTATTGACATTATTAAATATTAAAATATTAATGAATAATCTCTTAAATCTTCAAGACTACTAAATAGAATCTTAGTATTTTAGCTTCACCATGTGATAGGATACCTCATAACGTTTTCATCCAAAAGATTAAAAAAAAATTATAAAATGTAGCATAGCATGTTCATCCACTCAGCTCTTCAATTATCAGTCATCACTGAGTCAAGATGCGAGTGTGAATTATAAAGCAAGCAATGCATATATGACTTAACACTTGCTCATTAAAAGCTGCAGACTTAGTAATAGAAATTTTTCAGTTTGAAACCGCAGAAGTGTTTCGAATACTCTTCGAGAAAGTTCTAGTACAACAGATGATCAAATACAAAAATTATTATAAAAGGTAAATCGAGGTATGTATGACTAAAACATTTTTTAATTAGATGAAATTCGTATAATTAGAAAATCATTCTGTGCCGTTGATGAATTGCTTTTTTTTTTTTTTTTATGCAAATAAAAAGTTTTGGTCAGAGGTACAGAAAGACAACTTGGGCCACATGTATAATTAATTAATAATTATGTATATTTTAGTATGTATTAATTACTTTTTAAAAAATTTGTGGACATTTTTGTTTTTGGCTGAAAATAGAAAGATCACCAAAATTCGGTTTTGGTCGATCCCTAGATAGAATTATACAAATTATGCATGCAGGTGTATTTCTTATGGCAATATAACATTTTAATATTATCATAACTTAATGATAAATTAATAATTTTTTTTAAGGCACGTTTTGTTAGCCTGGTCCTGAGCATAAATTGTAAAATATTCTTTATGACTACAACTGTATATATGTTATAACAACAATCGATTAATTATGCACCAAACCATGTTCATTAAATTAGAAAAACTGGCTGTAAAACTGCAACTATGAAATTTTTAAACGCTGAAAAATAGAAAATAAAATATAGATAAAAAATAAAAGTAATAATTTTTTTTTTCTTTTTCCAAGATGTTTTGACTGTTTCAGTATAGCTTAAAATTTACAGCCTGTCTGATTGGTTTTTGTTTGAAGTTTTCTTTAAAATTTGTTATATAAGATAAAGAAGATGGGTTTATTTGAAAATTTTTAATGCATTTCAATTACAACAATTTGATTTTCTTATAATATTTTGTAAGAAGCACTCATAATACCATCATAGTTTGAAGCACATTAATATATGAAAAATAAAACATATGAAAAAACTACAATGGTATAAGTGCTGTACGAGTATATCAAGAGGAAAATCTAATTGATATACAATAAAATTTGCTAAGTAAATTTATGTTCCTTATCTTATAAAACACATTTAACACTTTGAGGTCAAAGCCCAAGTGTCTCTCAGGTCAACTTTTAACTCTCTGAGCTATAAAAATAACTACTATATATGTTCGCTGTTTTTTCATATATTATCTACAAACCTTTTATTAAAAAAATAAATAAATAAAATATGTGGCAGCACTAAACAGAAGTATATGAAAATATCTAGAATCAGAGTTTAATTCAAACTTATTGTGAACCTTGTAGTGTTGCACTTTATGCTTTGAAATGTACCACACAAAAGCAAATTTTACTAAATAATGTTTATATACAAATAAAACCTATATACATTCCTCAGATATTTGCACAACATTTGGGTACTTTTTATTTAAGTCTATGTAAAATTGTACGTTAAAAAAATGTTTTCTTATGCAGAACTTTATTATAAAATATAAAACATAGTTTTTTCAATAATTTCTCATTAAATATTAATTTTTAGTACATTTAAATTGATTATGAATAAGAACAGTTTGAAGTTTATAATAAAAAAAACATTAAAATACATATTTTCCAAGTATATATTTAAAAATCATGAAAAGTACCAAATATTCTCAGTCCAGAGGGAGATATGACCTCAAAGTGTTAAATAATTTTCAAACACAAATTAATCGGAGTGTCAGTAAATATGGATCCGAAAATATTAACAATAATTTACTTTTATATGCATAATAAAATAAATGCGTTTTAAATTAAAAATAGAACAAATAGAAAATGGCACAAAGAAAACTATAAATGTTATTCTTACATTTTTAAGTAAGTACATGTTTTATCTTAAATTATAAAAAATATTTTCAGAGCAGATTTCTAGAGGGGCGGGGGGGGGGGGGGGGGGGGAAAGCATGAAAGGTTAAAGAAAATCCAAGATATCATATGACATAATTAAGGAAAATATAATACAAAAATTATCACATTCTTCTGTATTATGGGCAACAAAAGTTCGTTAAAAATATGAAAATTAATTTAAAAGAACAAATGATGATACAAGATTGCAGTTTAAAAGAATGGGATCAGGGAGAGAACGGGTATTTTTAATAACAAAAAAGTTGTAGATTTAAAAGTCATGGGCAGAGGGCACACTTAACCAAAATATGGCAAATATATGCAAATGAAACTTGTAATAAAATACAATGAGCAGAGGGGGGATGGGGGGGAGAACAACGTCTGACAAGCTTTGATGTCCCTCAAGTTGAAAGTGGGCCTTTTTCCGATCTTGAATCTTTTGCCATTGAAAACTTTCACAGTACTTGAGTCTCAGATTCATCATTCATATGTTTAATTAACAATGCCTTGATTTAGTAATTATAGCATACTGTAAGCAAAAAATGAAGAAGTCAGATGTATCCAGGTGTTTTATTCATGACCTGATCAGGGTCAAAGAGGGGACAAGGGGGGCCGGAAATTGAGAGGGTGCCAAATTTATACCACAAACCTGGTTTCTTCTTCTATTTTTTTTTTTTTTTTTTTTTGAAAAAGAAAAATTATATATTTACACATTAGGAATTTTTTGCCAATGAAAGTACGTTCCTTTTTTGTTTCAAAGTTATCGCATTTTCCCTTAGCCTACACCCAAATACAAATTTATGAATAAGAACGTCTTTCTTTTCAAAACTTGTTTTAGGCCTTTGTCTTGGTCTCTTTTGCTAATCTTCCTTTTTTGTGCCAGTAATATATTTCTGTGCTTGTGACAAAAACTATATTCTCAAAATAACATGAAATTTTTCTTCTGGGGATACAAAAGGGTTGTAAACTGTTATACTTTACTGCTAGATACATATTTTCAGGAGATAGAGATAACAGGATTTTTATCTTCTAATAAAAATATATACAATTATGAAAGTTATGAATAGTAATTCTTACTAATAAAGAAATAAGAAATTATTAATAATAAAAATAAAATGATACATGATGATTACATTAAAAAGATTAATTTAAATTTGCTCATAGTAAAGGTTAAATACATATGATGCCTCTTTAAAACTATGTAAGTTCAAATTCTATCAGATCAAATAGCATCATAATAACCAATCATAATAACCAGAATCAGGATAACTGGCAAATCTGGAATAAATTATAACAAAATATTATTTAAATACCCGTAATTCAGACAGAATTATTCAGCAAAGATTTCAGAGACAGAGCAAAAAAGGTTTCATGATCAAAAAGTACAACAGTACCACATTCGTTCGTTTGAATCAATTGTCAAATTCTAAATTGCATAACAACTACGTGATAAAGATATTCATTCAATTCCTAATTAGGATACAATATTAGAAGTAAATGGGTTTTAGTCAGCAATAAATTGCAGACACAGAGCAATAAGGTTATCATTATCTAAATACATGCAAGAACACCATACTTTTTTTTAACAATTGTTAATTTTTTAAAAATTAAAGCTGCAATATTAAAAGAGAATGGGTTTTCAGACAAATTTAATCTGTACAAATTTCAGAGACAGAACAATAAAGTTAGCATCATCCAAACCCATGCAGGAAAATGACACACATATTAAGTTTTTAAATTACTAAAGTTACATAACAGAGGTATTCAATTTCTGATGAAAAGTGGAAACTCCTAAATATGGTACAATTTTAGATATAAACGGGTTTTCAGACAAATTCAATCAGCATAATTTTCAGAGACAGAGCAATGAGTTAGCATCATCCAAACCCATGCAAAATAACAGCACACGTTATTTTATTATTAAATTTTAAAATACTAAAGTTACACGATAGATGATAAAGATATTAAATTCTGAATGACACACAGCAACTCATAAACATGGTAAAATGCTAGAAGTAAATGAGTTTTCAGACACATTCAATCAGCATAAATTTCAGAAGCAGAACAATAAAGTTAGCACCATTCAAACCAGACTTCGAGTCGATTACGAAGGATTGTAATCGATTATGATTAATTTCAATTTAAAAAAACCGATTACGTCTCTATTTATGCGAATTAGATTACAATTACATTTTTGATTATCTATTTTTTTAAATTCTAAATTACGATTATGTTTAGATTACGATTATTTCTTTTTTTGTTAGATTACGATTACTGAACTAGTCGATTATGATTACTGTTCGATTACACTGATTTCGTAATCTGCGTGTTATAAACAAGAGTCCTGCATCATATCGGGTAATCTGATTTTACCCAAACCGGACCTGATACTGAGTTCGGGTAGGTTTGGAGGTTGGGGCTAATATCCTTCATGGCTGCAGTCCTGTTTACATTAAATGTTTGGAATTGTGTTTTGGCATTTGCGAGTCGGCTTCGGATTTACCCAATTTTTTTTTACAAAAGAAAAAAAAAGGCCTAAATATTTTGTCAGACAAAAAAATTGCATACTTGAATATTAATGAGTATTATATATATATGTGTGTGCGTGCGTGCTTCTTTTTTACCAAAAACAATAATTATAATATATATTAGAGATTCAATTATAGGCTAATATTCAATAATTGCATTATATTAAGGATTAATTTTCATAGATTTCTGTTTCGGGTTGAAGTATGTTGGTACTTAAAATAAAATTTTCAGGTTTCGATTAGGCATAACCCGAGTTGTGCAAGATTCTATTACGAACTCCTCTTGCTTCAAATTCGTTGCTTAACTATCTACATGTAATAATTACATTTTATAATTTTTTAGCAATGAAGAACTGCATTAGTATTTATATGTAAATATGTTCACAGTTCTAAATCAATTAAGCATGTTTGAAAAAATCTCCCCAATTCAAATCTCTCTAGTTTTATTGAGTTTTGATCATTTACTTTTAAAATTCTTATGAACCAAGAAAAATTCAACAAAAAACACATTTTTTCATATACATGTTAATGTTCGATATTGAGAAAATGCCTCAGTAAAGAGTTAAGAGGTTTTATTTTTGCCTTCTCATTCACGATTATAAAAGATTAAATTTTCTTCTATTTGTTAATTATCATAGTAGAACATAATTCCCTGTCTCATCTGCGTGTGTCTATAAATATGATAAATACAATTATATTGTTTTCGGACAAAAAATGGAGAAATACAAACTAAAAAATTATGCTGATTTTCTGAATCTTAAATGCAATAAATTTTAAAATAAATTTGAAACACATGAATGTTAAAAGGAAAATAAAAACTGTCTTCTGGTAAGAGAGAATTTACGATATTTTCCTGGGATCAATTGAATTGCCACGGGACGCATAGGAAGTGTTAAAAAAGGCAGCCGGGCATGCCAGGAGGGTTTAAAAGATCCGTCGGGTGCTGCGCCCTGCTAAAGCAGCTTATAGTCAACACTATTCAAGATAAGTAAAGCTTATCCAATGTTACAACTTATCCAATTTCTACACTCTACTACAATGTTAGAAGGAGATGGGCTATCAGACAAATTTAATCAGCATAAGTTTCAGAGACAGAGCAATACAGTTTGCATCATCCAGACCCATGCATAAATAAGATACTTATTAGTTTATTATAAAGATATTCAATTCCTAACAACAAACAGAACCTCATGTAATAAAATATTCAAAGTAAATGGGCTTTTAAACAAACGCAATCAGCATAAATATCAGAGACTTAGCATCATTGAAATCCATGCAAGAACACAAAATATAATCAGTTTAATCAATAGTAAAATTTTCAAATTATTAAAGCTACAGACAGTCAATCAATTCCAAACAAACAAAAATTCCTAATTAGGGTGCAATATTAGAATGAGCAATGCAACAAATATTAAGTTACTATTCAATATTCGATTAACAACCAAACATAAAAATTAGTATTCAGCTGAGGTAGAATAATATTGTTTAAAATACATTTTACCTACACATTAGAACTTTTTAATTTAAAAATTAATAATATTCATTTATGATGAGAAAATTTAATTGATATTGTTGATTACTTCAGTATTTATACATATAAAAAATCCAAACTTCATTAAAAATATATATTTCAATACCATTTTGGGAGATATCCTTTTCTTTTTAACAGTAGTATTTTTCAAAATTAAGCTAATTTCTATTTCATCATTATACTTGCAAATAGTACAAATTTATCTGCTTATAGTTAAATATGGTATGAGTTTGAAAAAAATCTACACTGAATATACTTGATCTGATTCATTCTGAATGTAAATTATACTATTATTTCTTTCATAATTTGTTTTGGGAGTTTCATGAAATAATCAACTAATCTTGTGAAACAAACTACCTTAAAAACTTACATTTTTCCAATTCTAAAGAATTTTAGTGGGCGAAGCTCATGTCTGGTAATTTTAAGACTACATACAGCCAAATATTTGCATTCTGGATAAATTCATGTTTAAAAAAAAAAATCTGCTCACGTATTTTTTAAAAAGAAAATGATAAATTTTAACTGGAAAAAAAAAAAAAAAAAAACTAGAAAACAGTAATTCTGCTTTTTCAGAATTTAGTGTCGCCCCCAATGAAAAAAAATATATGTATATATAAATAGTACAAAACCTATTTCAATTTTAAGACTTAAAGCACACACTTTTATTTTATGTAAAATGACGTCATTCGCATCCGCTTAAGAATTCCACATTTACGATCCACTCTTAAACATCTACAGTAAAGCATGCATAAGGATGTCACTATTGTAAAATAATACACAAATGCAGCAAAAAGATGGCGTCATGAAACTTCACAAAAAAAGGTCTATCTAATGATTCATAGGCATTCATTTGTTTGTAACATTAATATAGACGGTTTCAGTCGTGACGTCAGTCATGACGTTTTGGTTGGAAACTGACTCCAAAGAAACGGTTGCTATGTTGTATTTTCTGTTTTGTTTGTGTGTTGTAACTATATCTTATATCTATATCTCACATGTAAGTCTTTTAATACTTGATATGTACTGGTAACATATTCCACAATTTATATTTAAAAAGAAATGATGCATAGCAACCGTTTGTTTGGAGTCAGTTTCCAACCAAAACATCATGACTGAGGTCACACTGAAAGCGTCTACAGATACTTAAAATTAAATACAGTAGGACCTCTATTTTGCGAATTTCTCTATTTTGCGAACTTTTCCTTGGAACTAAGAACATTTTGCGAATTTCTTCGTAAAATAACCTCCAAATAGCGAAGTGCATTCTCTATTTAACGAACTTTTTCTTGTGATCAAAACTTTTTTTCTCCCCATTTCTCAAAATATTTCTGGACACATCAAACTTATTCTTTCTTTAAACACATTTTATGATGTTCAATGGCCTTGAACTGGTTTTACCAGGCGCCTTCTTTGTCAGCAGTGAGAATTCGGTAAGTACGGAGGACGAAGACGATAATCCCTTAGAGTAACTTTAAAAAATGTGGATACAGTGGAAAAAAAAGAAGAAATTAACCATCATGTGCAGATTGATGATTGCATTTCACTTAATTCTGAAATTGAGACCACACTATCCGAATTGGTTATTTTCGACAGTGTGAAAAAAAAAAAAAAAACAACACAGCACTGAATTGCGATAAAGACGAATATGATGATGGAAATGATCATTATGCAAGAATTAACAAAACTTGAAATGCTAACATCATTCGAAACAATCCAACGCAGATTATAGTTAGAAGAAAATACGCATGAAGGGGTTTTTGGTGCATTGCGAAGATGCGAGACGCATTATGAGAGAAAGCACTTTTTTAAATAAAAAACTCAGGCAATATTAACAGAGTTTATCAGAAATTAAATTTAAGGACGCATATGTTAATGTATGGTTAAAATTACTTGTTATAATAATAATAAATACGATAATGTCATTAAAATTCGTTAATTTTAATGTAAAACTATTCACTTAAAACAGAAAATACAAAGTATTCCCAGACAATGTTTTGTTTTTCTTGCAGATTTCAAAGATTTAAACCCATAGAAAAAATGAATTGATGATGGATATTGGCGGGTAAAATAAATAAAACAAATCGGTATAGTTTATTAAAAAAAATGTGATTAATTACTTCTAGTAAAAATATTTAGTGTTTATGAATTTAAAATCTGTTTTATGTAGTTTAAAGTATTTTAAAAGGTGAATCTCTATTTAACGAATTTTCCATATAACGAACTTTTTTCCGGGATTTAGTGACTTCGTTAAATAGAGGTTCACTGTACTATAGTTTATAATAACTCCATGTTTTAACAGAAATTAATCGTTTATATTTTTCCAAAATAGCACGTATTTTAATTACATTTTCTTTTGGTTGTTATGAGAAAATGGCAACAAAAAGATATAATTGCTATTTTTCAACTATTTTCCCTTTGCTTTCTACATAAATGAAGCACTTGAGTTGCCAAAACTAAACAAATGGTGCTAAAAACTACAAAAAAATTAATATTTAAAAAATCAATGAAGATACAGTTTTCAAACAAATTGCATTTAAAAGTACTTTTTTTTTTCCAATACGACGGTATAAAAATTTTAAATGTGCGATGCTTAGAAATTGAAAAATTTGCTCTAGAGCATTTAATCGCACAATGATACATCTGCTTTGTTTATTGCTGCCTTCTGTAAGGTAACGTTATTTTTTGGAGACAAAATAAGCTGGGAGAAAGAAATAGCATACCGTCCCGGGGGCTAAAAATACATAAAGTGTGTGTAAACTGATTTTTATATCTCGCTTTCGGACAACCTTAATTCATAATTTGGCATTTGACAAAATGACTGTTCATAGCATTTCTAATTAAAAGTGAATGGGATTCAGACAAATTTAATCAGCATAAGTTTCAGAGACAGAGCAATACAGTTTGCATCATCCAGACCCATGCAAGAACATAACATGCATTAATTTTAATCAGTTGCTAACAATTAAAATTATCAAAGTTACATGATAAAGACATTAATTCAATTCCTAATGATAAGTAAAATTTATACAATGTTAGAAAAACATGAACTTTCTGATAAATTTATTCAGCATAAGTTTCAGAGACAGAACAATACAGTTTGCATCATCCAGACACATGCAAAAACATAACATGCATCAATTTTAATCAGTTGTTAAATATTAGAATTATTAAAGTTACATGACACATAACACAAGTTACATAAACAGACACACATTCAAATTCTGAATGATACGTAAAATTTATACAATGTTCTAATATCTACATGCTACTACAATGTTAGAAATAGATGGGCTTTCAGACAAATTTAATCAACATAAGTTTCAGAGACAGAGCAATACAGTTTGCATCATTCAGACCCATGCAAGATCACAGCATGTATTAATTTTAATCAGTTATTAAATATTAAAATTATATAAAGACATTCAAATTCCTAATAAGTAAAATTTATCCAATGCTAGAATTTCTACACTCTACTACAAATGTTAGAAAGACATGGGCTTTCAGACAAATTTAATCAGCATAAGTTTCAGAGACACAGCAATACAGTTTGCATCATTCAAACCCATGCAAGAACACGGCATGTATTAATTTTAATCAGTTATTAAATATTAAAATTATATGATAAAGACATTCAAATTCCTAATAAGTAAAAAATTTATCCAATGTTAGAATTTCCACACTCTACTACAAATGTTAGAAAGAGATGGTCTTTCAGACAAATTTAATCAGCATAAATTTCAGAGACAGAGCAATACAGTTTGCATCATCCAGAGCCATGCATGAATAAAATACTTATTATTTATTATTAAATTACTAAAGTTATATAATAAAGATATCTAATTCCTAACAACAAATAGAGCCTCATGTGATAAAATATTCAAAGTAAATGGGCTTTTAAACAAA
Organism: Maratus speciosus; assembly: GCA_963932465.1. Taxonomy (NCBI): domain Eukaryota; kingdom Metazoa; phylum Arthropoda; class Arachnida; order Araneae; family Salticidae; genus Maratus; species Maratus speciosus. The sequence goes on from OZ010797.1 coordinate 272,023,508, forward strand.
TTCAATCAGCATAAATTTCAGAGAAAGAGCAACAAAATTAGCATCATTGAAATCCATGCAAGAACACAACAGATGCTTAGTTTAATCAATTGCAAAATTTTAAAATCATTAATGTCACAGACAGTCAATATATTCCAAAGAACAAGCAAAAATTCCTAATTAGGGTGGATTAAATTTGAGAAACAAAGCAATAAAGTTTGTATCATCCAATCCCATGCCTAAACATAACCTGCATTTGTTTTAACCATTTCAGGCACAGTGTAATTCTGTTTGTAAAATGATTGATTGGCATCAGAATTTATAAATAAATTTCATAAAAAATAAAAATGTGTTTTCTAAACTTTGATTATAAAAGCAAAATTTCATTAAAATATTCTTGGTGCAGTTTGGAATTAAGTGGTCACACCTTATGACCACTGCCCTTCAAAGGGTTAATCAGTTGTTAAATATCAAAATCATTAAAATAGAGATTTTTAAAAATAAGAAAGATTTCTACGATGATAGAAATTCTAAATGCCAATTACAATGTTAGAAAGAGATGGGCTTTCAGACAAATTTAATCAGCATAAGTTTTAGAGACAGAGCAATGCAGTTTGCATCATCCAGACCCATGCAAAAACATAACATGCATCAATTTTAATCAGTTGTTAAATATTAGAATTATTAAAGTTACATGGCACATGTAACACAAGTTACATACAGAGACACACATTCAAATTCTTAATGATACGTAAAATTTATACAATGTTCTAATATCTACATGCTACTACAATGTTAGAAATAGATGGTCTTTCAGACAAATTTAATCAGCATAAGTTTCAGAGACAGAGCAATACAGTTTGCATCATTCAAACCCATGCAAGAACACGGCATGTATTAATTTAAATCAGTTATTAAATATTAAAATTATATGATAAAGACATTCAAATTCCTAATAAGTAAAAAATTTATCCAAATGTTAGAATTTTCACACTCTACTACAAATGTTAGAAAGAGATGGTCTTTCAGACAAATTTAATCAGCATAAATTTCAGAGACAGAGCAATACAGTTTGCATCATCCAGAGCCATGCATGAATAAAATACTTATTAGTTTATTATTAATTTTTTTTAATTACTAAAGTTATATGATAAAGATACCTAATTCCTAACAACAAACAGAACCTCGTGTGATAAAATATTTGAAGTAAATGGGCTTATAAACAAAATCAATCATCAGCGTAAATTTCAGAGAAAAAGCAACAAAATTAGCATCATTGAAATTCACGTAAGAACACAATAGATATTTAGTTTAATCAATTGCAAAATTTTAAAATTATTAATGTTACAAACTGTCAATATATTCCAAACAACAAGCAAAAATTCCTAATTAGGGTGGATTAAATGGGTGGCATAAATTTGAAAAACAAAATAATAAAGTTTGTATCATCCAATCCCATGCCAAAACATAACCTGCATTTGTTTTACCCCTTTCAGGCACAGTGTAATTCTGTTTGTGAAATGATTGATTGGCATCAGAATTTACAAATGAATTTCTAAAAAAATAAAAATATGTTTTCTAAACTTTGATTAAAAAAGTAAAATTTTATTAAAATATTCTTGGTGCCGTTTGGCAGTTTGGAATTAGGACCATTGTCCTTTAAAGGGTTAATCAGTTGTCAAATATCAAAATTATTAAAAAAGACATTTCTTAAGATAAACAAGATTTCTACGATGTTACAAATTCTAAATGCCAATTACAATGTTAGAAAGAGATGGGCTTTCAGACAAATTTAATTAGCATAAATTTCAAAGACAGAGCAATAAAGTTTATAAAGCTTGCTTCATCCAAACTCATGCAGGAATCAATTGCAAAACATTATTTTATTATTAATTTTTTTAAATTAAATTATTATTAAATTTTTATTTTATTATTAAATTGCAAAACATTATTTTATACACATTATTTTATTATTAAATTTTAAAAGTTCCTAAAATTGCATGATAGAGATATTCAATTTTCTAATTAAAAGTGCAAACTTCTAAATATGGTATAATTTTAATAGCAGAAATGGTGCAGCATAGCTGTAGGTGCTACAGATTATTTTGAACCTTGCAGATTAATCTAACAGCTTAAAAAGAAATGCTGGGTCTAAAAACAATTGCTGAATTTTACTTTGCATTTAGATTTTTTGTATCTAATGCATAATGTAAAGCAGAAAATGCATTTTTGCTGAGATTTTGCCTTATAAGTTTAACAAATTAGAACACAGCATGCTCAATTTTTAATAAACAGAGTTGCAAAGGTGACTATTTTTTTTAATTTTTGAAAACCACAATTTTTAAATTATAATTTTTCTGTTATATTTTTAGTTGAAATCTCAGTATGTATGGACACAGCACATGTGTGCACTAGCATAGCATGCATTAGTAGTGATTATCTTTGATAATAATTCCAGTTTTGTCAAGATCTCAAAAAAAAAAAAAAAAGATAATGTCTACAAAATGTTTTATTCATAGCATTAAAAAAAAAAAAGAATATGGTTATTTACAACAGAGAGTCTTCATAAGCAATTATAATTAGAGATTGACTGAAAAACCATTTTCGGTCCAAAATCTGAGTTTTGCCGAAAATGAATTATTGCAAAAAAGCTCCCAAAAATTCGGTCGAATCGAAACTATCTGAATTCCCAAAAATCTTTTTTCTTACTTCGGAAATTTTCAACATTACTCATTCATTTGAGCAGTATCGATTCAAATGAGAGACTATTTATAGCTATGATATGAACTTCAACCTGTATAATTATCAGTCATGACTGACACAAGGCATGTGTGGAAATTATAAAGCAAGCAATGCATATATGACTAAACTTTAAAGACGCTTTTCACGTGCTCATTAAAAGCTGCAGACTTCACAAAAATAGAGTTTTAGTTTGAAACTGAAGAAGTGTTTTGAATACTCTTTGAGAAAGTTCTAGTGCAGGATCGGCGAACCTTTTTACGTGTGCATGCCAAAAATTCACCAACAACATCTATCAACAGTGTAACGTGGCACACTTTGACATAAAATAATTTTGTAATGTACAATATTTATACAAAACACTAGTTAAAAAATCAGATGCTATTACTCTGTATATTGGAATAAGCCATTAAACAAATGGAATTTTAATTCGTAAATATGATTAATTTATGTAATGATTTTCACTATAATAAGAAATAAAAATATGAAATTTTATTTAAAAAATTTTTTACCTTATTATTTATGCAACATTTAGTTATAATTATCCAAATTGCATTAAACATTGCATCAATAAATTATTAATGAGATTTTTGCTGTTGTATGTTCATTGTCATATGTCCTGATTCATATTTTGGTAATTATATAAGCTGGATCCATTTACCACCTTACTGAAGGGACTGTCTATAAAAATTAATTTGAAAAATGCAGCTTTATAAAATCATACAGAAAGGCAAAATACATGTCGCAAATGCTGCATAACATCACAAGAAAAGAAAATTCTTTTCAATCAAAAATAATTGCATTATTTAGTCTGTCCATATGAAACAAAATTTTATTCATTATAATACAAATTAAATGTTATCTGTATAATAGTTATAAAATTTATTTTTTCGCGTGCCAGAGAAATTGTCTTACATGCCAACTCTGGCATGCGTGTGCCATAGGTTCGCCAACCCTGTTCTAGTGTAACAGATGATCATTTAAAAAATCCTTATAAAAGATAAATTGAGGTATGTACATACCTAAAACATTTTTTAATTAGATGGAATCCATATAATTAGAAATTCATTCTGTGTCGTTGATGAATTAATTAAATTTTATTTTATATGAAAATGAAAGTTTTGGTCAGAGGTACAGAGAGCTAACTTGGGCCACATGTATAATTAATTAATTATGTATATTTAATAAACACATATAATTAATAATTATGTATTAATTACTTTAAAAAAATTGGACATTTTAGTTTTTGACCGAAGATAGGGAGATTACCAAATTTCGATTTTGCTCTTAAAAATTTGTTTTGGTCGATCCTTAACTATAACCCTATGTTCAATCGAAAAATAAAGTAAGATGTTATTCTAGTTTTTAAAAATTTAAAAACTTAATTGAAAAAAAGTAGGATCATTTTAATCTGATGTATGAAAAGGTGAAATTAAAATGGTAGTTTTCACACAGTTCAGCACAGTTTAGTACGGCATAAAAAAGAACAATAGCGCAATAAAACCAAAACTAGCTAGTGTCAATCAAAATCTTCTGTTTTTTCTGAGATAAATCTGGCAACCCTAGGTTACTGGGACGAATTAATTAAATCAAAATCAAATGAAAAATTGAAATACAAAACTAAGTACTTAATTTTTTTATATTATTTTATATACATAAATTAATATGCAGAAAATTACAACAAACCTTTTTACTTTTCTTTTGCCTTCTCTTTGCAGTGAATTTCCTAAGAAGATACTCAACATTAAGAAAAAAATAGAAGCCAACTAACAATGTAAATGACCTTAAAATTACAACATGTTCATGAAGTTGAACTGGTGAAGAACTATGTTCATGATTATGCTCGTGATCTGTATCATGATACGTGTGGTTGTAGCTTTCTGCATTGTGATTATGTCTATGACTTTCTGCACTCCCCTGGAGAGCCTGAAATGAAAAATGCATACAAACACATAAATATATATGTGCATTTAAATATACAATATGTTTTTTATCCAAAATGTAATGATTTCAAATAAAAAGGAAAAAGAGGGGTTTTGTTCCAGACATTTACCTCTGATGAGGTATAGCATTGAAAATTCACCAAAAGTTCACTGTTATTGTTCACCTTTATTATTTTGTGTAATTAATAATCATATATTGCATTAATAGATTATGTGATTTCAATAAAAAACATACAGTGTTTTTAAGCTCATAATGTGAGGTATAGCAACCATACTCAGCTTTTTTTTTTTTTTTTGCAGGCCATAAGTATATGTTTGTAAAGTTAGTCAACACATATGATAATAAAAAAAAAAAAAAGATAATTAAAATAATAAGACAGCACAAGCAGTATAACTAAGCAACATAACAAAGTTAATAATATCATTAGGCTTGAAAGTTTGTCGCAGAAGAAATGTTACCAAAAAATTCTAACTTTTTTATTTTCAAACAATATACTTTATGATATATTTCTGTTGCATATGTTTTCCGCTAAGATTGCTATTTGGAAATAGTGATATAAAATATTTTTGGTGCCAATTTTATCCATGACAAATTTCAACTCTAATAAGCAGCAATAACAATGTAATAATAATAATGCAGGATTTTCAAGTTCTGAAGAGAAAAAAAAAATCAAGGAACTGTCTTTAATAAATCAATCATTTGCTCAATAGGTTTTTTTTTTTATGCAGAAATGTAAAATTCAAATTTAATTAATTTCAAATAATGTTCAATTGGCATTGAAAATTAACTCCTTTACAATGAACGTTTGTTAAAGGAAAATTTGCCTTATTTAATGAATACATTTTTGGAATTAAATTAGGCAAAATTTAATGTTTTAAAAATCTGCTGATAAAAGATTAACAAGTGGGTAAGGGTAATCACAGATCACACAGAGGGTTTCATTTAATACTCCTTTCAAAACACTTTATCCTTTTGCAAAATCTGTTAGTTCCACATTTCGCAACCAGGGAGTGCACTCTATTCTAAACAAACCTCTATCAGAACGAAACTCCGTTTTACAACCTTTCTGTAGATATATTAGTCGAGGGGATCGGGCACATAGCACCGATAGGTAGGCACCCCTGGCAGAAAAAAGTGGAACTAAAATATGTAAGGCTATGGTGCATAATAGGAAAGAGTGGTCAAAGGGCTGTGCAATGATATATCACATGAGGGGTGTCGGCCAGTGACCCAAAGCCGAAAAAGTTTTGATGCTCCAGCTAAGCTCCCGGATAAAATACTGTAGCTCCAGCTCCAGTAACTGTTCCAACTTCACGCTTTTGAGTTGCAGATTTTAATTTACACAATTAATTTTAACTCACAAATTCTTCCTTTACCTTCATTAAAAATCAGACAAAATGCATTTTTATTCTCATCAAACTTGAAATGCTTGTTCAGAAAATCTGACATCTTTTACTTTTACTTTTAAAAAAGAAAGCTTGGTGGAATTTTAAACACAAAAATCTTAAAATTTCTTCTACACTTTTCAAACAACCAGAATTGTACAACTACACCTGTAAACAACTGGTGTTGAAATTAACTCCTTTGCAATGAACGTTTGTTAACTGAAAAATTTCCTTATTTAATGGATATATTTTTTATTAAATTAGGGAAAAGTTAATATTTTAAAAGTCTGGCGATAAAAGATTAAAAATTATGCACAGAATGTTGATCGCAAAGCGATTAAGAAAAGTATACACCAGTGTAGCACAAATAGGAATACATGTAAAAAGAAATGTTGACTAAGCAGATGGCATTCAGAATGTTTTAAGACAGTTCAAAATTAAATATAAATGACAGTACAAATTTTATCTTCCAAATGAAAATATATAAAGTAACAGTGAAGGTCTTAAATACTTTTTGTACAATATCTCAATTAATTTTATAAATCTGGAATAATGATTGTGTGTCTTGAGCTGCATGCAAAAAGTTGCCGGGTCACGTTGGTTGAGTATGGCTGAGATACAGCCTTGAAAATACACAAATATTGCATTGTCATCAACAATAAACTTGTATGCAACAGTTTAGGAATCATTAGATTATTCATTTCATCCAAAAACATAGAAAAGTTTTTGTCCCTGGAGCCTGGTTTTCATGAGTTACTACAGCTCTGAAACTACATGAATATTACATTGTTATCAGCAATGAACTTCTGTGCAAAATTTGCTCATTAGATATGTAATTTAAATTTTTTTAAAAGTATGTTTAATTTATACTCTGTGATCCTGCAATGATGACATAAGTTATGGCACTGAAAATACATACATATTGCATTAAAATCATGTGCGTAATTTGAGGAAAATTGGTTCAACAGAAGAGGATCAAAAATCAATTGCAAGATAAAAGAGGCTTAGCTTCCCTTGTCTCTCCAGGTGAGATTTCCCTGCTTATAACAGTTATGATATCTCAGTACCAATAGAATGTAAAATGGTGTCTTCTTGACACAAATAGAATGTTTTAATTTTGATTAGAAATGTGCATTTTCTTTTAAATGTGTTGTTTTTACTGGCAAAGTGTTATATTCTTATGAGATTAAGGCTAGCAATGATTGAAAATTGAGATATTGTACTTTATAATTGAGTCAAGATGATGTCAGTCAGTTTCCATTACTTCTTATTCAAAAACCATAACATTTGCAAGACTTTTTTTGCTAGAAAAAAACTATTTATATTTTCTCATTGCTAATAAATAAAGACATGAAATTTATATATTTTCATAGTATACAAACAGTATTCTGGATTTTAATCAAAACCTTTTAAGACACAAATTGGACATAGTGTTTAAAAACACCTTTAAAAAAATTAAATGTTTTTAACTATGAGATTTTCCAGTTTTCAATTAGAAATTTGCACTAAAACTATGATAAATGCACAAGCCATTAATGAATAGTAAATTTTAATTTCTTCTAATATGAAAATTATGAATCCTAAAAGATCCATTACCATTTTTGCTTTCTGCCTCTCTTCTGTAGTTGTTTACTTAACATTGCACAATTTACTAAATAGAGTAGAGAGCCAGAAATCCGCACTGTTTGGGAGAAGACATTGTGCGGATTTAGGGATTTTAGATCATAAAAAGAACAATAATTAATAAAGGTTAAAAAAAAACAAATAGGACAAATAAAATAAAATAACATTATTAATAGCAATGCACTTTTAGATTAGATTATTAATCAAGGTTCATGATTTTTGATTTAAAAAAAAAATCAAATTAATCGGATTTTTTTTTAATTTAAATCATTTTTTTTTTATTTATTTATTTAAATCAGATTTTTGATTTCTTTTTAAAACCTCATACAGCTCAGATTCAAAATATTAGAATAATTACTTTTTTTTCCACAAACTGGAAATATCCTTTGGTAATTTAACATCTTTTAATGCAAATATGCAAACGATATTTTTATTAAGAACTTATTATTGATTAAACTTATTTATTATCTTAAAATTAATATCATTTCTAAAAAGAATAATTGAAAAAAAAATTATTTTGAAAAGTCAAAATATTAGAATATTTCACATTAATTCTCCTTTAATTATCACCAATTCATAACTGGTGGCATCATTGATTAAATTCAGACGATTTTATTTAAAATCGGTGTTCTTTTTACAGTTTGTTTGCTTTTTCGTCTTAAAATGGGTCGTGTGGGTGATATTCCTGAATTTATTAAACTTTGTATGTTTGATTTGTATCAGCATGGTAAAAATCATGTTATATAGGGAATTATTTACATTGTTCGCAATCAAGCGTTAGTAAAATACTAACACAATATTAAAAAAATGGAAAATTTCAGAATAATCGCCAAAATGGCGGACGAAAACCAAACGCATCTGCTAGAGCTGACAGGAAACTGAAGCGTATAGTTAAGAAAAACCAATTTAAAAGCGTGCAATTCTTGCACCGAAAATGGAAAGAAGAAGGAGTTGAAGTTTCTACATCGAGAACATTAAGACGTCTCCATAAATTTAAGTTTGAATCTCGTATACCGAAAACAAAATCTCTCATGACTGTAAAACAAAAACGTATAAAATTCAATTGGTGTAAATCAAGACGTTTATGGAGCGAAGAAGTTTGGGAAAATATATTATTTAGCGATAAAAGTAAGTTTTGTATCTATACCATGGTTCATACACTCAAGAACAAATAAAATTCAAGCACTTTTCAAGCACTATTCAAGGACTGTTTAGATACATGGATAAAAATGACGTAGAATAACACATAGGGAAAATAGCCACTCCATTGATTATCTATTTCAAAGAAATCTTATCAAATCTTTTAATTTTTATAACAGGCATTTTCAAGACATTAGAGAATTTTTAAAGAATAATGTGTTGTAACTTATTAAGGTACCATGGAAAGAAATTTCATATATAATAAAAAGTTAAGACAACATAGCTTAATTTTCTTTTCTTTAAGTGAAAAAAAAAAAAAAAAATAAATAAAACTACAAGAGCAGAAAACAGGAATAAACCAGTTAAATTTTAGGAATTCTGAACACTCATCAGGAGTCATATATATTAGCATTTCTGAAGTTGTGAACAATATGCTTTTTAATAAATATTCTCTGAATTCTCAAACCTTACAGCATTGACGCTTATCCATACAAAAATAATTGAAATAAAGGTTTGAAATAAAGGTCATTTACTTTTACATTTTAAATACAAAAGATTTTCTTTTAAATGAATTTATAAAAAGGAAAAAACAAAATTTATCAGTTACAAAGTGAAAAATTTGGAATTAATATAATTCAGTGAAGTTTTAACTGATTGACAACATTCGCAATTTTTATAAATGACTGTTTTTTTTTTGTTTTTTTTTTTTTTAAATGACTGATTGACTAGGAAGGAGCGAGTTTTGTGATTTTTTCAACAAATTCATGAAATTTGCATTTTTTATCGGTGACCAACGGACGAATTTTGTGGTATTTTCCCCCGGCGGATTGTTAAAATTTGCAATTTTTTTTTTCAGTGTCAGATTGAAGAAATTTTCAAGGGTGATTCTGAGTTTAAAAAATTCTAAAATTCACAGCAAATTTTCTGAAAGACTACAGTAGATAGCAGAAGGGGTAAATCCCCTCCCGGCATGCGTTTTTTTTTTTTCCCCCGAGGCTCTTTGTTTAGTCTTTTTTCGTAACCTTTCGATGAAATTACCCGCAATCCTTTGAGTTTTTTCAGCAATCTTTTAATGCAATTCGCGCTTTTTCCGCAATCCTTTGACGAATTTTGTGTTTTTTTCGTGATCCTTTGAAGAAATTTCCGTTATTTCTTCGATCCTAGGGGTGATTCTGAGAAAAAAAAAAAAAAAAATCTGAAATTTACCTCAAATTTTCTGAAAAGTTACAGCAGAGGGGGAGAGGGTGAAATCCACCTGACACTATCCATTTTTTTTTGCAGCCCTCTGACGAAATTCGCGTTTTTTCGCGATCTTTAGACGAAATTTACCGTTTTTTCACGATCTTTCGACGAGATATGCCATTTTCTCCCGATCTTTCGATGAAATATGCCGTTTTCTCGCGATCTTTCGATGAAATATGCCGTTTTCTAGCGAGATTTTGACGAAATTTTCGGGCTTTTTTGTGATATTTTAACGAAATTTTCGGGTTTTTTCGCGATCTTTTGACGAAATTTTCAGGGTTTTTCGCGATCTTTTGATGAAATTTTCGGGTTTTTGCAATTTTTCTACGAAATTTACAGTTTTTCCCGCGTTTCTTGAACGAAATTTTGCGTTTTTTCCGCGATCCTTTGGCGAAATCTGCGTTTTTTCTGAAAACGATTAGCAAAATTTATTTTTTTGACAACCGTTTGTCAAAATTCGCGATTTATTATGGCCGAATTTTTGGAAAATTCGGAACAGAATCACCCCTACACGAACCTTTGAAGAAATTCGCGATTTTTTCTCGAAATTTGTGTTTTTTTCCCGATCCTTTGTCGAAATTTGCTTTTTTTGCGCGATCCTTTGATGAAAATGCGCGTATTTTCACGATCTCTTAATGCAATTCTCGTGTTTTCTGCGATCCTCTGAAATTTGCGCTTTATTCAAGATCTTTTGTCGAAATTCGGTTATTTCTCTAGTCTTTGACGAAATACGCGTTTTTTTTCCGCTACCTTTCGACGAAATTCTCGTTTTTTCCACGAACTTTAGACGAAATTCGCATTTTTAAAGCGAACCTTTGGGGAAATTACCAATTTTTTAATGCGAACGATTGTTGAAATTGATATTTTTCGGCAACAATTTGTCGAAGTTCGCGATTTTTCCAGCACTTTTCATTCCTTGAAAATGAATACTTTTTCTTCCAGCACCTTTTCTATTTTTTCCAAAGCGTACGAACCATGTATACAAGATAATTTCATCCCTAACTAATATGTTTTCCCAATCTTCTTTGCCCCATAAACGTCTTGATTTACACTAATTGAATCTTATACGTTTTTGTTTTACAGTCATGAGAGATTTTGTTTTCGGTATACGAGATTCAAACTTAAATTTATGGAGACGTCTTAATGTTCTCGATGTAGAAACTTCAACTCCTTCTTCTTTCCATTTTTGGTGCAAGAATTGCACGCTTTTAAATCGGTTTTTCTTAACTATATGCTTCAGTTTCCTGTCAGCTCTAGCAGATGCGTTTGGTTTTCGGCCGCCATTTCGGCGATTATTCTGAAATTTTCCATTTTTTTAATATTGTGTTAGTATTTTACTAACGCTTGATTGCGAACAATGTAAATAATTCCCTATATAACATTGATTTTTACCGTGCCGATACAAATCAAACATGCGAAGTTTAATAGATTCAGGAATATCACCCACACGACCCATTTTAAGACGAAAAAGCAAACAAACTATAAAAAGAACACCGATTTTAAATAAAATCATCTGAATTTAATCAATGATGCCACCAGTTATGAATTGGTGATAATTAAAGGAGAATTAATGCGAAATATTCTAATATTTTGAACCACTTGAATAAATATTCTAATATTTTGACTTTTCAAAATAATTTTTTTTTCAATTATTCTTTTCAGAAATGATATTAATTTTAAGATAATAAATAAGTTTAATCAACTATAAGTTCTTAATAAAAATATCGTTTGCATATTTGCATTAAAAGATGTTAAATTAACAAGGATATTTCCAGTTTGTGAAAAAAAAGTAATTATTCTAATATTTTGAATCTGAGTTGTACAATATTATTTTATAAGACTTTTAATTCATAAAATATAAATTATGTACACAGACACACACACACATGCATGCTATATAAGTATTACCAATATATATTAATATTATTTATTACACAATTTACATAAATGACTAAAATTGCAACATTTTAGGCTATCAAAATATTTAATATACAAATGCAGCACATAAAAATTTTAAATAATTTTGGAAGTAAGTTAAGTACTGGTACAGAAAAACGAGTTTAGCAGCTTTATCAGTTCCTAATGTTCGAATGTACTGAACAGAAAGCAACTGTTCTGCTGAAGCAGATGAAACTATTGCTGTAAAAAGCTGGTTGATTATGAATTATTTAGGTTTTTTAGTATTATCCTTTTCGATAACTGTAACATGTCTTCCATCATTCTAAAGGACAGAGTTCTTTCACTATATGAGATTCATTCAATAGTTCAGATTTTACATCAAACTTTAATATAATAGCCATAACCAAAGTAGAGAATTTCTCAAAGCAAACAATAACGCAGATATTTTCTCAGAGCTTGTTAATTTCTCTCCTGCATAATGGGGATTCAAAAGATAGGATAACAAATGTGTTGAGCTCAATGCTTGTTTGTAACGAGCAAAGTCATATAATTTTATTTTACTTGCAGAATTTTTTTTAAATACTAAGTAATAGGCAAGGAAATATTCTTATACAGTCGGGCCTCTATTTAACGAACCTCTATTTTGCGAACTTTTACATGGAACCAAGAACATTTTGCAAATTTCTTCGTAAAATAACCTCCAAATAGTGAAGTGCATTCTCTATTTAACGAACTTTTCCTTGGAATCTAAATTTTTCTTCTCCCCATTTCTTAAAATATTACTGGACATTTCAAACTTATTCTTTCACCGAGAGCAGTAAAATCGCTGTGATTCTTTGCTTTCCATCCAAGAAGTGCAAACTTTCAATATCCACTTTTAAATCTCAATGGAGCTGCCCCATGTCCTTAAACTATAGTTTCCCGTTTTCTAGATTGTTGATCATGATCAATCGTGTTGGTAATTTCGGTTCTTGTAGCTCAAAAACGTCAAAGCGGAAGTGCTTGAGTATCAAAGAAAAAAAAAATTATTCTTGATGAGGTGGATAAAGGCTTGAAGAAAAAGAATACTGCTTTAAAATTTGGTATTCCTCCAAACAGCTTATCAAAAAAAATTTTTTTAAGCGCGATTTTAATGTAAAATAATTTTTTTTAAACTGAAAATACAATGTATTTTCAGACAATGTTTTGTTTCATTCTTATTTCCCTTGCAGATTTCTTTTTGATGGGTAAAATAAATAAAACAAATGGATATAATTTATAATAAAAAAAGTGAGACTAATTACTTTTTTTAATTATATTTAGTGTTTATGGACTTAATATGTTTCATGTAGTTTAAAGTATTTTAAAATGTGACTCTCTATTTAACGAATTTTCCATATAACGAACTTTTTTTCGGGATTTAGCTACTTCGTTGAATAGAGGTCCGACTGTATTTAATATATTCCTGCTTAGATTTCCTTACTGTTGCAAGTTTATTTTACAATTTGATTCAAATGAAATTTGAAACCATTTTTTCTAAACTTTACTTTATCACAAAGATTAAGTTTTACCTTTCTAAAAATCTGATAATCTGTATTATATAAAACTAAACTTACATTAAAGTATATCAATATTTTTATTTACATCTTGAATTTTTATTTAAAAATAATTTTTAAAAATCTGATTTAAATCAATGATTTTTTTTAAATCAATTGATTTAAATCAAGTTGATTTAAACAGTGAACCCTGTAATATATTTAATATTAAATAATTTTACTATAAATGCAAATTTTAATAAACAGGGGAAAAAAAGAAAATCTGAAAACAATATAAACAAAACAACTTATTTTTTAAACTTTGAGAGCATATGTTCAATTGTGGCCTGTTTCAAAACTTTAGTTTGTTCTAGTTTTTTAGTTTATTTTTTAGCAGGTTATAGATAGTCATTAGTTCCTGCTCAGTTACACAATTTTGTTGCTTTAAGAATTCAAGGTATTTCTCCCTCAAATTTAAACTCTCATCAAACTGAATTTTCTCAAAATTATCCAAATCATCATCAGGATTGTTTTTGGCTGGATTCAAAACGCCCTCAACAATTTCACCAACTGTCATCTGATACTATTCTTTGAGTTCAACAGAATTAAACATCCAGTCCATAATCTCATTTTCATCAAATATGTTGTCATTTTTTGTTACTGCTTTTGCAAACAACAACAGTTCATTTGCTGTTTTGTTAACTGGGTCGACATTAAATCCATTTAATTCCTTATCATTGCTTTCATTGTCAATAAAAAAGGAGTTTGGCCATGCATTAATCAAATTTTATTGTGAAACTAAATTCCACAATTCAGCCAGCAGATTGACACAGTCCATTAGGTTGACATGTTTTTTATAGTCTGATAATTTCAGACATGGATCTATATCAAGGATTTTCTTCATGAATTTAGTTTTGTAATGAGACTTGAAACTTTGTATAACACCTTGATCCATAGGTTGGATCAAAGTTTCAAGTCTCATTACAAAACTGAACTCATGAAGAAAATCCTTGATACAGATCCATAGGTTGAATCAAGGAAGTTGTATTTGGAAGTAAAAATTAGGCTACTATGTTATCAGTCTGTAACACATCTGTATTTGGATGGGCTCCATAACTGTCTAACTGTAAAAGAATTCTGCAGTCAGGCGCTAATCCAATGTTTACATAAACCTATTTCATTTAAATAATTAAAATCAAAACTAGATTAATTTCTATTTTCCTATCTTGGAATCATTGTGCATAAAAATTGCAAGATACCCAAATGCTAAATGAATAGTTAAGGAAGCAATTTCAAACACTACAGCAAATGTTAGATTTAAAGCTATAGAAATTGCATATATTTAGAGAAAACCAGCACTAGTTTAAGGATTGCAAATTTTTAGTCTTCTATTATGTAACGAGTCATAATCGAACTTCATATGTAAATACCTTCATGTTATTTTGAGAAAGGAACAAAGTTTTGGAAGAAATAAAAGAAATAGATTAGAGACACTGTTGATGGCCAACAGTAGAGAAATTCAGGTCTGGTGGATGTATAATATTTTTGTAGCACAGAGAAACACAATGACATTTTGAGTTTGGCTGCTTTTTGTACTTCTTTTGATAATTTAATTTGTTTACTGTTACACAGAACTCAGAAAGGTAGTTAGCAAAACAATAAAAATTTCATATCTTTTTTTTTACTATTATTTAAAAAAACAGAAAAAGTCTTTCAAAAATCTAGAATTTCCCAACTGACAGTTGTGAACTTGGAGAATTTGAGCTTAGAGTTACCCTAAGCTCAAATTTCCCAAGTTCACATATATTGGAGGGGGAGGCTCCCCTCCCCCCCCCCCCATCACCCTCCATCACAACGCCTCTGAATTAAGCATATAGGTATCTAAGGCATTAGGCTTCAATATTCCACATCAACCATCACAATACAAATATTTTATACACACTTGGGACAATAACTATTGAACCACCCTTGTATATTTCTTACATGTACATAAAACTTGAGCATATTGTATTTAGTTTTCCTAACATGAGTTTAAATTAACTAAAAATAACCAAGGAAAATTTTCTTTCTTCATAATCACATGGAAAACAACAATGAAGATCTTAATTTTTAATCGAAACTAATTACTGATAATAAAAATAAAAGACTATTGAAAAATCTGTAAGAAAATCAGGAGAAATATGTCAAAAATCAGGAGCCTAGGAAAATGTGTAAGAAAATCAGGAGACTTGGCAAGTCTGTTAATGCATATCTCTAAGACATAATGTTTCTATTTTCAGAGATTATAAGTATTAAAGTCAAGATTCAAGAACCGTCAAATTGACGATTAAGATAATTCTATTGTAAAGTTATGTCTACAGTATATCCATGGTATCACTTGCCCTAGATAACTTTCTTTATTTGAAGTCATTTACAGATATTAAAATAATAAAGTTACTTACATGGGGCATAAGATGTAGAACAGCATCGGCTGACAAACTACCAATAGCTAATCCTACCAGGAACTGTAATAAAGTTTGGTAAAACTTTTTTTGCATAATAGGAATAACACCTACACTCATCGCACCACATGCACTAATAATGGCCACTGCTGCAAATGCATAGCCCCACACTGAAAAAAGAAACAAAAAGGGTATAATCTTTAAAATGTTGTTGATTTGCTATTATTAATTTGTGATCACAAGAAAAATATCTATTAAAAATATAGTATACAAAATTACTTTTAAAACATCAAATCAAAAAATGTTCATACATTAAAAACTTTCAAATAAAATACTTGCGAATTTTTTCTCTTTTTCAAAATAAATTCGTATATACATTAAACAATGAAAACAATCATGCAATAACAGGATTTGCACTTTTATTATTATTTTTTTCTTATTTCCTAACAGAAATAACTTTTTTAAGCAGAAAATAAATCTCAATGTTGTAGTTCACAAACCATCTAGAGAAACCAATTATTATTTTTAAATTTCAACAATGTCAAGCTTAAATTTCAATTCTCTTCTGGTTTGTATTATAGATCATTCACAAAGTCTCTTTACAATCTCAATCTTTTATTACAAACAAAAGTGAACAGATACATGCATGGAAAGTAGTACAATATTCAGGGATCTCTTTAGGAAGAAATTGGGTCCTTTAATGGACCCTTCACAAAATTCTTTGTCTTAAAATTAGGCCTTTTACAAAATTTTTCAGCTGAAAACTAAACCTTTCACAAATTTAATCATTTAAAAGTGAAATCTGGCCTGTCACTTTTACATACATAAAGAAAATATATGTATTTTACATACATATATCTTCTTAAAAACATATAAAAAAGAACTTGAATATAACGATCATTTTTAATTCACAAAATTAGGACTAGGTTTTTCACAAATGTAAAAAAAAATTCACAATTTCACAAAAACAGGACCCTGAGAGAAAAGTCTGGACAGACACCTGATATTAGGAGTAGGGGAAGACGGGGTACAATGAAACAAAATTTACTAATTTTTTTTTTCCTATCCACAATTTTGCATGCACAAAAATATAATTAATGCATACTTTTAATCTTGTATTTTCCCCATCTACATAAATTTTTATTAGGTCCTAAACAATACCTTTATACTTGAAAAATAACAAAAAGTAAATGTCTTACAGTGTTTCATTGTACCCTGTATGCAGGGGTACAATGAAACACATACTGGGGTACTACAATGAAACACTCCAAATAATGGAAGCAATTTTCACCCAACATAGTTTATTTTATGAACAGTGAGATAAATACAAAAAAAAAAAAACTTGATTAATAAAATGCAAAAATGGAACTTGATTAAAATACAAAATAGGAACTTGTTTAAAAGACGAAAAAGGAACTTGATAAAAATATTATAGTCCTAGGTGTAAAATAAGAAAATACTATTAGTTTAAGAAATACCTTTCAGTTTATATTAAATTAGTTGCTCTTGAAGGGCTTTCAAAAATGTAAGTTTCTGACGAACGCACAAATTTAAAAATAGGTTGAAGTCTTTTTATATAAAGTACTTCACATCTGACTTCATTTAAATGTTATGATTTCTCCCAACAGAAAATATTTCCTTATGTTTCCATTTATACAGATACTACTTGTGCCATACATGTTATGTGTAGATATATCATTTTTTTCGATGATCAGCTGGAGCTGGCTAAAAATGTGGATCATCGTAATCTTCTTCAGAGTCTCTAGCAGGCAGAGTTTGTTTGAAAACAATCCCTTTTTAGCTTTTTTTCACATTTTACTTTTTAACTGCTTAACAAGAGCATTTTTTACTAGCCTGGTTAGAACAAAACTCTTTTTTTTCTTTTTTCTGTTTTCCTACTCTTATTTCTAATATATTCTACTTAATACTATTATTACTATAATGAAACTTGTTTCATTGTACCCCACACTGAGGTTATTAAGTAAAAATTTATTTACTAATTTCTTATTTTTTTTTGTTTTGTTTTGGTTTTGGAGGTACAAAGACAAAGACAACAACCCAAAGATAACAATGATCTGATGCTTCTATTGCTAATGTTATAGGTATGCGAATGTATCCAAATCACATCAGTAACTTAAACATATAATTGTATACCATATATATAAACTGCAATTCTCTGTGACAAATTTGACTGATTTTACAATTAATGTTTCATTGTACCCTGTCTTCCCCTATATATTTAAGTTTTTTTTTTTGTGTGTCATTTAATAAACCTATGCAGCATTGGTGGCACAAAGCACATCCCCATAGCAAAAATCCTCGATATTTTCTTCTGATACTGTTTTTCATCCACTTCTGGCTTTATTCAATATTAAGCCAGTATTCATGAATTTTTGCATGGCACAAGCCCAGTAGCAGAAACAGTGCAGCACAGCAGCGAGCGCTGCAGATTATTTTAAACCTTGCAGATTAATCCACCAACTTAAAAAGAAATGCTGGGCTTAAAAAATAGCTGAAATTTGCTTTAAGTCTCTAGATTTATGGTATTTGTTGTATCCTTATATTTTCTTTATTAAAGGAAATTTTGCTTACTTTAAGTGTTTCTGTTATTTCTTATGATAGTAAACTTACTGGGTCGCAGATAAATTTTAGTTTGCTGCAGACTGACACAGAAAATTCTGCTTCTGGGGGCACAAGAAAATCATGGAGACTACCATCCATGATGGCAAAACTTGAAAGTGGAAGTCTCTAGATCCCTCTTCTCTATGGAAGATCAGGGTTCATAAATATCATAATATTTTTGATATATATCCGATATTTTCAAAATAGTCAACTGATAATGAATATTTTCAAGCATAATATAAATTAAAATCTAAAAAATATTGCACTAAACCTGAAAACTTAAACAATATACTAAAAGATCATTTTTTTTTTTTTAACTTTTTCTTTTCCCCACTTAAAACAAAGTTGAAGATCAACCAATTGAAAACACAAACAATTTGTTTTATACATTAAAAAAAAGAAACTATAGGATTCAGTATCAGCTAACAAGAAATCAGAAATTTATAAAACAAAATTTCTTTTTTTTAATTGAAAAATTTTAACACAAATGTAAGCTTATCTTATTTTTTATTCCCTAACATGCGATACAGTTTAAACTGAAATAAGCCAAAGCAGATTTTCTAATGAAGCTATATATGACTAATTATCAAAATTAGCCAGTTTATCTTTAAATGTCCATTCTGAATTAATTATGTCCCACATTATCTACATTTAAAAGTAAAAATTTCAAACAAAGCTTTGAACTTATATTTGTTTTCTTCTTTGGCTAAAAAACTCACTATCAGAGACTAAAGTTCTTTATCTACAGAGCAACACAGTCAATAACAGTTGAAAATTTCACTTACGCATGTTTTCACTGAAAATGTCAAAAATATCTTGTATGGTGATATTTTGAAAATAAATATCACACACTTTGATATTTTGAAAATAAATGTCAAGAATATGAAAATATCAAAAATCTTGAAAATAAATATGGGATATATATCTGCTGATATATATCAACGAACCCTGCGGAAGATAAATGTAAAAAGGAAAGAAAGTTTTTAATTTGCTAATCAATTGCCAATTGTGAAAACTCATCATAGACAAGAAGCTGCCCACTTTACTTGGCTACCTCTTACTTATTAGTACCTCTGAAATTGAACCTAATACAAGCTTTGATAAAAGGGAGAGAAAAAACCCTCATGAAATTTAACTTTTTTGAAAATTTTTTTAAAGGGTTAACAATATTTTTTCGAATGAATTGTGGCTTTTTAAACGTAAAAGTGCAATATTTAATTTGGTGTGATTTGGTTTTTCAAGATTTCAAATGTGTATGATGTGGCTGATGAATGTTTAGAAATACAGCAAAAAAAGGTATATATATTCTCTTTTATTCTCAGTTTCAAAGCTCTGGAATGGGGTTTTCGGCATGCACCATGCGATGTTTTTTATCAAACCCTTTTTAATTGTGGATTTTAATTAATACCTCAGCTAATTATCAAAAAATAAAAAAATCTGAGTATTAGGTGCATTAGAACCTGCCTTGAATTATTCTCATCTAAATTTTAAAACCTCTAGGTAGATTTTTATAGCTATCACACACAGACAGACAGGCATACATAATCCTAACCGATGTAATAAATTTAAAGATAGGGTATAACATGATGTTTCCAACTTAGCAAACTGTTTAATTTGGAAATTACAGTAGACTCCCTCAAATACGCACAGCTTGGGACCAGAGGTTGTGCGGATTTTAGAATTTTGCAGATTTCTGGTCATTGATTTGTTTACATTTTTGAAATATTAATTTGATTGCTGGTTAAGCAAGGGAAAGTATAATAAATGCTTACAATAACGGGAAACATTAAAATAATTTCTTAGTTTAAATGTAAGTACTAATCATTAAAATAATTATGTAAAATAAAAATTTAGAAAAATATTAAATTATCATCGATGAAATCGATTCAATTCGATTCCAGAAGTCCTATGCTGCCATCTAGCGGTAAATCGGTCGTAAGATCGATACGTTATTATTCGTTCTTAGTACTTTTAGCTTTAGTAACTTTTTTCATTGTTATTTAGAGTCTTGAATGCTTTTCTTATACTGCTTTGTATGTTTAGAAATCAATTTGTCTGTAATTTAAAAAAAAAAAAAATCTGCGAACAATAATTTTAAAATAGCGTTCCGGTTCGTGGATTTTTCCAGTTCAAACCCTGGAATTTTTTATATAGATATGCTAATTTATATCAAAATCAAAAGTAATGTAAATTTATTTAGTAATAAATCAGCTGTAATATAGCCAAAAGAGAGTGGTTAATAAAAAATTTAGTAAAAAAAAAAAAAACATTGCGGTAATTGCTGATTTAGGCACCATCTTGAATTTTGTTCCTGCAACTTAACTGTAGATTTCATTGTTTACATCTGAAAAAATACGCAGATTTAAGGGAGTCTACTATTTCCAAACAGTAATATTCCTTTTTTTTTTTTAATATCTAACAAGAGATAAGGTGAATATTAAGATTAAAAAATAGTGGTTCATTTAAAAAAAATCCCCTAAATTGACAACACTGATCTAACACGATTTTTTTTTTTTTTTTTCAAAAATGCAATGTTTTCTATGGAATGCCTTAGAGTCAAAATCTCTCTCTTGCTTGTTTATGTATCCATAATTTATAAATTATAATTTTAAAACTATAAAATTTATTTTCTGTTCTTACACCTAAATATCATTTTATGTTTGTCATTTATTAAATATTATCTGCAACATCAAAAATATCAATTTCACATTGTTATTAATTATAAATATATTGTGTATTCCACTACAGCAATATTTATATTTTAATGATTTTTTTATGTATCATTTATCTAGCGTGTGTGTGTATAAGCAGTTAGCGGCTTTTCAATCCATTTTGTCACCGCCTTCTTTGTCATGCCAATGTCAGTACCACCCTGTACACTAAGGTCAGACTTTTTACGAAAAGCTGGCAAGTCGCTAATAAATATTATTTGTTTATCGCACACTTGCATTTACTTACATTTATTTTATGGACACTTGCATTTACTTACATTACGTTGAGTTAATAACACAAATTTTGCAGAGGAGGGTGACGATCAATGAGTATGGAATGTGAAAAAGAAAGAAGACTAAATCTGAAAATATAGATTAAAAGAGACAAATGTAAAATATAGTGAGATTAGCGATACCAGTGAAGTTGCACTCGTAAAAAAGATAGAAGGTATTTGCTAGAGTCATGAAGGTCTTGGCTAGAAAATATGTAAAAGTTTTAATTTAGAAACAGAGGGTATATGGTGCTTTTTAAGAAAATCCGGCACAGATGTCTTATACACCTCATATTGGCGCGATTTGTTTCTGACGTCAATGCCATATATGCAACGGGTACTTAACTGGCACCAAAGTGTCGTTATTTTGCTTGTTATGATAACCTGGATGTTTATGCTGTTGATGTTTTCGCCAAATTGGCAAAAAAATCGCGCCAATATGATATCTATGCCCACTTTTCAACCATGTTGGAAAGTGCTTAAAGATAGGTTTAAAATATTATGCAACAAACTGCTATTTGCTACAAAATTTATTTCAAAACCCTTTCATAAAGGTTGAGTAAAACAATAAAAAGAAAATTGTATTTTATGATACTCCTAATCAAAAAAGTTTAATTGTACAAAAGTCATGTATTTAAAGAAAAATCGTTCAGTAAAGCAATAAAACTTGCAGCAGATGTCTTTCAATGAACTTTTTAAAGAAAAAATAAATTGCTCAAATATATGATTAACCAGTTACTCTTTAAATGTGTAACAAATTACAAAATAGGGTTATGTTCATGGATTTTAAATACTCCATCAGTGGCAGAATAAATTTTCACAGAAACGTCCGTTTTAAATTGGGACATTTTTGAACTAAAAAGCTACTACTGCCAATCAAACAATTTATTACAATACTTTCTTACATTTTCTCATAGATGGCTGCACTATTTTTATTTATACTTAATTAATAAACAAAATTTTCTTTTTTATTTGATTAGCTGTAATTTGTAAACACATCTTATCTTATGGACCGTCAAACATAAGTTACCGACATCAAAACATATTGGCATATTGGAAATGCAAAAATAAGAACTGCATTTTTTTATGACATTAAGTTAGAATTTCAAAAAACGACTATGTTTGAATGCATATTTATATGACGATTTTGCATCGACAACATCATTAATATTCAATCAGAAAAATAAGCAAATCCAAAAAAATATTTCCATTCCAAACCAAATCACTGAAATCTTAACACGTGGATATGGAAATTAAACAAATGCTTAGCTTCTAATTATTTAGAAATTATGGTGCTTATTAATTTGGTAAATAGTACGTAATCAGATTGATTAATCATTTCTAAAATAAAGTAATGCAAATGATTGTATGTAACCATTCAGCCGGTCATAAATATAACATCAACAATGACTTTGAACAGAAACAAAACTTTGAAAATGAATTGAAATAACAAACCAGCAGGATCCTCATAATGATACATGGTGAAAATGTCTTATTATGTAACAGCAATATCTCTTTTTCAAATGTAAAAAGTTTGAATAATTAATAATTCTAAATAATTGATTACACTATCTAACAACAAATACGGAACGAAATGAGCGCCACCATATTGTTGATCATTGGCAGAAAGATGCGCTGTAAGCTGAAATCGATGAACTATGATTCGAATATTTTTTACTCCTTATAAGCTAAAAGAGGTGGATCTATGTCTATAACATTTCAAATCGGGGGTAAATAAAACAGAATTAATATTTTCAATTAAAAAAAATAGTTATAATAATGGCAAATCTTTGCGTAAATATAAAAAAGTAACTGTCATTTTCTTTTCTTTACATTTACAAAAAGACTTGCGTAAAAAGAATTTGGTGTTGCCATCTATCGCCAAAAATGTGCAAAAGAAAAAAATTTAAATTGTTTAAATTTATTCATTTATAAGTAATTTTAAGTATATTAATTTTTAACTTGTTTCAAAATGCTTTAATTAACACATAAATCTAATTAAATTTTTTAATTATTGGTTTTAAAATTATTATATTCAATAATGTTCTACAAATGTAAAACAATCAAAAGTTATAACTTCTAGAAGTGAAATATAAAAATCCTTAAATTTTAAAATTACATCAAATTAGGGTTATGGGCGGTGGTGTAGTCGTAAAAAAAGCAGAGGACATGCGCTCAAAGCAGAGGGTATACGCTCAATCCAGAGAGTATACCCTACAGTGTATATACTACAGCTTTTTTTGAGAAACAGAGAGTATATGATGTTCCTTTAAAAAATCCAGAAGGTTTACGGCGTACACCACCGTATACCCTCCACTACATCCCTGGTTATGGGTGTTAAACTTGGGATAAAATTAAAATAAACAGCAGTAAAGCCTTTAAAAAATTCAGCGCTAAAAATGCTATACAATTATAAAATGGAAATTCAAAAATTATAAAATGGGCTCATGGTTATTTTCAAGCAATCGAAATAATTGAACAATAAATAATATAAAAAATTATTAAAAATTTACAAAAATAATTAATTTTTTATATTCCTTATTATTATCGTTAAGTTTGAAACAGATCATGTGAATTTTAGTTTTAAAAATTGTAATTTGAATGGATAAATTTTGAATCCCATGAACCCCTTTCTTCCCTACAGCCCTGTTCAGATTTAATTGATTATAATATTTAGCAGACTTTAAAAAAGAGTTATTTAAGGTATATTCCTTTGATCTTATTTATTATAAAAATTTAGAAGTTTGGAAAGCGGCGACCAATTCGACTGACAATTGATGCAACGATGCAAGATTACCTAAACACTCTACATCTTTTACGAAATGTTTTTAATTAAAAAACACACACACACACCTCTATAATTAACAAAATTTTCATTGGAATGTTGTTTCCTTTCAGTTTATTCACAAACACGTTACAAATTATAATAATTTTGGAAAATAAAAATGCATTAAAAAATAGAATGAAGTAAAAGTATTTTTTAAACAAAATAGTTATACACATTATTATTATTATCAAAATCAAAATGAACTATTCAGTTTTAAATTCTTGAAGAGAAATATGCACTCCTAACTAGGGATTGGCCTAAGCAGGATTTTGTCGAATACCGAAGCTCCGGTCAAAGTGTATACCGAATATTCGGTATTCGGCAACCGAATACTTAAAATTTTTTAATAAACATTTTTGCATACATTAGCTTTTTTAATAAACTTTCAACACTTTAAAACTTTTAATAAAAGAATAATTAAAATTAAATTCCTAATAATTTAATTCAGTCACATTTTTATTCTAATTACACAAACAAATTTAATGACTTCTTTCCACTTACAAATTCATTAATCCATCACTTATTTTTTATTAGTTTATCACTAGTCAATACCTAAAATAACATATGAAAGTATTAAACTATACAGGCTATTTATTATTAAGGATAAGGATTATCAGAAAAACAAAAATTCATTCAAATAAAAAAAACAATGTTGTCATTAAGCTGATTTACTGATTGTCTAAGTCTAATTATAAACATATTGAATAGAAACGTTCTCAAATACAAAAGGTGTCATATCAATTTGTACAATTAACTATTTTCTGGCAAATTATTGATAGTTATATTTTGATTAAATGATTTAACTTTGTGGTGATGAAGATAAAAAAATTAAGAGAGTTTATCTTAATGGATATAAAAGTTATAGGATGGGCATATGGGTATACTTATTCGGTGTGTATATTAAAGAAAATATGCATTAAATTTAAAAAAAAAAACGCATGTAGAAATAATTAAAATTAAATGGTAAGGGAAAGATGCCTTATCTTCCTTACCCCCCCCCCCCTCCCTATTTTAAACAGTTGTTTTGATTTTACCCCTATGTAGACTATTTTAGGAAAGAATTTTTCTTTTTTAATTATAAATGGCCTTTAATTTGTTTTTCGTAGTGCAGCTGAACTCTGAACTCATGCACATAATATTGAAACGCATCATTTAGCCAATGCTACTTCTAAATAAAAGAGAATTCTTCTACTCCTAAGAAAATACTTATCCACAATTATTCGGCCGAATACGTAAAAGTATTCAGTCGAAATCGAATATTCAGTTTCCATGTCGAATCACCAAATACCGAATCAACTATTCGGTATTCGGTGAATCCCTACTCCTGACCCCTTCCTTACCATACGCGTCTATAATAATAAGTGCACATATAAAAATATTATGCAAGATAGATGAAAAAAAAAAAAGGAGAAAACTAGATATACTCTTTATTATAACGAAATGACAGAAATAAAATCACGAGAAAAGGGTGTCAGTTTTGTATTATTATTATCATTTTAAGTAAATTTTAAAACTCTACTTCTCCTATAATTTTGAAATTGTTGACACTTTCATTTGCAAGCTTTTTTTACAAATGTTTTCTCTAACGATATGGATCAGATTTACAAAAAGTTAAGTTATGGAATAAACGGCCGTAAATATACGATAATTTGGAAATTATTTGGGCCCAATTATTGAAGATTCCTCTTAGAGCATCAGAGTTTATAGAAAACAAAATATATAAAGTATTAGAATATAGTATAGTATAAAGAAATTAAAATACAATTCCGAGCATATTCTGATGCAATGTATCTTTTAACCATTTGAACTTAACTTGATAATTCTTTTATTTACAACATAAAATGAAAATCTACCTTTTGTCGACAGATTTCAGTTTAGATCAAAAGTTATCTCACGTTTGATTTTTATGATTAACCCATTTGCATAGCGCAGGCATGCGTGGAATTTGCCTAGTCTGTATCACCAAAAGACGCATATATGCGCACATTTTTTTTTTTTTTTTTAATAATTTTCTAACTAGAAATCATGTGTAGGCAAGGCGTGTCTGACACTTTTAGATATAAATTAGCTTTGTACTTAAAGTGTTTAAAGTCTAGACTGTTAAATTAAGTATTTTTCCAATGTTTGATCTATCATCATACAGCAGCATCGAATTTCTCAAACATCAGTTTCGTGTCTAAAAAAGAGATTTTTTTATCTTTGTGTAGCAACACAAAGGTAATAGTATTTATATATAGGGTGACCAAAGTAGTTGATCAAATAAGGTCGACGCTACGCGGTTTTTATTATATTTCTTTCCTTTTAAGTTTCAGAAGTAAAGTAACATGATTGCTACAACTCTTAATGAATATCCTATAAAGGGCAAAAATGAAATCTGCTGAAATTAAATAGCAACAAAATTATAAGTAAATAGTTTCTTTAATTGCCATTTTTCCAGTAGTTGATCAATCGAAGACATCCGTCGAAAATTCAAAAATTAATCTTTAAAATATCATGCTTGGTCTGTGATTAAAAATAATTCATATAATGCTATTATTTGAAATAAGCAAGATAAGATGGAAGTGGATTATTTTAACTTACAGTAATTGTCTCCAAGTAATCAAAAACTAAATTTTTACATTTTCTAATAAAACTAGTCGGATATGCTAATCCCAAAACTTTCTTCTATCTCATACATGTTAAGACTTCAAAATTCTCTAGTACAGAGTCAAAATTAAATGGCAATCTATGCCCATCATGAGGATTCTAAAGACATGAAATTCTGTGCATTAGTTCTTGAGATAGGACTATCGCTAAAATCGTGTAAATCATGCAAAATGCAGCATATCAGTGCCACCGGATAGGTGGATTTACACCAAAATCTAATAATCAACAACTTATGTTAACGTCTAACTGAATCTGAAGTTTGATGAAAATCCGTTCATTAGTTTTTAAGATAGAGCCATTGCGGAAATTGTAAAAAATTCCACATAGCAGCGCCACCAGTTGAACGATTTAGTAGACCAAAAACTAATTAGCACCAGTTTATATTAGGGACTAACTGAATGTGAAGCTTGATGGAAATTTATGCATTTGTTCTTGAGATACAGCTGCAGAAATCGTGAAAAATGCAGCACAGCAGCGCCACCTACTGGGCGATTCACACCAAAAATTAAACAGCATTCATTTATGTTAGGGCCTATTCAAATCTAAAGCTTGATAAAAGTTCGTGCATTTTTTCTTGAGTTAGAGCTATTGCGATAACCATGAATAATGCAGCATAGCAGCGCCACCTGTTGGGCGATTTTCACCAAAAACTAATCAGAAGCTAACTATATACTGGAGTAATTGTATCTGAAGTTTTATGAAAATCCGTGCAGTAGTTCTTGAGATATAGCTACTGCTGAAATCGGGGAAAATGCCGCATAGCAGCGCCATCTATCGGGCGATTTTCATCAAAATCTAATCGGGACCAGTTTATATTAAAGTCTAACTAAATCTAAAGTTTTGTGAAATTCCGTGCATTAGTTCTTGAGATACATACAGCGCCCACAAAATTTTTGTCACTCACAGAGTGACAGACAGACATTTTCTAAAAACCATCAAATCGTGTTCAGGACATTCTAAAACATATAAATCCGTCGAAAACCGGATGTCGAAAATTTTCACGAAACCAATACTTTCTTCTTGTAAAGATAGAAGAAAGTAAAAAAATTCACAAAATGGTTTCTGTTACAGCAGGCTGGTTGATTTTTGACGGCCAATTATCTGCTCGAGGGATATAGGCCCAGAGGGGGGAGTGCCCTTCGTGGGGGTCTTTCTAAAGGAATCTAACCCGTATTAACGCTTGGAAATCCAAGGCTCGAAGAAAACCACGAAAACTCCGAACGATTAGGTCGACGGGCGCGATTGGGATCGAACCCAGCACCTCCCGTCTACCAGCTTCGAGAGCAGAACCTCTCGGCCACTGGTGGGGCCTTACAGCAGGCAGTTGACAACAATGTGACAATAGGTGCTCCAAGATTCAAATAAAAATATTATGTCTAGTGCCACGTGTAAAACTCATTTCCGCCTGAAATAGCACAATATTTCAAAAATTTGATCAACTACTGGCGCGGTCACTCTGTATTTAAATATGAAAATGATGAATTAGAAAATCGACGCTGCTATTGCGATAGATAAATGTTGGGTAAACATAAAAGTATTCAATTTAAAAGTTTGGGTTTTAAACAATTTAAGTGCAAAGCTAATTTATGGGACGCGCATAAGACGCGCCTTCGTGGAACTTTATGCCTTTACTTTTTTTTTTCCATGCACGAACTTTACTGAGCTAAAAAGAAAAAAAAAAAGTATGATCTGATGGTTTACGTCATCTAATTTTATGTTTTGAACTACTTCTATTTTGATACAATGGAAAATTGTTTTGATGATATGAAAACAATTTTCCAAATGTGTTAATTTGCTTAATTTTTTAATTAATTGTCAAATGTGGTAACTTTGCCACAAATGCTCACAAATGAGATTAAAAAAAGAAAATCACACTTGAAATTTATTTTTAAAAGCCGCTAAATTGAGCTATAGTTTTTAATCAAATTTCATCCGAAAGTATATTTTTTTTTCTTATTCGATGATGTGAAAATTTTAGTTCTGCGCTATTTAGTAGTCGCGAAAGAGAATAAACAAAAAAGCGCAAGTGGTGACGTTGCCACTGTGTTGCCAAGGTGTCCTGATTTTTAGAGTGTGCAAGACCTTAGAGGTCTGCACGGGCCGGGCCCGAACGAAAGGTATCTTGGTCCGGTGTAAGAATTGAAAGTTCGGCCCGAGCCCGGCCCGACCCGTTTGCATTTTTACAGTTCTCGGCCCGGCCCAGCCCGTACAAAAATTAGTGAAAACAGGCCCGGCCCGGCCCGATTCAATTTCTACAAAAAAAAAATCCGTTTTTTCTCGACATACAATTAAGATTCTTTTAATGAGTACTACGTACATATTTATGGGAAAATTTTACAGTATATTTTAGATTACTATGTGTTCGCAAAGCAGAAAACACACAATAGTAAACATTAACGATTACACAGTGTTTTAGTCATCGTCTCTAGAGACATTTCGAAATTCCAATAAGGATTCATTAAAAAGTTAATGTAGTTCAGAATAAAGGATTAAAAACATGATACCTTTTGAAGCTGTATGATAAAAAGTAGATTTGCGAAAATATTTCTCTCATTTTTAAGGCTTTTCTCAAATCGAAAGAAGTTACATTTCGACACATTTGAGAATTCATTTCTTTTCGGAAACGCGTAAGATTGGCAGGTATTCTTATTTAGAAACTATGTAAATGCCGTCTTTTTCATAGATAAAAGCAATATATCTTTCTCTGAAAATACTGCCAAAGTTAGCATTATGAATCCAATTTCCGGAAGCGATAGCACAGGAAAGGAGAAAAACGTACAGTCACATGACAAGACTCTCTGTTATCTCTGTAAGTAATTTATCAAATATGGAGAAAGCTATTCGTTTCCAAATGCCTTCAATAGTCAGGCCTGTGAATTTTATGCCTTTATAGTTAAAATTGAGTCAGAAAATGTGTTTGAAAGTTTCGCATTGTTGAGCAGTGAATATGAGAACCCCTTAAGGTATATTTCCAAAGATACTGTTAACAGAAGTTCATTATCACTATTAATACTTTTACAAAACATAATGCCTATCCTACACATCCTGAGATCGATTAAGACCAGTTCCGTCCCGGCGCGAGTCTGCTGAAAAAACAATAAACCCGTAATCAGACATCTTGTAACTGTACGATGCCGATCTCTACGATGGACTTGTTACATATCTGTATTGATGTTGTTCAAATCGCATCGGCTCGTGACGCACATTTATACTTCTCGAGAAAATCATATTCATTGAAAATGGCTCGTATTTTATCTGCTTCGCTTGAATTCTTATATCGGGCCGATAGGCCCGATTAATTTTTTTTATCGGCCCGGCCCGGCCCGTTGAAAAAATTGTCCTAATTCTGCCGGCCCGGCCCGTTGGAAAATTCGCCTTCATTCCGCCGGGCCGGGTACTGGCCTCGGGCCAAGCCCGTGCAGACTTCTACAATACAAGACCTGTCCCTCGTAACGTCGTAACCACTGCGCGGGACGCCAACAGTCCCGATTTTCGATGATGCACAAATTCTTTCGCATTTCTTTTAGCACCATGATCAGTGGCGGCTGGTGGATTATATTTAAAGGGGTTCACAATCACAATATAAACTAGTATGTTGTGGCCATCACAAAACTTTCTTCTATATAAATCACGTCAATTAAATCCTTTAAATAGTACAAGAAATAACAGCGATTTAGCACCAATTCGTATCAAAGTATATCTGAATTTGAAGTTGGATGAAAATTCGTGCATTAGTTCTTGAGATAGAGCTATAGCGGAAATTCTGAAAAAATGTAGCATAGCAGCGCCACCTGTTGAGCGATTTACACTAAAAGTAAACAGCACTAAACTATACTAAGGTATACCTGAATCTGAAGTTTGTTGAAAATCCAAGCATTAGTTCTTGAGAAAAAGCTATTGCGGAAATCGCAAAAAATACAGCATAGCAGCGCCACCTGTGGAGCAATTTACACCAAAAATTAAACAGCACTAATTTATACGTCAATTCATGTCAAGGACTATCTAAATCTGAAGTTTGATGAAAATCCGTGCAATAGTTCTTGAGATACAGCTCTTGTGGAAATCGTGAAAAATGCAGCACAGCAGCGCCACCTATTGGGCGATTTACACCAAAAATTAAACAACACTAATTTATATCAGGGACTAACTGAATCTGAAGTTTGATGAAAATTCGTGCATTTTTTCTTGAGTTGAGCTATGGCGATAATCATGAACAATGCAGCATACCAGCGCCACCTGTTGGGCGATTTTCACAAAAAAGTAATCAGCACCAAACTATATCTTGGACTAACTGAATCTGAAGTTTTATCAAAATCCGTGCAGTAGTTCTTGAGATATAGCTATTGCAGAAATCGTGAAAAATGCCACATAGCAGCGCCACCTGTTGGGCGATTTTCACCAAAAACTAATCAGGTTCAGTTTATATCAAGGTCTAACTAAATATGAAGTTTTGTGAAATTCCGTGCATTATTTCTTGAGATAGAGCGCCCACAAAATTTTTATCACATACAGACTCACAGACAGAGTGACAGACAGACATTTTCTAAAAACCATCAAATCGTGTTCTGGGCATTCTAAAACGTATAAATCCGTTGAAAACCGGAAGTCGAAAATTTTCACGAATCCAATACTTTCTTCTTGTAAAGATAGAAGAAAGTAAAAATACGAAAATATAATTTGCAGGAAGGACATAACATAAAGGTTAAAATACATTTGTGTAATATTGAATTCGGAGTCGTTTTTCTCTGGATGAAATTTTACTGTGGCGAGAAAGACAATATGAATTTCGGGGGTAGGGGGCTTTCAAGGGGAAATTCCACTTTCCCGATGGTTTTCCCCCTTGGCATCCCAGTGAATTCATCACTGAATTTTTGTTTTCCCAAGTTTAAAAATTTGCAACCAAAAGAAATAAAAAAGCATCCATAGATGGAAAACTGGTACCATTTTATTTTATACAAAAGAATGTAGAATCACAATATTGCTTACAATTTACCTTTGAATGCTATTCAAGTACAATTTTTGTAAATTAAGTGTAAGCAGTATCTTTTGTTCCGAAATATTAATTTTTCCAACTTCCGTGTTAACTGTTTGTAACTACTTCTTATATATAATAATAAAACTAAGAACAATATAAACAGACAGATTAAGAATTATTAAAATAAATATCCAACTTAATATTCAAATCACAAGAGAAACCAAACGTACACGAAAATTACCGCTAAAAATGAAATGCTACCGCACGTTGGAGGTTGTGCGAACGGAAGGCCCTAAGCGAGGCGTCCCCCTGCCCTTCGTCTCTCCCGTTCCCGTCCGCATAAGCTTATTTTGAAGAGCATTTCTCCGCTCGCACGTGCTATCAAGAAAAGACTGGGCGCGCTTGGTGTTGAAAACTTCTGAATTTTCTTCAGTAAGGGTTTGTTGTGAGTGAGGGGGGGGGGGTTGAGTGAATGATACTCGTATTGGAGATTGATAAAAAAATTATAATTTTTTTTATAATTATTTTATTTAATTCGTTAAATTATTTCTTCAATTTCCTTTTAAGGTTCATGTGCTCATGTGCGCCAATGAACGAGCCGCCACTGACCATGCTATTCGTTAGTCTGCATCGTGTGGAACTTAAGGCTTGTTATCAGTCAGGACACAAATTCCCCTCTCTAATGCTAAACCTACAGGCTTAGAACGAATCCGTATTTTTCAAATTTCTCCTCCGAAAATTAGAATTTTTACTTTCTTCTATCTTTACAAGAAGAAAGTATTGGTTTCATAAAAATTTTCGAATTCCAGTTTTCGACGGATTTACACGTTTTATCGGTCAGAGATTCCAAAAAACATGTTTTTACAAAATGTCTGTCTGTATGTGACACAAATTTTGTGGGCGCTCTACCTCTAGAACTAATGCACGGAATTTAATAAAAAATTATATTCAGGTAGTCCCTGATATAGATTGGTGCTGATTAGTTTTTGGTGTAAATCGCCCGCCAAGTGGCGCTGCTATGTAGCATTTTGCAGGATTTCCGCAAAAGCTCTATCTCAAGAACTAATGCACACATTTTCATCAAACTTCGGATTTAGTTAGTCCTTCATATGAAATGATGCTGACTACGTGTTGGTGTAAATCGCCCAATAGGTGGCGCTGCTGTGCTGCATTTTGAACTATTTCCTCACTAGCTCTATCTCAAGAACTAATGCACGAATTTTCATCAAACTTCAGATTTAAGTATAACTTGATTAATATTGCTGCTGATTATGTGTTGTTGCAAATCGCTCAACAGGTGGCGCTTCTATGCTGAATTTATCATGATTTGCGCAATACCTCTATTTCAAGAACTAATGCACGAATTTTCCTCAAACTTCATATTCAGTTAGACGTTGACATAAGTTGGTGATAATTAGGTTCTGGTGTAAATAACCCTACAGGTGGCGCTGCTATTCTGCATTTTGCTGGATTTACACGATCTCAGTGACAGTCATACCTTGAGAACTAATGCACGGAATTTCATATTTTTAGAATTCTCATGATGAATGCAAATTGCCATTTAATTTGGCACTGAGATAGTGAATTTTGAAGTATTGACATGTATGAGATAGAAGAAAGTTTTGTGATGGCCACAACATGCTAGTTTCTGCGTGCTCTTCTTGAAGAAAGTTTCTTTCTTTTTTATTTGCCAAAGTGTTTCTAAAATATATACTTAATTTTATATTTTAAGTGTTAAAATCTAAGTGAAGCAGGCGAGTTGTAGGTAAGATTTTAACACTTTAAATAAAACGATGTATTTAAAAAATATTTTGTCCAATAAAAAAGAAAAAAACGTTCTTCAAGAAGAGCATACAGAAAAAAGTAGAAAAACATTTTAATTTTCCGAGGAGAAATTTGAAAAATACGGATGCATTCCAAGTCCATAGGTTTAGCATCAGAAAGGGAAATTTCCAGCCTGACTGATGAGGATCCTTAATACAGTAAAACATGTGAAGAAGAACCCATCTATAACGGAAAATGTTTATAGTCCCGTCAAAAGAAATATCTGCTTAGACGGAAACTTGTCTAAAACGGAATGTTTTTTTGTTGCTACTAGCGAAGTTTTACTGTGTTTTGTTCGGTTAACCCTGCGTTAAGGGATTCCGTTTATAAAGGAATTTCGCCTCAAAATAAAACTAGTAGGATATGGCAATCCTAAAACCTTCTTCTATCTCATACATGTTAATACTTCCTGAAAAATGCAGCTTAGCAGCGCCACCAGTAAGATGATTTACACCAAAATCTAATCAGTAACAACTTTTAACTGAATCAGAAGTTGCGTAATAATCCGTGCATTAGTTTTTGAGCCTACGGTGGAAATCGTAAAAAAATTCTGCATAGCAGCGCCACCTAATGGACGATATATACCAAAACCTAATGAGAAACAACTTAAGTCAACTTGGTAACTGAATCTGAAGTTTGATTAAAATACGTGCATTACTTCTTGAGATAAAAATATTGCGGGAATCAGAAAAAATGCAGCACAGCAGCGCCACCTGTTGGGCAATTTATATCAAAACGTAGTCAGCGCCAACTCGTATCAAGAACTAACTGAATCTGAAGTTTCATGAAAATCCACGCATTAGTTGCCATTGCGGAAATCGCGAAAAATGCAGCATAGCAGCGCCACCTGTTCGGCGATTTACATCAAAAACTAATCAGCACCAATTTATATCACGGGCTAACGGAATATAATTTTTTATTAAATTTCGCGCATTAGTTCTTGAGAAAAAGCGCCACGCAAAATTTGTGTCACACACAGACAGACATTTTGTAAAAACATGTTTTTCGGTATCTCTGACCACTAAAACATGTAAATCCGTCGAAAACCGAAAATTTTCACGAATCCAGTACTTTCTTCTTGTAAAGATAGAAGAAAGTAAAAATTCATTGCCCCTACCATAGGAATACTATACAATTATACCTGCTAAACTGGAATTTTGTTTAAAAAAAACTAGTGATTTCACTTTCACAGGTTTTTGTCTACAGGATTGTTGCTTTTATTTAGTATAATAAAACTTGCTAAAACGGAATCGCAAGGGACCCGAGTAAAATTCCATTTAAAAAGGCTTTTGTCTTAGCAGGTATAATTGTATATGGTAATCCTACCGAAGTACAATGAATTTTTAACTTTTAAGACAGGATTTCGTTACAGACAGGTTCCGTTTTCATAGGGTTTAGAGCATTTTTATGTTCCGATTTAGAAGCCAATGTCCCGCTTATTATTATACATTCCTAAATTCTAAACATAGTAACCGTAATTGGCAACCGCCCAAAAATGAGATATGAATATATGGAAACGATACAAAATTGCGTAGCGGATGAAAAAATCTTTATTGCTTAAGGGGTCTCAGACTCTAACTTAAAAATTTACGAAATTTTAATTTTTTTTTTTTTTAGATGTTAAACTCCTAACTTTTCTGAACATTTTTACATAATTGTTTCCATGAAATTCCCATTATAACGAAAGTTGTGAATTTTAGAATTATACCCGCTCAATAGTTAAAGCGGCGTTTCCGAAATTTTGAAGTCATTTTTCTCCAAATGAGGTTTTGAGCATAACGCACAGGATATCTCAAAAACTTCTGAATATTTTTACATGCAATTTTCAAAATAAATGTTTCATGTTAGTCTGTATAATCAGAACCTAAAAGTGCATTTTTATTGTTCAAAAAAAAAAAAAAAAATAAATAAAAAAAAAAAAAAAAAAATATATATATATATATATATATACAGTAAAACCTCCCTAAAACGACCACGTACTGTTCCAATAAAAATTGGTCTCTCCGAGAGGTGGTCTCTTAATGGAGGTCATGTTTAAATCTAAATTTTAATTGTTGAAAAATGGTAACAATGTTACTTAAATTTATTTTTCACACTAGGAAAAAATATAAAAATTTAAGTATCAAAATAAAAGTTAAGTACATAAGTTAATTACTGCAGAGTTTAAAAAATGAACACACTGAGCTTTGCTTTAATTTTACAGTTTTAAATTTTATAATTTTTATTTCCAAGTCCTTTCGAAGTTCAGTAAATAAATGCATTTTTTTGTGGGCGGGAACAAATAATGACGATTTCATTACTTTATATATTTCTTTGAGAGTTTTCCGACACAACAGGGCAGAGGAGTTTATTAACCGTCAGTCTTAATTTGTAATCAGAGTTAAATTCATTGCCTAAAAAGGCACAAAGGGGTTTAAGCACTTAAAAGTTACCGGGATAAAAAAAAAAAAATCTAAACTTAGTTTAGAAGTTTGGTGAATAATGCACTTCCCGGAATTATTTTTTTAATAAAACCTTCTTCAAGCGACCAGGATAAAACGGAATTTATTTCATTTTCTTCAAAGAAATCGGTCTCTCATGGAGTGGGTTCAACTGGGATGGTCTCTGAATGGAGGTCAAATTAGTATTGAGCCAATGGGAATAAATTTCGTGCCATGAAAAAATGGTCGTTGAGGGAGGTGGTCGCCTAATAGAGTTGGTCGCA
This sequence comes from Maratus speciosus, assembly GCA_963932465.1. Taxonomy (NCBI): domain Eukaryota; kingdom Metazoa; phylum Arthropoda; class Arachnida; order Araneae; family Salticidae; genus Maratus; species Maratus speciosus. The sequence continues at coordinate 272,059,995 of OZ010797.1, forward strand.
CAAGGAGGTATCACTGTATATATATATATATATATATATATATATATACATATTTTAGGTGATTATACTGTTGAAATTTTCAAAATTTTGTATTAGCTAAATACAACTTTGTAACAAAAATAGTTTAAATACAAATGTATTTAGGTTCAGGGTAATTATTACAATCTGAAGTATAAGTAGGCAACAAAATTTTCACTCTAGTTCCAAAATTTATTTTGTAATCCAGCGCGTAAGCTGTTATACCAATTTTCTGCTCTTCAAATGTCTGGCACTTTGGATCTCTCTATAAATGTTAATTCTGCAATTTGTTGTTTTTAAATACAAGAAATAAAAGAACATACTTATATTTTTCATCTCCAATAAAAATTGTATTAAAATTACATAAATTTCAAGATATTAAATGTTGAAAATGATCTTTTTTTCATTTTTTCCAATTTTAAGAGTCCTGAGTCCGCTTAATATTAAACTGTAAATATATAATAATTTTAACTTATATATAGATATATTTTTTGCTTTCTCTATTTTTACTGTATGAATTTTTTACTAACACCTATTATATCGTTGGTGCAAACAATATTTGATTGAAAACAATTAAAAGCTTTTCTTCACGTATATTATAAGAGCGAAATTTCATTAAAAAAAGTCTGGGTGCAATTTGACAGTTTTGGAATTAAAATTCAGTGCTTTCACGATATGCAAACACCGCCGTTGAAAGTGTCAAACCCCCTCGACTTGCATTTACAATTAATTAATGGACGAAACTAGTGTTTTTTTCTTTTTTAGTGTCCGATTGACGAAATTCGCGACCTTTTTCAGCGTCCGATTGACGAAATTCGCGACCTTTTCAGCGTCCGATTGACGAAATTCGCGACATTTTCAGCACCCGATTGACAAAATGTGTTATTTTTTCTCCTTTGTCCAAGTTACAAAACTCGCGATTCTTTTTCAACGACCGATTAAGATCATGATTTTTTTCAGCGAACGGTCAACGAAATTGGCTATTTTTTAGTAATCTTTGACAAAATTCGCAATTTTTCACCTGATTAGCTTTTTTTTTTTCGCGACCAAATTGACGATATTCACAAGTTTTTCCTGATCAGTTGTTGACAAATGTTTTCGTGAAACATAGAAAATGAACACAAATAGTTTTTGGCTTCTGGCAGCTGTTAATTCCAAAATACCGATTTTGTGGAACTTCGGGGGGAAAAAAATCTATATAAACGAAATTTCAAGGGCTCTTTTTTTTTTGAGAGAGAGAGCGAATTTTAGCACAAATACAACCCGTGCAATAGGTCACTGGAACTTCGCCTAGTTTTCATGAGAATGAGCATAATTGTACGAGAATATTCTTTACAGGGCTGCAAAAAATCGAGTTTTTTTAATGCTTAAATTTGTCGCTGGTAATTGTAGTTTATATTTTATATTAAAATTAAATTCAAATGTTTTATTTGGTTTAAAATACTCAGAGCAATATAAAAAAAACAAGACTTTGCAGAGCTACATATCAGTCAGATCTCCATTTGCTTTAAAAAGATATTTCATTAAAAAATTGAGTTTTTTGTATGCAAATGCTTAAATGTGTTGCTGGCAAATCCACCTGTCTAGCACCCACGCCTCCCTGGTAAATATATACGTTTTTATGCAACATATGTATTCAAACAATAAAAATCTAAGTAAACACTCTGTTCAACGTAGTCCCGACGGTACTCAAAAGTACCACTTTGAAAAGTGCTTCGTAACTTAAAACACTGAATATTTTATTTATTTATTTTTTTTTTAAGCATAATGTAAGTGATCTATTTAAAACAGGAAATAAAAATGTGATAGCCTTACCTTTAAAATTCAAGATGTTTTTAAGCAAAAGTTAGGGATAACATGTCAGAGAAGAAAATGGAAGCAAAATTGACACTCACACGCGTCAAAATAGCTTCGTAAAAAATTTTCAGTTTACTGGAAGTACGATTACTATCTAGTTATGGTCAAGAGAAGTATTTTCTATTGTTTCTTAAACATACCATTGCGAATGCATTTAATGAGTGTGTTTTAATTGGGATAGAAAACTCTGGTACTTTAAAGTGCCATCAGGGCATAAAGGGTTAACATCAAACCAAAAGATTGACCAACAGCATCACATTATATTCAAACTAAAAAGGAGCCCTTGTCAAGCATGGACAATTGATTGTCACTTGTAATAACGCTACCATTCTCCTTTTAATTTTGCATATTTCTTTATGTTACTGTAAATGTTACTTTGTATTTGTCATGTATTGACAGATTAAAAAACAACATGCTTAAAATGATTTTAACCACAAAAAATCATAAAGTTCAGTTATAGTTTTCAAGCAAACTTTATTTGAAAGTGCACCTTTTGTTCCATTCAATAAAATAAAGATGATGCCATGTTTAAAAATGAAGATATGAATTAATAGCACATTTCACAACATCTAGTATTATTTTTTAGCTCAATATTACTGAAAAGCACATGTGTGCTTCATGCTGTAGTTGTAAAAAAAAATAGTATCTCTCTATTCTAAAAAAAAGTAACTACCGCTGTCACCGCCGCCGCCGCCGCCGCCGGTTTTGAATTTTTTGTGACCGGAGGTCTTTCTTCGTTAATATTAAGAAAAATAATGCATACAAAAATATGAAAAACGGTAGTATTATACAAAAATGTTTGATAAACACGCTGATGCAGACAGTTTTCAAATCGAAGAATTATTTTAAGAGATATTTAATGCTAAAGTTGGACAAAATCGTTCCACTAAAAAAGTTTTATAGGAGCAAAAACTATACATCGGAATTTAATAATTTTTAGATCATTTTATACGTTATAATTTCCCGGTGTGCAGAATTAATTTATTTTTTTAATTTGACTCATTTTTCGAGGTTTCATTTCTATTTTAAATTCAAATTTTCAGCATTTCGAGAGATATTTTTTTCTTATTTCAGAAAATTGTACTAATTTAACCTGTTGCCAACTTTATAAACAACGGAAACAATAATGTTTGCTTCAAATTAAAAATTTATTTACACGTGACTATTATAAACAGAAAAAAACTTTCAAATTACAATTAAATAATTACTTATAAAAAGCAGGAACTTATTGAAAATTACTTCATCTATAATTACACATGAATTTTAACAGAGAAAGGATATTGTAAAATAATAAATTTATTAACATGCGTTAGAAGTCTTAAATAGGAGAAATTACATCACATTTACGTCACATTACAATTATTATTTACATAAAATGAACACAAAATAATATTGCAAAACAGTATAAATTTAAAAATAGTGCGAGACATTTACTTGATATTTTGAGATGAATTTTTCAACTTTTTTTTTTTTTTTTTTTTTTTTTTTGGACAGCGCAAATAATATTTCATTTCTAATAAAAGCATTTTCACGTGAATATTAAAAAGGGAAAGAAAAGTTTGGTGAAAATTACGTCAGATTAAAAACGATATATTTAAAATGTCTTATTTAAAAGGACTTTCTTTTTGCTTTGTTAAAAAATACCGGGAGACAAAGACTCTGTTTACTTAATTCATTTTATATTAGATGATTTTGAAATGCCATTGTATCTTTTAACAGCAACTGATTTTTCCGTAAAATTCCCCAATCAAAGAGAAATGAATAGAAACCCGTTTATAGGGAGATCGCTTTTGTTTTTTTAATTATAATTCAATCTTCCAAAATCTTTTTAAAGCCGATCAAATTAGCGTGCTTTTAGAGACTGCAGTGTCTGAACGGGGGTTGGCGAGCGTAGCTCGTAGGGGGCCGAGCCCCCTAGTATGCTATATAAAATGGTATATGCTATATAAAATGGTATATGCTATAGCAAGTGATATTCTCATGGGCAAGGGTAGAGAATTTTCAGAAAATCTTACCAGTCAGCAAGACAGTTGAAAATTGTTGTGACAAAATGTCCGTGACTGCAAAAATAGTTAATCACTATTGCTACAATACATTATTATGTATTTTTTTTTCTGTAAAATTAAGAAATATATACAGCAGAGGAAATTTAAGTATAAGATAAAACTTAGTGCTATGCTTACACTGCGGTGATTTGAAAAGTTGCAAAATATAGCTAACTAATAATAAATGAAGTTTTTGGCATATCTTCTCTATAGGCCGCAGTTTTTTAAAGATTGTCAAAGAATTCACTCCCCCCGTCAGAAAATTAACTCGCCAGTGGCAAGTAAAATGACGTATTTCCCCATCCATGCTCATGGGGAGGACTATGGGATACCACTCCCTCTTCACTCTCAGGGAATTAGAAATTTTACATTTTTACATCGTTACATTTAGAAATCGTTAGTCTTTTTTATCCATAAATTTTATTTTGATGACCCAGATATCACACGATAGTTTATTATAAGACCCCCCTCCATGTGCAAAACAAGGAAGATATTCCTCAACAGTTTTATTGTTCACATCACATACAAATTAAAGAGGTACAAATCAGACGTAATACATGTTTTCCCAGAAAGCTTTAATCTCATCCTGGCAATCATCACTATTCTAAATAATAAATTTTATATGTGGTTCTTCCTGAGAAATAGAGTGTATTCAAAGGGACACAGAAAGTATACAGTATATTACCACCATATATCTTCTATTGCAGCCTTGTTTATAACATTGATTCATTCTGCTATGGTTACTGCACATCTGTCTCTATCACTAATGGATAAAAGACTGTAAAAAGTCTATTTTGAAGTTAGCGTTTCAAAAGATATTGTACAGCAAACTACAAAAAATGACTTTTTGCATAGGAAACCAGTTTATAATTCATTTCTTCAGTCAAGAATATACTTTGTTTCACTTTAATCCAAATCTGGATAACTTCAACAACAATAAAGATATTTTAAGGAAATTTGCAAAAGGCTTCGCGTGAAATGTAATGATGTCACAAAAAGTGGTGGAAATGTCCACTATCTACATCCAAAAGCAGTGCTTAACTTGTTGCTATATATGTTTAAATGTAACTATGCTTTTTTTAAAACTCGAGGCAAACATGGATTTTGGCACCCCTTCCTTTCCAAAATAAATTTATAAAGAGAAGTTTTCAACCTATTCCCTTGATTTGTATTAGATATATGAAATAATTGTTAGGAAACATATTAATCCTTAGATTTTAGGTTGATTGCTTTAGAAATCAACCTATTGCAATCATATACAGATACAGTCGAGCCCCGATTTAACGAATTTCTCGATTTAGCAAATTTTTTTATGGTCCCGACGAAAAGGGAACAAAAATACTTTGATTTAGCGAATTTATAATCCCGATTTTACGAATAATTTTCTATGTCAAAAAAATTAATAATTGAAGAAATTGTCTAATATTATTGAAAATTTTCAATGTCCCTGATTGTTAATTTTCTAAATAAGTATCTTGTGACACAGAAATAGCTACATGCGAAAACGTACATTACACCAAGGTTATTAATAGTAGTAGTAGTGGATCAGATGAAGAAGATAAAATAAAAATGAAGCATGCAACGTTCAAAGAAGCAGTTTACAGTTTGAATACTTTGAAACGGTATGTGATAGCTCATGATGTTGGTGACATTGTTTTCACAGCTTCAGAAAAAAAAAAAAAATTATAAAGAAGTTTGGAATATGAAATCGAAACACAGCAAACAAACATTTAAAAAAGTTATCTTATAATTTATCTAAATATGAACAAATTATATTATTTTTCTTCTTAAATTCAATACTTGTGATTTATAGTAGTGCATAAAAAATAATTTTTATACAGTGTATTTGTATTTTCTTAAAACAACAAATGTTTAACATAATTATTAAGGTAAATGAGCATTGTTCTTATTTATTGCCATATTTTAACTTGTTTTGTTGTATAAAAATATTATTTTGATTATCCCAATTTAACGCATAATCTCGACTTAACGAACAAAGTTGCTAGTCCCGATCGATTCGTTAAATCGGGGTTCGACTGTATATATTTATACATATAATGCAAATATTGTCATCACACTAATGTTCAAAATGCTAAACCAACTTTGACCCAATAGCGACAGGACATTGAGCTTGCGAGTATCTTGGATGAATGAGTTAATCAAGTACGTAGATTTTATAGTTTGTTTACCGGGACACAAAAAAAGCTAAACATGTCATCACAATCATGCGTGAAATATTAAACCAATTCAAACCTAACTGGAAAAGTGTATTGATCTTAAAAGTATCTTGGATGAATTTGTTAATCAAATATTGTTCTGGTGTCTTTAAAAGCAGCCTCATTTAAAACAAAGAGTATAAAATTAACAAATACAACTTTACTTTGGGTTGTCCAATTCAATGACATTTTTACCTAAATTTCATTATTTGCTTTTTGCATTGAATGACAAACCAAATCTTTTTGTACCCCCTTCCATTCTGGCATCCGGGGCTTATCCCTCCCCCATCCCCATCCAGCCAGATCCAGTTCCAGTCTTGAGCTGGCATTACATGCAGTGTCACTGATTGAATTACTGTGGACTTTTAACACTTTTTTTATGTTATTGCATTTCATACAAACTTCGCTTTTGTTAAACTATCTTAAAGATTTTTGTAGGGAAAGAGTCAAGAATATTAATTGTGCCTATATTAATAATAAAAAATAATTTAAAATGGATTTTTTTGTGTTTTAAAAAAGGTAGTAAAAAGAAAAATTCAAAAGGGCGCTAAGAAAACCTTCAAAGAGTGCTATGGTGCCTGTTAGACAGCCCTGCTGTATACAAATTTGTATTTTTGAAGATCACTATTTCCAAATAGTAATCTTCATCTTATTGAATAAAAATATTTGATTATGTAAGACAAGGATTACTATTCAAAAATAGTGATACTCAAAAATATGAATTTTACACACTCTACCTGATATGTATACATGATGCTCACCCTGAAGTGGTTAAATATGTATTTAACAAAATGTTCAGAAATTTTACAAAAGAATTTTATTTGTATATATAAAATCCATGAAAAATACAGTTTCCATTTCCAAATTATTCAAATTTCTCTCAAAATTACATCTTCTATGACACAATTTTCACAGAACTTTACACAAAAAAAATTTACACACCATTTTAAGAGAAAAATGATATCAGATCAAGTCATGGTCTAAAATAATGTTTTTACATGTTAATAAAGAAAAGAAATTATATTTAGTTAAAAGAACTAAAAGTTCAGTATCACAGTATCTTAAAATGAAAATGTCTTTCATACTTTTCAAAACAAAAATGATCAAAAGTTATCCAACATGGATAAGTGTAAGTGGCTGAAATAGGATTTTAATTCAATAGCTACATTTAACAGTTCAATGACATTTAAAATGTTTTCATTTATTATTTAATGGTTTTTATAAATCAAATAAAACAACATACTATTCAAATAAAGCTATATACAACTGGTGTGAGATCTATCATTATATATTTTTAGAAATGCTTCTAACTATCCAGAGAGCTCTAAAGAAAGTTCAGACTTCATACAAGGTACTATAATATCAATAATAGTCCTGTTTTAAGCCCCAAAGTAAGGCTCATGAGTGTATACTGGTTCGACATTGTGATTAGAAATCATGACTAATACAAATGCGGCTGGAATTCAAGCTCCACTTTCATAAAAATAAGAGCAAATTTAGTGGTGAGAATATCAACCAATCAGAAATATACAAGTCGATCAATAAACAAATGTCCACAAGCTCCTTATTTTCATGTAGCCAATGTTTTTGCTGCAAAACCTCTATAAAAAGGGAGGCCGAACTGTGTTATATGCTCTCATGAGAATAATCTTACTTAAAAATGTGGTTATTATTAAGAATTATATTCTCTATTTAACTTTTATAAGTATAGCAAGATAAAACTATACTTTAAAAAGTTGACATTTTTACAAAAAAAAAAAAAAAAATTGTACAAAAATGCTCGATAAACAATGTTACGATGACTATGTTAATATTACATAACTATTTTGATACTTTCAAATATTCAGAATGTATTGATAAAAAAATTTCTTTTGTGCATACACATGTAGCGAGATACCTGAATTTGGCATAATATAATACGAATCTATGCACTTTTCACAAATTAACTTCTTTTTTAACATAAAAAAGGGTAATTTTTAAAAGCTCGCTGTTTTTTTTAAATTTAAATAAGACATCAATGTTCCAGGCTTTAAATGCACATTAAGAACCAAGCAATGTCCTATGACCATGCTACTTAGAAATTTTAGTGGTTTTCTTCAGATGTTATGCAGATATAAACAAGATTCATAAATATATAGCAAAAAGGATAAAAGTAAAAATAGGAACTATGGTCATCATTTATTATTCTAGGTTTGTTGTTTTTTTTATTTATTTTCTCCAGATATTTTTTTTATTCATTCACGTTTGTAGAATTCTCATACAAGATAGATTTTCTCAGAATTTTTCTTTCTTTATTGAAAATCATGCACACCATGTATAATAGTTCAAGAGGCAATTACATTTTCAGCTAATCATTTTATACAAGCTTATCTTCAAATATGTAATCGATTTTACTTAAATAACAAGAACAGCCATGAGCTGTCACAACAGCTGTGGATGTGGCATCAGGGGTCACAATATCCCCAAGTCATTGCAAAAGCAAACATCCGTAATTGGGACACCGTTAAATTCCCTTTGAATTGGCAATGTTTCAGTCCCGAGGCCACATTCACTACTATCATGGCAGCCAACGACTGTTTTCATGATTAATTAATTAAGGCATATTAGATATTGGAATATCATTTTGTATAAAATAGTTAACTAAAAATGTTGCTGCCTCCCAGATTATAAATGTTGAATATTTTTCCTACTTTAAGTACAGTGATACTTTGGCTCATAACAGTTTTCATTGTTTTTCTGACACGGCTAACAAGCCTGTTTTCAGCTTACAAACCTTTTGTTGGATATGTGAACTAACATAATGCTGCTGTATTACAATTTCATTGGACAAAATCAGTTTTGGTAGACAGACATTTTGGTTAATGAATGCAACTCCACAATTAATCATGTTTGTTAGCCAAAGTATCACAATATTTCTATTTTGAAGGCTTTTGTTATTTTCACAGAAAAATACAGTATGTCATAACAAACTGGCTGCCAAGCTTCTTTTACATTTAAGACTACAATTGGCAAATACATTCTACAATTACAATTTCGTTGCATACCATACTACTTATTTGGCAAGCAAAAAAAATTCTTTAACATGCACAATGCTGGGTTGCTTTTAAACCTGTGATATGATCTAGCTGCATGTCTTGAAAATGGGTAATAATATCAGATTTTTAGTGCATAAAATTTATACGCCTTTAGCTTTATTATTAAAGTTTTACAAAAGTGATACTTGTCCCGCGTTGTTTCAGAAAGATCTGACCAGAAAATGAGACACATTCTCGAGTGTGACAGAAGGCATAAAATATGTTACATAGAAATATATTCAATATAAATCTATGGTAATCATTGATACATCATCGCAAATTAAATTTCCACTGAGCCTGTCTTCATTGTCAAATTTTCATATTACTTTTTTGTCTAATTTTTCTTTAAAATTTAAATTTTTGTTAGGTTTCAAGGAAGTTTTCCTCAATACCTTAGCACTAATCTTGAAAACTTAGCAATAAACTTGAATGCAATTTGTGTTATAAAAAATGTCTCATGCTTCAACTAACAAACAATAACAACAACAACAACAAAAAAAAAGAATACTGAATTACATAACTTTTAAACAACTGAATTAAACATATCTGAATTAAATATCAATTTTTATTGTGATCATAAGAATAAGATAATTGTCATCTTTAACAACCTAATACTATCTGATATTTTAAGATTAAATAAGATTTAATTTTATTTAAAATTCTGATGAAATGAATTCCCAATCAATAACATATGAATGCAGCCAAACAAGATAATTTAATTTAGTAATGTGTAGTCATAATCAGAAGGCTTTTCTTATATTGAATCTTGTTACTACATGAAACAATTAGAAAATTATCTTTATTTGTTAAATGAATAAAACTTTCAGATAATCTTATTTATGTTACTGATAACCAGATGGGTTTTTTTCTCCCCATTTTCATGTAATTAAATCATTTTTGAAAATATGCTCCCAAAGCTGCTTTTTAAACAAGTTATTTGAATTTAGTAATAGGCTGTCATCAACTATAATTAAAGATATAATTACTGGAAAGTAAAAAATACTGATTCTTTAGAACCTGAATGAGAATATCTGGAAATCCTATATATATAAGAATGAAAATGTAATTGTGTCAAGGAGACTGGGCACTGCATTGTGCCGGGTAGCCTGATTTTACCCTGAGACAGGTTGACTTTAAACGTTACAGGTTGGGTTTTGACCAGTGGTGTAGTCGTAAAAAAAAACAGAGGGTATGCGCTCTAAGTAGAGGATATACGCTCAAGGCTGAGCGTATACCCTAGCGTGTATATACTATAGCTTTCTTCAGAAACAGAGGGTATATGTTGTTATTTTAAAAAAACCAGAAGGTATACGGCGTATACCCTCCACTACATCCCTGGTTTTGACTTTTGCAGGTCGAATTCGGGTTGACCTGATTTTTGTCTGGTGAAAAGATTGTATACTTGAATATAAATGAGTATATATATGTTCTTTTTTACATAAATGATAAAACTGATATTAGACATAATTATAGACTAATATTCCATAACTGCATTAAAATAAGAATTGACTTTCTTACATTTTGGGTATGATTGTGTATAACCTGACCTGTGCAGGACTAATTAACATTGTCAAGTGTTGAAAATTAAAGGTATGAGATCTATAAAAAAATACTTAGAAAACATGTTAAATAAATAACATATGAATTTTTATGCTGTCTCAACAACATAGGAAAAGTAATAATTCAAGTTATTTAATTTTTTTACCAATCAAAATTCCACAGTGACAGTACAAGTATTTTGGAACAGTAACATGAAAAAAAATGACACAACTTCTTAAAAACAGGCATTGCAAGCATATTAAAAAGGAAAAATACCAAATGATAAAAAAGTACAGTTCTAATAAATGAAGTACTTAATAGGACAATATACACTATATGGCCATTAATCACCGGACACTTTCAATTTTAAACATTTTGTCGAATATTTAAAGATATATTATTTGTCCTGTTTTTATGGAATGTCAGGACTATGAAGAATATGTTTGACTTCATATTTATGAACGGTGATTTGATCAGAAGGACAATTAAAGGGCCAACAAAAAAATCAAAGTAAAATTATAATGTTTGGCATCACCCTGTAAAATAATATGCACAAAATGATCTATCGCTATAGCTTACGAATATATGGATATTGTACAACATATATATTCATTTGTGGAAGAGTAGAACACATATTCATGGAAATATATCGATTTTTGCAAAAAGTTCAAAAAATTCTTACATGTTTTTTGTTTATATCCTGCAGGGTTTTTTACCAAATTTAACACCAGTTTCAGAAAATTTGACAAAATGTAGTAGAAATAATATGTTACAATTGGATTGGAATGTAAACATATTAAATATTTAATGAAATATGAGCAGTTGTATAAAATATTTTTGATCTGCACATGCACGCATAATAATTTTTTTTTTTTTTTTTTTTTTTTTTTTATGATTTGATAGTCAACTCATAAAAAAAAAAAAAAAAAAAACTAGTCAAACATTGTGAAAATTATGAAAATGTCATGATAGACTGAGCTGATTTTTAGTTGTTCTCTAAAAACAGCTTAACCCCTTCCGTACCAGCATGTATATATGAAGATTACATGTAAAAACAGTTTTTCAGGAGTTAGATTTAAAATATCAAGTAGTAGTTTCTATAAAAATGAGATGATTTTATTCATCTCTGCTGCAGAGGGAAAATTAAACACTTTCCAACATTTCTCATCATACCAGCTATACACAAACATATATTCCTGCAATACCGTTTTTAGCAGCAACAATAGAGTAATGAATGGACATGGATTCACTGGTGTTTGTGGAGAATCAGACTATGGATCCACTGGTACGGAAGGAATTAAGGAGTTTTCCATAAATCGTCTTTTTTTTTTTTTCATTTTCTATTGATGCTTTAGCTCTTCTTGGAAAACCAGCAGAACGAGCCTATTCCAAGAAAAAAACAACTATCAAAATCTAAGCATTTCTACCAAATCTACTCGTTGACATTCATTAAGTACAAACTCCTTTGCTGAAAGCCAGATAATAAAAATGACAATTTGTGAAAAACCCCTTATCACTCAGCAGCTTTTACGGAGCAACTAAAAATTTGCTCACTCTACTGCCAATATCTTTCTGAATTTTCATGATATTTGGCTGGTTTTTTTTTAATGAGTTGCTCCATACAATTGACTATCAAAACATTAAAAAAAAAAAAAAAAATATTGTGTGTGCATGCGCAGATAAAAAATATTTCATACAACTGCTCATATTTTATCAAATACTTAATATATTTACATTACAATTGCACTATATATTATTTCTACTACATTTTGTCAAATTTTTTGAAACTGGCATTAAATTTGGTAAAAAGCACTGCATGATATAAACAAAAAACATGCAATTTTTTAACTTTAAAAAAAAAATCGATATATCTCCATGAATATACGTTCTGTTCTTCCACAAATGAAAACATATATTGTACAATATCCATTTATTCATAAGCTATAACGATAGATCATTTCATGTATTTCATTTCACAGGGTTCAACATTAAGCCCAAACATTATTATTTTTCTTTGATTTTTTGTTAGTCCTCCAATTGCCCTTCTCACCAAATTGCGATTGATAATGAAGTTGAAGATATTCTTCATAAATCTGAAATTCCAGAAAAATCTGACAAATATGTCTTTAAATATTCGAAAAAATGTCTAAAATTGAAACTGTCTGGTGATTAATAGCCATATAGTATATATACAGTGATTACGATAAGTTACAACTTTGGAATAGGTTAAGCACTTTTTCAAAATAGCACCAAGCTCTAAACAATAAATGAAACATGTTGCAATAACAAAGTAACAATATCTAAGACAACATTAGAGCACAAGACAGCAGACAGAATTTCAACAATATAATATTTGTACTGACAAAGCTGATCAGTATTTTTTATGTTCCATTGGTAACTTAATCATTGCGACATAGTTTAGAATAAAACAGAACTATGAGGTCATGATAAATGCAGATATATCAAGAGTTATGAATTATTTTCAGTCATCATTAACAGTTTTTAATCAGACATGCCAAATTCTGAAAGTCTTTTTTCAAAATAAGGCTGATGATTTTCAATAATGCAGAAATTAAAAAAATGGTTGCAGTGTCCATGTTGAGGATTGAAACAATATTTGGAGATTTATCATTTGTACTCAGATAAGGGGAAAATACCAAAACAAATACCAGAATTAAAATAATAAACTAAATCTAAACATTAAATGAGAATGATTTGGAATGTAAAGTTGCATTGATTTATAGGACATAAAATATTCATACAAAAAAAGATAAAAATTAAGTGTATATTTCTTTTTAATAATTTGTTCTTATACAGTAAAACCTACTAAAACAGACTCAAATGTATTTTTTTTTTTTTTTTTTTTTTGGGGGGGGGGGGGTTATTGAATCAGTTTATCTGTGTAGCTTCACATTTTTGTACATGGAAACTAAAAAAATTTTTCAAGAGGTATTTTTCTATTTGAGGAATGTTTTAGTTAATACTGTACAATTGTAAATGGTATATTTGATTTTTAAGTACTGGTAAATAAAGAAATAAACATTCCTATACACATATCTACCACACACACAATAATAATAATAATTTATCTCCTTAAAGCAGAAACTATGATTTAAAAAATATATAATTTTTTAAAAGTTATAATACAAAAAAAAAAAAAAATAATAATAAAAAAAAATAAAAAAGAATTTCATAATTTTATTTATACCTTATTCCTGAAAGGATTAGTAAAAATAAACTCAAAGTTCTATAAATTAATAAATAAAACCTTGTTTTCTATGATTACCACAAAGTAAAATGCATATTGCTCAGTTCTAGATGAATATAGTTGACTTTACGGAATAATAAATTATCAATCCTTTCTAAAACATTATTTTCTTAATCATCAAATTGAGATGTTTACTCCTCATCTCTTTCTAATTTCTTTTTTTTAACATAGGGTTTCATTGAGGAACAAGCCGAATATTACACTAAAACATTCAAATACTTTTCTTATAACTAAATAATCAAAGATTTTGTTGATTGTTTGAAAAAATAACCTGAGCTGGCAGCTGAGTGACCGCAGCTCAAATGTATAATTTTTATTTTAAATTATTTACACAGAAAACAGACTTGCACCCTCCCCTATGAAGCAAGGGGAGGGAAGAAAAGTAAATATCCCATTTTCCCCCATGCTTATGCTTGCAAACCAGTCGATTAAACATATTGTGTATTCTAGATTAATTTTAACACAATTATACTAACTGGTAAATAAATCATATTAGATGTAAATTTCCCACTGGGCGAAAAATGTCCGGACGAGGATTCAAACCCGGGACCTCCTGGCTGAAGCCGCCAGTGCTCTGCCATCTGAGCTATCCCGGTCGAATCTGATGAAACTTTTTCACCCAGCTAACCTTAATGATTATAGCATCTGGTCTGAAACCTGGTTCAGCTCAAAAGAATAAATCTCAGGTAATGGAACTCCAGAAATCGCTGTATACGAAATTACACTAGATTAATTTTGCGCTGAACCAGGTTTCAGACCAGATGCTATAATCATTAAGGTTAGCTGGGTGAAAAAGTTCCACCAGCTTCGACCGGGATAGCTCAGATGGCAGAGCGCTGGCGGCTTCAGCCAGGAGATCCCTGGTTTGAATATTTTTCGCCCAGTGGGAAATTTACATCTAATACTGTGTATTCTTAAAATACTGCAAGCAACAAGAGTTAAAGAAAGATCTATTTTAACTTTTACCCTTACCTTTAATTGAACAATAAAATCTGACGTCATTTGTTTCCCAAACTATTTTTCTGGCCTGTATCTACTATGTATATAAAATGAAAATGGAAATTTCATTCCGACAGCTTATAACTTGGGTTCTGCTGAATGAATGTTGATGGAACTTGCACTGTTAGTTAGATAAGCATTCAGGAAAGGTTTTAGTATATAACATATAGTTCCATGTTGCTTGGTTATAGAATTATAAAGGGAAAGTTCTATAATAAGGTGAACATGATTATGAAAGATTATCCTTTTCAAAAAGTTCTACTGGACATATTTTGATGAGACTTGCATTGTTAGATAATTTTTCATGGATGGTTTTAGTATATTGCATATCGAACAATACCAAATCCTGCTGTAAATGTCCTACTAAAAGCGTTGGTTTTTAACAGCCCAACTCTTGTCTGACACATTACAAAATATAACAGTGAAATGGTGTTTGTATCATTTGCAGCAATGCAGAAAGACATTCCAGGTAAAAGTCTATATTCCTTGAAAACACAAGGTTAAATTTACCCACCGATATATTTTGTTTGATTCAAGGTTTGTTCGGTAAAACTGAACAGCACAGTAAGTGAAGCCCGATATTAGTGCAATCAAAATATTTATTGCAATAGTTTAAAAAAAAAAAACTTTAGAATAAACCCTGTTAGAAATACAAAATATATAACAAATAAGGTCATTTGTTCTACACCAAATCAGTAGGCTTAATTATAGAACTGGGAAAAACTAAGAAGATGCCATTTTCATAAGGTTAGAGATGAGTTTGGGCTATTTTTTCAGAACTCAGGACTGAAAATTTTGTTTCATCAGAGGCCAACACCGATACCAAAAGTGTGTGGTGGAAATTTTTTAATAACATTTTAGAATGATTTCAATATTAATTTTCTCTCTTAAAAATATCTTCTGACATAGGAAAAACTATTAATCCTAAATATTCCCCCATGACAACTTTTTGTGTATTCATGTTCCTGAAAATCTGTAAATAGCAAATTTATTTATACCCAACCACTAGCAGAAATCTGCAAAAGTCACAATTCTTATTCTTTTAAAATATCATTGTACAACTATAGCAGAAAGACATGTGTTATAATATGTTCCAGTAATTTATGATAAAGGCTTCAGGAAAATGAAGATAGACAAGAGACATTGCACAGCTTCTTTATGTTATTAACACTAACCATGCAAAGGCTTCAGAATCTGATGGAATATTATTCTTTATATCTTATCAATAACAATTCATTTCCCTTTCAAACTGACTTTTAAAGGATTAAAAAACACTTTAAGGGACCTAGACTACATTCTTGTTTCTCAAATAGAAAGTTTTTTTTTTCCTTTTTTCCATTTGTGAATAAATATTTTTTCTTTGAGCCCAATCCCGAAAATTGGCATAAAAATTGAGCCTGAGTATTTCTTATCCCTAGTCTGCATATTTATGTGGCAGTTAACACGTTTATTTTCAGTGAGCAAGCATTTATTTCAGAATAAAAATTTCTCAAGTGATACCAAATATATTCTCATGTGATGAATTAATTTTATGCTTTTAGTTTTAAAAGGTCATTTGCATGAAATAATATTTGATTCAAATTCTGTAAGTTCTATTTTTAAATTCCCTTCAAGACTATGAGATTTTTACGTCTAGGACAGGTTTCCATTGAACACAAGCTTTGTTTAACATATTTTTCCCTAACACTCTAGATACTAAACAAATGTATTTTTAATTGATAGGCGGACACTTATCCCACAGTCAGTTATAAGTCAAACAAACTGCAGGTTTTATAAATGAAACAATATAAATGACAAGTGGCAATTCAGGGCCGTAACCGGACAGGGGTTAGGTGAGACGAGCACCCCCCTCACTTCCTCCCAGTAACTCGTCGAAACTCCTCTAGACTTCATAATCTTTCAATACTAATATCATCTATATTATATTTAAAATTTCTTAAACTTTGTAATCAGAAGTTTTATGACAGGGGGGCTTGCACTCAACTTCTGTTTATACAGTGAAATACGTTTAACACGAAACTGAGGGGACCGAAATTTTTTTTCGTGCTAAAAGAATTTCGCGGTAAAAGATTCATAAAAGAAGAACAAAACTCACAAATATTTTCGACGTCGTCAAACTTTATTTTGATTTCCTTTTAAACTACTAGTAAGTTGCATCCATTAGGATAAAAAGCAAGTAAAAAAATATTGTTTTTTTGGGAAAAAAAAATCAGTTTTTTTAAGTGTCTTAGCTTGTTTGAACCATATAAGCTAAGCCGTCCCTAAATTTTCGAGCTTAGTAGTTCTCATACGTTTTCTCTCTGGCTTAAACATACTGCGCTCAAATAATAATGTAATGGGATCACTGTTTTTTATTATTGTTGATAAAGTAGAATTGGCAATGCAAAAATTCTTTGCAGATTTCTGTTTTCGTCCTTCTTTTTTATCAACTGCATTAAGCAGCTTCGTCTTCATTTGAAGCAAAATGGCAGTTTGTTTTCGCACTGATTTCTCAGTCATTGTGCTAATAAAAGCCAATACACAAAATTCACTGATTTCCACCCAAAATTCAGTGGTTTTAACAGAAAATTCACCAATTTCAACTCAAAGTAAGTAGCTCGCAAGCAAATTTTTTTCGCGTTAAACAATTTTTGTTTCGTATTAAAAGAAAAAAAATGTATTAAATTGCTTTGTATACAGTCCAGACTGCTATATCATTTCATGGTAACTGATTTTTCATGTTAAGCGTTTTCGTGTTAAATGTATTTCACTGTATTTACATATCATTAAATTAGAGGGAGGGAAAAGACAAGCTGTGAATTAGACACACACAAAAAAAATTCAAATCACTTCTGACTTAGCCGTCTGGTTACGGACCAGTAGCAGTCCATAAAATGGCCAGGAAGGGAACACTTGAAAGGACTGCCCACAGTACAAGTGTACATTATGGTGAAAAATACATGTGATCAAATGTGGTCAGGTGGCAGTCAATGTGTTCAGGTTCATATTTTTTGCTTTAAAAGTCTTCGCAAAAATTAATTCTTTTATACTTAATATCACGTGGAGTTGACAGTTAATGTCAATATTACTACTGAAATCTGCAATCAAAAATTTTTATGAGTTTCTAGTAACAATATGCATAAAAATGGAGACAAATAGAGGTGTATCAAGTACTTGGCATTTGGGTAAATTATGACTATTTACTCAGCCAATACAGAAAGGGTGATTTTGAGTTTAAAAATTTTTTCTTGAAATTCACAGCAAATTTTCTGAAAGGTTACAGCAGAGGGGGGATTTCCCCCTCTAGAGGTGCTAATTAGGAATTTTATCCACAGTCCTAAAATCCTTTGGCAAAATTAGACTTTTTTCTTGCAATTCTTTAACAAAATTCACGTCTTTTGAACAAATTGATGAAATTTGCATTTTTTGAGCAATTCTTTGATGAAATTTGCATTTTTTGAGCAATTCTTTGAAGAAATTTGCGGGTTTTTTTGCGATCTGTTGGAGAAACTTTTGTTTGTTTTGCAATTGTCTGACGAAATTTGTGTTTTTCTGCAATCCTTTGACAAAATTGGCAATTTTTTTTGCGAACGATTGATGAAATTGATTTTTCTTGGCGACCATTTGTCAAAATTTGCGATATTTTTTATGTCTGAATTTTGGGACTCATGACCAATTTTTACAAATTTTCAGAAAATTCAGAACAGAATCGCCCTCAATACAGAGAAGTTCTAAAAAATTGCTAGCATCATTAAAGATTAAATAAATAAAAAAAAAATCATACCCATTTAATTTGTAAAAACTTATTCAAATATAAATAATAATATATAATATATGCAATAATTCATAAAAACTATTACTGGATACATAAAAATGTGTCTACACAAATTAAAAACAATAACGTATTACACACAACAAAATTTTAATGATTAGATTAACACAAATAAGTCATTATTTTTGAAACAGTGGGAAAAAGATTGGCGATTTTGGATAAAGTAATTTGTAGAAATAGAAACTATAATAAATGCTAATAAAAATAATTAAATTTATAGTATTTCAAATTATTGATACAAAAATAACAAGCATTCTACATTTTCAACAAATAAAGACTTTTTTATATAGATGTGTGTACACACACATATTTTGATTCTGCGACATTTCATATGCATTTTGTGCATCTAATCCCATTTTAAAAAGGAATTTTAACAGTAAAGTTTATAAACAATGTATCAATCTAAAAATAATTTTGTAGAGAATTAATAAAAGTTTTAAGTTTTCAAATAACAATATTTGTAAAGGTTGTGCACATTAAAAATCCCAAGAAACTGTAAAGACAATACATATTTTTTATAATTCTTTTAAGCTACAAATAATTTCTAAAATCAAAAGAAGATAAGGTAAAAATTACAAAATCTGAAATATTTTATTTTCAATAAACTTTAAATTCTTAATAAAAAATTGTTACAGCGAGCAACAATAATTTTTTATAGACAGAACTGATATCAGAAACAGTGATAAAAGGTTGAAGAATCAATTTATTTTTATTGATTAGTTATATTTTTAGAAAATCATTTTTTTCCCCCATAACTTTTCAAATAATGCTGCTGTTTCAAAACATTGAGAATTTTTGAATTATATATCAATTTTCTTTAAAACAATGCACATGATTTATTAAATTTGGAATTAAAAGGAATTTTTAAAATATAGTTGCATGCTCAAAAATCTACTTTTCATAATGTACCTTTTTACTAAGCCTTATTTTATATCACATACGATATTCTAAAGATAAGAGATCTATTTCTTTCATTCAAACAGCACACAACTTTTGCATCAAACTGTACATGCAAATGTTTTTATAATATTTTTCTTATATTCTGGGTGTTACTTCTAAGATCCCTTCTATGTGTCACAAGTGTTACACTAATACTTGGTATTAGGTACTTGCCTGAGCAGCAAATGGTTGACTACTTGGTACGTCACCAAAACAGTACTCGCTATACCTCTAGAGATGTATATGCTTCAAAGGGAGGATTCAGTTTATTTTTTATTTCTCATCATGTACCTTTTTACCAAGTCTTATTCTATATCATCTAAAATATTTTAAAGATAAGAGTTCCATTTCTTTTATTTATGCATTTATTTTATCACTCTAAAATTTTGTTAGTAAGTTCCATTGTTAAGAGTCTGCCCAGACTTTTCTTACACGGTCCAGTTTTGGTGAAAATTGTGAATGGCATTTTATATTTGTGAAAAATAGAATTATAATTTTGTAGAGCTGAAATCAGGGTTGTTAAAAGCCCGGGTTTTTTCAGAAAAAACACAACCCACTGGATTTTTTCGGGTTTTTGGGGGGTTTTCAGGTTTTTTTGTGTTATAGGAGGTGGTTAAGAATGTTTGAAAAAAAAAAAGTACTTACTACTAAATTTATAGTAGCTAATTGATTACAAATATATATAATTAATGGCAATGATCAAAATTATGCTTTGCTTTTAGATAAATTGATTATTAGTAATAATTTTAACAATAAAACTATCATTAAAGTATTGTACTAAAACTAGTGCTGAATCAGAACTTTTAAACTAATATTTTGTTAAGGATAAAGTATTTTTATTCATTTTAATTGAAGTGATTGCCTATATATAATAAATATTTTCTCTAGAAAAAGTTAATTTTTGTTCAAAATTGAATTTTGAAACACATTGATTACTGATAGATTGCAAGATTGTTTTTTTCTTTTGAATTGTTTGCCTTCCAAAATGTGTTGCTATACTCTTTCTTGGCATAGTAACATTCCCTTAGCCTGGGGTAAATAGGAATTTTCCATTTTCTCTTTTCAAAGCATTCTTCTCCCCACTTACTGAAAAACTGAAAGGACAATTAGGAAGAATTTTCAAGAACATAACAATATAAACTTCCCTCGCTCCCCTTTGAGTTGTACTGGTCCTCTCCTTCTTATAATTGCCTTTCATCGTTCATATTCAACTATCAGAAATATATAGAAATATCAATTGAACATAAAGATGATATAGATACAAATATTTTAACTTTTTTGGATAACAAAGGGTTATATCGAGAGTGCATAAATCTTCAGGCACAGTTATCTGTTATTGCTAAAGCACTTAATAAGTTGCAAACTGATAGTTGTACTCTTGGGCAAACAGTAGAAATTTGGCTTGATGTAATGGAAAGTAAAGAACTGTCTTCATATAAAGATTGCATAAAACATTGATTTGAAGAAGCTTTTACTCCATTTCACTTTATTTCGAATATTACAGATCCTGCCTTACAAGGAAAAAGATTGACACGGCAGCAAGAAAATTTAGCTGAACAGCTTATAGAAAAATTGAATCCTGCTTTTGATGTCTCTTTCAAGATGTTCCAAATAAAAGATACTAATTATTATCCAGAATCTATGTTTTCTCAAAGTGTCATTGAATCCATTGAAGCCAAAAAGTGGTGGAAATTGATAAGTTGTAAATCTGAAAAAAATAAGCTTCTAAATACAGATTTTTGCAAATTTTTAGAAGACCTCTACTCTACTACATCTACATCAGCATCAATCGAAATAATTTTTTCTACTTTTGGTCTGGTGTGGTCCAAACTCAGAAATAAACTTGGTTGTGAAAAAGCAAAAAAATTAGTAAAAGTGTATAATATTTAAAGTCAAAAGGTGTTGAGACAGAATGGTGATTGAGATAAATGAAATTGTTTTTTATTGAATGAATGTGAATAAATTAATGATTATTTGATCAGTTTGTGTTATTATTAAATTAAGTTGCTGTGGTAGTTTATATTTAATTAAGCTAAGCAAAGTTTTATACAATTGAAACTGGATATAACAAAATTCATTGTACTGGGAAAAAATATTTTTTGTAAAGTAAGTATTTTTTATTATTACTAATTAATAGAATAAACCAAGTAATTCTACATGTCTACATAATTAGGATTCTCAGCATATACGGTATTTTGTTATGAGTTTCCATTGTATAACATAAAATGGATTGTATATCAAAGTATTTTTTTAATCTAAAAAACTTTGTTTATGTTTGTGATAGTCATGACACATACTTACAGAAAATTAAGTAACAATTATTTCTTTTAAAAATTGTCATGGGTATAATTGGGACATTATTTTCCTTGTGGTATGGGGGTGATGGTGATAAACTTTATGAGTGGTGTACTGATATTAAGAAATATATTACAATATATATGTAATATAAATATATTATATGCAATTTAAAGTTGAAATTTTGAAAAAACCCACTTGGGTTTTTTCAGAAAAAACCCGCCCGGGTTTTTTGGGTCGGGCAAAATCATAACAACACTGGCTGAAATTAGCATTATATTCAGGCCCCTGTTTACACAATTGAATTAAAACGAGGTCATGTTTTTATGAACAAATATTTATATAAAGGCATCAAAATTTTATATATTTATGCGTAAATAATAAATATATTCACCTTATACATATAGCTGAATAATAGGTTCTTTGATGATTTGCGCTGTTTTGGGACTGATCCAGTTTGATTTAAAAATTATTAAATTTGTGAAGAGTTCATTTTTAGTATGAAAAATTTTTGTGAAGAGTCCTTTCTAAAGACAAATAAATTTGTAAAGGGTCCTAATTTCAGATGAAAAAAATATGAAGGTTACTTTAAAGGAGCCAAATTCTTCCTAAACAGACCCCTGATTGTTAATAGCCTTTATAAGCATTGAAAAAATAAAATAAGGTTAAAACATTTAATAAGGGGTTTGAAATAGATGCCACTAAACTTTTCTAATCCTGGGGTTCTTGGGACCTAAAACATTTCTAAAATATGAGTCCTCTTTTACAAAAGAGAGTCATTTTATTATTATAGTAATAAAAAATTTTCAACATTGACTGTCTTTCTTATAATTAAATTCCAAAATTTTTATACCTTTCACGAAAAAAATTATGCATCTTTAGAACTCATCACAATTCCTTTCAAGAATTCTTTCTTTAATTTTTGGCATAAATCATGTGCTATAACACGTACATTACATTGCTGAAGTAATTAATTTCTATGAATGAGAGTGATAATGTTGAATTTCTGTAAGTTGTAAGTGATTACATTACTCAATAATAATATGGTCATTACATATGACGTTAAAGTTTAAAAAAAAAAAAAGAGGGTATAAGCTACAGAGTAAACACTATAGCTTTATTTGAGAAACAGAAAGTATATGGAATTTCTTTAAAAAATCCAGAAGATATATGGCATATACTACAGTATATGCTCCACTACATCTCTGCTGTTAAAACTGGAATCTCCCACCTACTTAGTAATATCAACAGTTATTAAATTTCAAATTATGTAGTTGTAATACTCAAATAGTTGGAGTCATGGGCTCTGAGCCAGAAGGCTTTAAATGTTTGCTATTGTACACTGTCTATACAAGTTTTCATCATATGCACAAACATAAATTAGGATTTTAAAATCCTATACCATTATCATTAAATCTTCCTATGAAGCTTTTTATCAGTGATTATTGTTTTATTTTTTACACCCCTTATTAGCTGAAAGATCACTTTACAGAAACACTAATTTGAAAGGGGATATTTCTATTATTTAAATCCCCACCCTACACAGTATTAAGAAATTTGGAAGTTATCCTTGAGAAAGAATCAATAATGGATTTAAATTAAAAAAATATATATATATCACACCAAATTTTTTTCATGACAACGGCCCACCAGTATACTGCAACCAGGGGTCTGTCCACACTTTTCTCTCAAGGTCCTGTTTTTGTGAAATTGTAAACAGCTTTTTTACTTTTGTGAAAAATCTAGTCATAAATTTGTGAATTTGAAATGATCATTATATTCACATTCTTTTTTATATACTTTTAAGAAGATATATTATATATAAAATACATATATTTTCTTTATATATGTAAAAGTGACAGGTCAGATTTTACTTTTAAATGATTAAATTTGTGAAAGGTTCAGTTTAGAGCGTGAAAATTTTTGGAAAACGCCTATAAGACAAAGAATTTTGTGAAAGGTCCTTTTTTAATGTGAAAAGTTTTGTGAAGGGTCCTGTTTTGAGATGAAAAATTTTGTGAAGGGCCGTGTTTCAAAGTGAAAAATTTTGTGAAAGTCCTTTAAAGGACCCAATTTCCTCCTATTGCAACACAGCAGTAAAATGCCACTAGTCTACAGAATCACATGTTTCTGCGCTACTGTATGCTAGATGTGTTAGAACCAAATTTCCACCAATATTTTAGCAACAACAAAAATTACGAGGACCTTTCATGTTATGCCTTACTTCCAATTCACCTACTTATTGATAACAAAGATTTTTATATTTAAACTCATTAGGAGCAATTTTTTTTCTTCTAAATAGAATATTTTTCAGCATTGAACAACTCACTGAAATCACTTGCAATGTGACCAATCTGCGACTGTTTGAACAAAGATAAATACAATTTGCGATGAGGTGGCTCAAAGAAAGATCAATAAAATACAGATTTTTTTTTTTTTTTTTTAGTTAAGCAGAGTATCCCTAAACATTTTTTTTTCTTTTCATAGAAAAAATGCACTGATATTTCTACCTCTGGTACTTTAGGATTTTAATCAAACAGAATTTGATTCATTATTCTATATTAATGCTGTTGGTATCATTAGGACTAAAACTAACTTGATTTTATGATTAGAGCTTATATCACGTTTATCAATAATCATTACAGTGTGTATAAATCAAAAGATGATTTAGTCTATCTGAGTTCTAAATCCAGTTTAGAAATATTTAAAATTATTTTATCACTACTTGATTGTTAATGTCAGGACAAAAAGATACGACAAACTAATTAACTAATCACATATATGAAACAAAAAGTATACGAGTGTAACCTATTCTGAAGTAGGGCCAAGAAAAACATTAATTAATTGTAGAGCCGTACCGAGTACTCGGTACTCAGTGAAATTTTGGCCGAGTACTCGGCCAATACCGAGTAGTTGTAAGAATTTCATTTTTTAAGCATATGAATTTAAAACTGATCTGTAAAAAGTTCAGGACTTGAAATTCAATTTTTCCTAGGAGGGGAGTCTCCCTACCAACATTTATAAATGGAGGGGAGTTGAGCTATTTGGGAGGGAGAAAAAGATCTTTAAAACCCACTGTTATTTTACGAGCTATTTAAAGAATTACATTAATACAGACATGACAAAGTACCATTGGAGCAATTTAAATCATCAACTCAGAATAATTATGCAAAACGTTTTTTATTTAAAAAAAAAGAAAAAAGTCAAGCGTTTACTCAGTCTATTTTTCAACTTTCAACCAAATGTCATGGGTCCTTAACAATGGGGGCTGTTAAATGAAATTCTGAATTTAGATTTTATATTTGATTTTGGCACTGAATTCTCTTTCACAATATAAACTTGTAACAGACAAAGACAGCACAAGCACAACATTATAACTTTGGAAATTATTGGAAATGTATGGTTATGATCTCTTAAAAAATTTGCAATATCTGACTTGCCTTCATTTTTAGCTGCTTGCATGAACAATGTATATTCGGTGATGGCATCATCAATATCCATTTCTGAGCGAAATTGCTTTATTATATACTTAATGGAATTATAGTCAAAACCTGACTCCCTGATATTTTCTTTGATTGAGAAAGCTTCTATGCATTCAATTCACATTTCTTCAGCAGCCCTTTCACTAAATTCACGTTTATTCCGGCATCCTTTAACGAATTTCCCGTATTTTCTGCAGGTCTTTGACGAAATTCGCGTTTTTTTCACGATCATTTGACGAAATTCATGTTTTTTCCGGCTTTGACGAAATTTGCGTTTTTTTCTGGGATCTTTTGATAAAATTAGCATTTTTTCGCGATCTTTTGTCGAAATTCTCATTTTTTTGCGATCTTTTGTCGAAATTCACGTTTTTTTGCAATCCCTTGACGAAATTCGTTTCTTTCCCATGATCCTTTGACGAAATTCTCGTTTTTTTCGCGATCTTTTGATGAAATTCACGTTTTCTCGCAATTCTTTGACGAAATTAGTTTCTTTTCCGCGTCCTTTGACGAATTTCGCTTTTTTACTTTTTTTTCGAGATCCTGTGACGAAATTCGCGTTTTTTCCGTGATCCTTTGACGAAATTTGCGATCCCATGATAAAATTCATGTTGTTTCGCGATTCTTTGATGAAATTTGTGTTTTTTTCAGCTGCCCTTTGACTAAATTCGCGTTTTTCCCGCGATCTTTTGCCGAAACTAGTGTTTTTTGCGCGATCCTTTGCCGAAATTTGCGTTTTTTCGCGATCCTTTGATGAAATTTGCTTTTTTTTGTGCGATCCTTTGACGAAACTCGCCTTTTGTCTGCGATCTTTTGAAGAAATTAGTGTTTTTTAAGCGATACGACGAAATTTGTGTTTTTTTCCGAGATCCTTTAACGAAACTCACATTTTTCGCGATCTTTTGATGAAATTAGCGATTTTTCGAGATTCTATGACGAAATTCGCGTTTTTTTCGCGATCCTTTGACGAAATTTGCGATCCCATGATAAAATTAATGTTTTTTTGCGATCCTTCGATGAAATTTGTGTTTTTTTCAGCGTCCCTTTGACTAAAGTCCCGTTTTTTGTGCGAACCTTGCCTAAATTTGTGTTTTTGGCGATCTTTTGATGAATTTCGCATATTTTCCACAATTTTTTGAAGAAAGTGTTTTTTTGCACGATCCATTGACGAAATTTCCGTTTTGTTTGCGATCCTTTGACGAAATTTGTGTTTTTCAGCGATCGTTTGCAACATAATTGGCGATTTTTTGTGTGAACGACTGACAAAATTGACTTTTTCAATGATCTTTTGACAAAATTTCCGTTTTTTATCAGCGGCCCTTTGACTGAATTCGGATTTTTTCCGCGATTCTTTGCCGAAACTTGTGTTTTTTCCACGATTCTTTCCCGAAATTTGTTTTTTTCACTATCATTTGACAAAATTTGTTTTTTTCGCAATCCTTCCCCCGAATTCGCATTTTTTTCGCGATCCTTTGCCCGAATTCGCGTTTTTTTCGTGATCCATTTCTGAAACTCACGTTTTTTCCACGATACTTTGTCGAAATTTATGTTTTTTCGCGATCCCTTGATGAAATTCGCGCTTTTTCGCGATCCTTTGACGAAATTCGTGTTTTTTTTAGCAATCCTTTAACGGAATTCACGTTTTTTCCACCCTCCTTTGACCAAATTGGCATTTTATTTGTGATCCTTTGACTAAATTTGCATTTTTCCGCAATCGTTTGCGATGAAATTGGTGATTTTTTCTGCGAACGATTGACGAAATTGATTTTTTTTCAGCGATCATTTGTCGAAATTTGTGATATTTTTTATGTCTGAATTTCCGAAGTGATGATCTATTTTTCATAATTTTCGGAACGTCTGAATTCGTCAATCGATCACGGAAAATAACGCAAAACTTGTCCACGGATCGCGGGAAAAACAAGCGGAATTTGCCTACCGGTTGCAGGGAAAAATCATGAATTTCAATGCTCTTTCGTGGAAAAAAAATAAATAAATAAATAAAAAAAAAAACTCGTGCGAATCCCGCCATGAAGTTATTTGAATATCAATGTATAATATATGCAATAATTCATAAAACTATTTACTTGGTATTTAACAACATGTCTACAAAATATAGAAAAAATTAAGAACAAAAACCCTCATAAAATAATTCCAGATTAAAATTTAGTTTCACATTTATACAAATAAAAATAATTTCTTTTTAAATATATAGGAAAACAGAAAATACTATTATTTTGGATAAAGAAACTGAAAATACAACAAATGTAATAAAAAAAATAATAATTAAATTTATTATATTTCAAATTATGGTGCAAAAACACCAAACGTTCTGCATTATCAGTAGACAGGGTATTCCTTTTACTACTATAAATTTGGCCTGCCTCTGAAAATATATGTTCAGAATAAACAGTGGTTGAAGGTACACATAAGAATTTTTTTGCAAGGTTGCCCATAATCGGAAAAGTTTTTTTTCTCCCTTCACCATGCAAATGGAGTGTCAGTTTTACATAAGTCTTTTGTTAAGAAAGCCTGTATCACTTTTTGTACCTCTCTTTTTATTTTTCTCTTTTTTATTTTTAATCAAAAGAAAATAAGGTACAGTTACAAAATAAATAATATGAAATGTTTTGCATTATTCAATGAATTGTTACAGTAACCAATAAACATTTTTATTTTTGATAGACAGATTTCAGGTATCGGAATAAATCAGAGAGTTGAAGAATGTTTTAATTTTATATTGGTTAATAATTGTACTTGTTATGTGCCAATTCTTTTTTTTGCTACTGTTTTGAATTGTCAAAAATTGTCTTTAAAAGGTGCACAAATAAATTTCAAATTTAATTAGTTAATTTATAGGGTAGATGCTCCAATTTTGGCCACAGTGGATCAATTTGTCCAGTATTTATCCTGTGAATTGATGCTAACAAATAATATGCATTTTTACACTTTAAGCAAACTCTTTTATCATTTACAATATCATATGTTTATTTTTTGATAAAATGTGATTTGCAAAAAAAAAAATAAATAAATAAATAAATGC
Organism: Maratus speciosus; assembly: GCA_963932465.1. Classification (NCBI taxonomy): domain Eukaryota; kingdom Metazoa; phylum Arthropoda; class Arachnida; order Araneae; family Salticidae; genus Maratus; species Maratus speciosus. Next base: position 272,088,575 of record OZ010797.1, read on the forward strand.
GTGAAACTGTAGTATGTGCTAACATGTATTAAGATTTTTGCTTAGTTGACAAGTTTTCAGAATCTTTCAACATTAGGCACTTATCGGGTTCTATTTGTTCTGAAACAAATTGCTATTAGGTTTTATGAGGTAAGCTTTCTCTCTACTGCAATTTTACATTTAAATTAATTATTTTAACAGTTTAATGGGGGGTGGCCAAAACGGTGTATTAAATTTGCTATATGTACCAGTTATGGCCATGGGGTGGCCAAAATGGGTTCAATATACGTTCCACTTTTGGCCACATGATTCATTATAGAGGGAATTTTAGCCATTTAATAAATTTAAGAACATCTGGATAAATCAAAATCAATTTAGTTTTGTTTTATATAGTAATGGCTTCAATAATTAAAAAAAAATCAAGGCTAATGGCAGTTCTATAAAAGAGATTTTGTTATTCTCTGTCCAATAGATATTTCACTTTAGAAAGAAGGACATTGTGCTCACAAAAGAAAATAAAGTATTGTGTTTAGTACAGTAGACTCCCTTAAATCCGTGAACGCCTAAAATCCGTGTATTTTTTCATATGTAAACAATGATGAAATTTACAGTTAAGTTGCAGAAAGAAAATTCAAGATGGCGCCGAAATCAGCAACTACCGCAGTGTTTTTTTTACTAAATTTTTTGTTAATCATTCTCTTTTGGCTATTACAGCTTGTTTATTACTAAATAAATTTACATTACTTTTGATTTCGATATAAATTAGCATATCAATATCAAAACTTCAAGGGTTCGAAATGGAAAAATCCGTGAACCGGAACGCTATTTTAAAATTATTGTTCGCGGAATTTTTTTTAAAAATTATATACAAATTGATTTCTAAATGTACAAAGCAGTATAAGAAAAGCATTCAAGACTCCAAATAACTATCACGGAGTAAAAGAGGTCTCTTTTACTCCGTGATAACAATGAAAAAAGTTACAGTGAGTGTAATAAGCTATATATACTGATAATAGCATTAACACTGTTCTCCTTGCTATCACTAGATGGCAGCATAGAACTTTTGGAATCGAATTTAATCGATTTCATTCGTAATAATTTAATATTTTTCTAAATTTTTATTAATTACTTACTTTTAAACTAATAAATTAATTTATTATTTTACTTATTTGAATGTTTCACTTTATTGTAAGCATTCATTATAATTTCCCTTGCTTAACTACCAATAAAATTAATGTTTCAAAAATGTAAACAAATCAATGACCAGAAATCTGCAAAATTCTAAAATCCGCACAACCTCTGGTCCCAAGCTGTGCGGATTTGAGGGAGTCTACTGTATTGATAAAACAAAATAGGAGGTGATATGTAATGTTTAGACATGATAAATAAATTAAAAGATAAATTTTGAAAGATTTTACAACTTATAAATTAAAAAGTTTAATAAAATTATAGCATGATTTAATTGCTTGAATTTTTCCTAAAGAAATGAAGAAGTTCCATAATTTTTGCAATATTTCAGGCACACGGATTTAGAAATACTAAATATTGTAGAAATCTCTACACTAGAGATATCTAAATACAAGTAAGAATGTATTTCACATTACTTAAAAAGAACAGGATTCATTTTACCAACTGTAAAAGAGATTCTGTGCTCTTAAAAAATGGCCTAGAGGGAACACTGCTCTAAGATAGGAAGTAAAATTAAGGCCATTCAAAATGTAATACCAGCACTACAAGCTAGCAAAGTTTTGGAGTAACCTGTTCTTGCCTTACAGCACAAGTTTGCAGGACGGACACCACTTACTTTTCTCTAATAATGTTGAATCTCAAGTAGTAGATCTAGGTACTAGGAATTGAAGTTAAAAATCAATTAGAAAAATAGATTCTAGATATTGCCAGAATACTATTCCCTATAAAAATGGAACAACTTTTAAGATTCTGTCCAGAAAATTGTAGCCAGCAAGATAGAAACTCTATTTCAAGATGAAAGACCAGGCATGAAATGGTATGATTTGCTTCTGAAATCACACCCTAAAATAACTTGCAAAGAAGCAGGGTACATAAATAAGGCACAAGCTAATATAAATCAAAAGTTGTTTTCAAGAAGTATAACTTTTTGATGAAAATCAAACCAAAATCAGAAAATACTTTCAAGAAATATAACTCTTTGATGAAGATTCAATTGTTCTAAACAAGCCACAATCCACGAATAATTATAAAACTGCTTAAATAGTTAATCTTTATGTCCTATAGGCACTGTTGTCCCTTTTATGAATCAAATTTAAATATATTTTTTGTTTTTTAATTGAAATTTTCAGTTAAAATCAACATAAGTATATTTTACTTGATGTTTTTATCAATTCATAAAGAAATTTGCAAAATTCTCTTTATACAGCAAACAAATATATGTGTGGTAAAATAGATGTTGCATAAAAATGCTTTATTTTTACTTATTATCAATTAAAATGTTTGTTAAACTACATGATATTGGAGTGGCCAAAACTGGTGCATAGAGATGACCAAAACTGGTGTAGGGGTGGCCAAAACTGGTACAAATTGGAATAAATTACTTGATGAGTTATTACTCACAATCTAAAATATTCTGTAGAAAGTCATTATAGTTAACAGAAAGACAATTAAATTTACTAAAGAATGATGTTATTATGATTTAATATGCTTCAATCGGTCAAGAACTGTAAAATTTCTATTTCAAATTTTCTCTAAAGATGGCCAAAACTGGTGCATCTACCCTATATGTATATTATATATATGTACACACAGGTATATATATATGTACGCGGGTATATTTATATATATATATATGTGCACACATATGCACACCTAAGCTCACATTATGTGCACATCAGCATTTTTTCCCCTTATTACACAACTACTCGGTATTCGGTACTCGGCCAAAGTACTACTCGGAACACCACTAATTAATTGCATGCATGTATACCAGGACTATGGTATGAAATGTAAAAGTTTTTATCATTAGCAAACAGGGTTCGCAAAGCTGGGCCCAGTTTGAAAAAACCCGGTGGGTTTTTTCAGAATGGGCCCACTTGAAAAAGCCCGCTGAAAAACCCATAATGTGGGTTTTTTCAATTTTCAGAAATATTTAAAATTTTAACCATATACATTTAATGAATTTAAGTCATTTCAGTTAATTTTGAAAAAAAAAAAAAATGTATAAAAGCCATTAGATAAACACCCGAGATAAAATAAAAATGTATTTTAGCACATTGAAATACTTTACTAACATAGAACATAGTAGGCAACATACATAGTACATAATTATAGAGGCATATCATCTTTATATAAAAAATTCAACTGAATGACATTCATGAAAATAAAATATACGTATTTTTACTTTTTTCTATCTTTACAAGAAGAAAGTATTTAGTTTGTGAAAAATTTCGACTTCCAGTTTACGACGGAGTTATACATTTTAAAAATCTCCTGAAGACGATTATATGTTTTTTAGAAAACATCTGTCTGCATGTGACAAAAATTTTGTGGGTGCTCTATCTCAAGAACTAATGCATAGAATTTCACAAAACTTTAGATTCAGTTAGACCTTGATGTAAACTGATGCTGATTAGTTTTTGGTGTATATTGCCCAAAAGGTGGTGCTGCTGTGCTGCATTTATCTCAATTTTTGCAATAGCTTTATTTCAAGAACTAATGCACGGATTTTCATCAAACTTCAGATTCAGTTACAAGGTAAGTTGTTGCTTATCAAGTTTTGGTGTATATCGCCCAACAGGTAGCACTGTTTTGCTGCATTTTTTTCATGATTTCAGCAATAACTCTTTTCTTAAGAACTAATGTCCGGAATTGAATAAAAATTTAGATTCAGTTAGACCTTGATATAAACTGGTGCTGATTAGTTTTTGGTGAATATAACCCAACAGTGGCTCTATTGTGCTGTATTTTGTATGATTTCTGCAATATCGCAAGAATTAATGCATGGATTTTCATCAAACTTCGGATTCAGTTAGACTTTGACGTAAGCTGTTACTGATTAGGTTTAGTACCTAATAGCAAATTAAATAGCTATTAGGTGTAAATTGCACCTAATAGCAGGTAGTGTTGGTATGCTGAATTTTTTACGATTTTTGCAAAATCTATATCTCAAAAACTAATGCACGTAATTTAATCAAACTTAATATTCTGTTTCATTTTCATGCAAATAGATCCTTATTAGACTTGGATGCAAACTGAATAACAGGTGTTGATTTTATACTGTTTGGGTTGAAAATTTTGGTTGTGGACATCTAAGAGGGTGGGTTCCAAAATTCAATGATTTGTTTGAAACAATGTGATACTTACATCTCCTTGTTAAATGCATCCAATTCAACGAACCTATATTTTACAATCCTTGTGATGGGCATAGATGTGGCACTGTGATAACGAATTTTGAATTATTAACATGTATGAGATAGAGGAAAGTTTTGGGATTGGCACATCCAACTAGTTTATCCCTTTTTTTTTCTTTTTACTTATCTATTTTAAATATTACTATTCTATTCATTATTTGATTTTAAAGCAAATTAACAATTTTATATCTTCTATTATATTTAAAATTAATTTGTGAGAAACACTGACACTTAATTGATTTAAATTCATATAATTTATACAATTTATAACTTGTAAAATAGCATTACAATTATATTGCATTTAAGAGAACAATGTATATTGTTTTATGTATAGTATATATAATATATAAATAATGCAGTATACAAGAACGTAATATCGCATATATTGTACTTTTGAAAAAACCCGATTTTCCCCGGGGAAAATTGGGTTTTTCATGAAAAAACCCGAAAAAACCCATGTGGGTTGGGTTTTTTCAAAAAAACCCGGGTTTTTGCGAACCCTGTTAGCAAATAAAATCAATGTAAAATTATTTCTGCTTCAGCATCAATTACAGAGAGAAAAAAGGGTAGGGGGAATAGTGGAGAATTGTTAGAAAACTGAAGCATTCTTGTTCCTTTACAATAGTTCACAGTAAATTTTGTTATTTATTAATTATTGCAAAAATGAAAATAATCAACAAAAGAAAAATAAATAAGGTTTCTGGAAAATATAAGCTAGCAATTACAAACATTTGAATTTTTATAAGAAAATTGAGAACAAATCAACAATCCCCATACTTTTTGTTCTAGATAAATTAAGAAAATAATTTAGAACAAACCAACAATTGCTATATATTTTTTGTTCTAGATAAATTAACAAAATAACTGAGAACAAATCAACAGTTTCCATGCTATATGTTCTAGAATAATTATAAGTATCTTACCATTATGCATGAACAATATTTATTGTAAAAAGTTGTCATTGAGTTTACAAATATGCATCTCCATCTGCAATAATCAATAATAATGTAGTGTATGCTGATGTTCCTAAATGGAATTTGAAAAGATTAATAAATTATAAATTTATGACTGTAACAAATATAAACTAAGAACAAGAACATCATTAGCCAAAAAAAAAAGAAAATAGTATATGTGTTCATAATTAGAAAACTATCTACAACAAATTCTTTTGATTTTTATACTTTAAAATTTGCAATACATAATGTAGTTTTTTCCCTGTACATTAAAAACTAAGCAAATTTAACATACATTTATTAAAAACAATTTAAAGAGTCAAGATTTATATTATTGTTTCCCAAAGAAATTAATCATATCTTATTTTAATGGAGGTTGTTCCACAATACGGTGCACAGCATATTTGACATACTTTAACAAGCATGGTTTAGTATTAGTACATATAATCAATTTCAATGTTGTCCTTATACATCTCAAAACCACATTGCTCTTGTTTGATGAAACCTGACTGTGGAATCAATTAAGAAATATTAGGCAATTTGATTATAATAAGCATGTTGGTAAATTGTATGGAACAACTTGCGAATTCGCCTGGAGTTTGCCATCTTGTTTCTTTGTTGGTCATTTATAACCACTTTATGCTTAATTTTTGAAAATTTAGAGATTAAACATAAACAACAACAAAATAACAAGAAACATAAACAACAAAATAAATAACAACAAAAAAAAAAGAAATAAATCCAAATAAAGAGATTTAAAATCAGCGATGATCAACAAAAAAAAAAACCAAGCTGGCAGACTCCGAACAAATACGCAAGTAGTACCAATTGTATCTAAAAAGACCATTTCGTATACATTCAGCTTGAGAAAACATCCAATTTCCACCCCACCCACCACTTTAAACAAGTTTAATTTGAAGACATAAATCAAAAATCAGGAATTAAAATCATCAAGTAGCCCTATTTTTTAAAAGATATTATTACAGAATGCATTACAAACCAATGAAAGCCAATGATATGAATTATGAATAATGCAGTAAAATAGAAATTATGTGCTAAAGCCAAAAAATCATGATGTAGGTCATTCCATGGTAACTTATGTTACATTTAGAACATTTACTTCAGTAATTTTAGTAATATAATACCAAAAAAAAAATCAAAATGTAAAGTTGATGTGATTTGTTAATTATCTACCCAAAGAAAAATTTGAATGAAAATTACCTAAATTTAGTGCTATTTCTTGAACTCTGGAAATTATATTTATTATATTACCTTATGTACGTAAGTTACTATAATAAATATAATTGCCGGAGTTCAAGAAATAGTACTAAATTTAGAAACTTTTCATCTAAATTGAGCTTTTGATACGTTTAATTAACAAATCACATCAACTTTAAATTTTATTTGGAGTTATATTACTAAAATTACTGGAGTAATGTTACAACATAAGTTACCATGGAATGACCCATATGTTTGATTAACAACAATTTCGCGATACAGTACATACGAAATAAAACTAAGATTAGTACACAAGCACTTTAAATCTTCAATTCCTATCCAAATATTTGCATAGTATAATGCATTTCAAAAAACACAAATTACTTAGCGTTTCACAATATATTCCACATTTAAAAAAATAATATTAATAGATGAGAAAATTTAAACAAAGTAGCGTACCAAATACATGTCTTCATTAATCAAACATTCAGTATAAGAAAAGTTTCGTGTTTAGTTTTTTTTAAAAGACTGAAATTTCAAAACTAAAAAAAAAAAATTACATGAGTTCATGAAATATGCAAAAATATATTTTTTAATTTAATGTAATGATCGTAAATGCAAAATCCGTACTACTGAAAACAGATGAATGCTTTAAAAAACAACCTAGATGTACATAAATTTTGGTCAAAAAAATTCCTTCTTATACATAAGCAAATGAAGTATCTATTATACATTATTCATATGAAAATGATTCATACTATGAAAAATAGCAAATAATCAGCTAGAAGTCTACACATTAATTAAACACATTGAACTTATACACTTTATTTTAATCAAAATGCTTACACAAAATCATACAACAAATGAAATAATGATTAACCACTGGTATTTTAGCTGAACACAATCGGACAAAAATCACTTTAAAGTACCCACTAAATTAAAGAGGCAAAAATTATATTTAAATTGAAATTATAAGACACGAAGAAAACAAATCAAGTTTTAATGACGGCTACTACGACGATCTCTATCATGATCCCTATCCTTTTCACGATAACGGTCATCATGATATCGATCTCTCTCACGACTTCGATCTCTGTATTCTCGATCACGACTGCGGGATCGATCTCTACGGCTAGACTTTTCTCTTCTTGAAGAACGTTCTCTGGATCTTTCCCTTTCACGCGATCTTGCTCGTTCTTTACTTCTAGATCCATACGACTTTGATTCAATGCCATGTAGTGTATCCTGCAATGAACTAATTAGGATCTTACACCTTTCATCATTTGCAACTTTTGACTGCTTGATCAAACTGATAGCAGTTACTAAAGTTTCAATAGCACTGGCAAAATCACCAGTACTTGCATCTGCAACAGCTCGAGCAATTGCACTACTCGACACTGTTCTATTTCGTCCCATAATCTCTTCAAACTCCGATTCAGAAATACTCGGGGCAGAACTTTCGGGACCTCTTTCATTAACTGAACGATAATCATTGTGAGAAAATTGTGTTGGAGGAGGTCTAGAATACATGTCAGTAGCTTGAGATGAAGGAGCCAAACCTGGCGGAACTCCTTGTTGGTGAAAAAAGGCAGGATTAATGTGCGGGCTTGGCACTGGAGCTGAAGGAGGTGGAACAGATGGAGGTATTCCACCTGGAGCTGAAACTGGAGGTGGTGGTCTGCTAGGCGGACCAACTGGTTGAGGCGGAATATGTTGGGGAGGTGGTTGAGTTAAATGTCTTTCCCACTCATTAGGTGGAGGAGGTCCTCGTGGATCTGGAGGTGGAATACTTCTGGGCCCCATTGGTGGCATTGGAGCTCTTGGAGGCGGCAACCTCATATTGTTTGGCGGTGGTGGACCAGGTCTAACAGGAGGAGGTGCCTGTAAGCCAGGTGGAGGTGGAGGAGCACCTGTCATTTGGGGTGGACCAGGCCTTGTTGGTGGGGGAGGCATTTGATGAATTTGTGGTGGGGGAGCAGACATCCAAGGAGTCCTTCCAGGTTGATATTGTGGTGGTGGTGGAGCTTGAGGAGGAGGATGCATAGGACCAGGCGATATTCTCTGTTGCTGTTGGTACCCTTGGTTTTGATTTGATCTACCGGAACGGTTTTGCTGATGTGGTCGATTATCTTGTCGATTATCTCTACCATCTCTATTACGTTCTCTATCGCGATCTTTACCTCGGCGGTCATCAGAATTATCACGGCGACTGCCACCACCAGGACCCCCTTTTCTTGACTGGGATTCAAAGTAATTTAAATTTTGCCGAGTACAAGCAGTAACTGCAGGATTTTGCCCATGTAATTCCTTTTTAGGCAGTTTTTCCATTACAATTTTTAGAGAATTTTCGGAACTAAGAGCAACAACACAGAAGCCTTTAGACTGACCATTGGCACGATTTTCATAAAATTTAATTTCCACAACGTCGTTCACTCCTAAACTTTTCATTGCATCAATTAAGTCTTGATCAGTAGTCCACCATGTCAAGTTTCCAACGTAAACTGCTACGCGTTTACCGGCATGTCTAGAATGGTGAGGCGACGAACCACCACCAGATGATGATCGTCCTCCGTCATTGTGATGATCATCTGACGGTGTGGTAATTACATCATCATATAAATCTACGTTTGAATCATGATTATAATCGTCATCTTGATTAAAGTCACCATCAATATCATCAGCATATAAATCAATATCAGCGTCCGCCATTTTAATTATGTATCAACATCAACAACGGCAGAGTTGAGATGTTGTAGAGTCGGAATGCAACCATGGAGTGTGTTCAAGGACCACGCGCGCGCGAGCTCAGGAGACAGGAACATGGAGTGGGTCTTTATCGTGGATGCAATAAACGTTCAGCGTGTTCACGAACAAATCACGGTTTGATTAATTATGGTGCTAATTATAAAGATAATTTGTTGCAAATGAAAGGCGAGCTAGATGGCTGAATGGATAACCCCTTGAACTCGAGACTAGGGGCTTTGGGTTCGAATCCTTCGGGTCCCAAATTGTGTTTTTTTTTTTTTTGATTGCTTCATATTTTTCATAATAAATAAGATATTTTTGATACAGATAAATTTTTATATTAATAATACAAAAGCATATGTATTTTTATTATAATAATAAAATACTTATTTAAATACGAGAAAATGAGGTATTTCGCACTGAAAGTTTTACATTTGAACGGCTTGCGAAAATATACGTTTGCGCGTAGGATAATTTCTTGATGTTTTTCTTTCTTTTTTTTTTTTTATTTTTTTTTAGTATTTTATGAGTGAATTTTTGTCAAGACTGGGATGCAAATCATATTTTACGGTGTAAAAATCAACATGGAAAATATTATAAAAATAAATGTAATAGATGTACATTATTTTAACTAAAAATATCTGCATATATATTTTTTAAAGATATAAAATATATGGCGTTTTGCATCTAGTTTTGTGGTGAATAAAGTATGATTAGAATGTTTATAAACTTTCTACTAAAAGTATAAGTAGTATTTTGCTCATACTAACAGGCCCTGATTATCAAATAGGCACGAAAAGCATGTGCTTCCCTTAGAAAATTAGAAGGTACACGAAATTGAGAAAACAGAGGCCCCAAATTTTATATCGAATTAATTCCATTCCAAAATTCTATCTAATTTCATTTCAAATTATTAACTTATTTGCACACACACATATATATATATATATTTTGTTTGTTTGTTTGTTTTGTTTTTTTTAAGTGTTTTATAAAAATACCTTTCATTACAAATTAATTTTTCGTTAGTAGGTCAGTTTCAACCACATGATCACAATTCTCCAGTCTGTCCATTATTTTAGATGCATCGTTTGTTTTACATATTGAATTTAGCTTGCATACACAACTTATAATATTAATATTTTATGTTGTGCATGCATTCTGAATTCAAACTTTTTATCCAAATTACATTTTTACGCTAATACCATGAAAAATCATTTTTGCACTGATTGTATCCTATTTTTTTGTAAGTAGAACATAAAAAAAACTTTCTTTAATGTGAATTCAGCTGAGCCAGTGAATAATATTTGCAGCATTGGTGAGTTTTCGGGATGTCGAATAGAAAACACTTCTCGAATGAAAGGGACCCCCGAAATGAAACTGTGCTTCCCATAACTTCAGAGGTTAATCGGTCCCTGCATACTAACATGATTTTGAGTGCCATTTGTTTCTCATGTTTTATGATGTATTTTGGTCTATTATCCACACGGTATTAAAATATGCAATCATAAAATAAAAAATATATATACTAAAACTTCTCTGAAAAATTGTCTAACTAACAGTGCAAATTCCATTGAAATCCATTATCCAATTAATCCATATCCATATTACACATAAATCTCGTAATACGGTGATATCACAATCTTGGTTTATTAACAGCCTTCTATTTATCACGAAAAATGTAAAGCAACTGATAAATCATTTTTAAATAGATTAAAAGAAAATTGTTAAAAATTTATAGCACCAATTGAATTGTTAAATTGTATCAATCAACCTACCAAACAAAGCACAACCAATAAAACATAAGCACAAAGCGCACAATCACGTGATCAAATCGCCCACATAAATTTTTCGCGTCCGCGTCAAGTTTGTGTGCGGTTGGTTAATTGATTTTAAATACTGAACGGGCTAAAGTAGATGAAGTAGGTCACGTGATGTTTCTCCCGAATATTTTGGATTTTATCTGAGTGAACATAGGCATGTATTTCTGTTACGAAAGCCATGTTTTGGAAGGATAAAGAAATATAGTCGTTGGTTTTACCTGTTTTGAACCATAAAACTAATGAAATAATTGAATTATTTTAAAATTCCTTTCTTCGATATGACCTACTCCATGGCAAAAACTTCTGAGCGCGCGTGCGGCGTTTTCTGCACTTCTGAACAGGACCCTCGATGTTGACGCAGAAAAGCAAAATCTAAACATAGATATAGTAAAAAGAACTAGATTAACTACTCAGTGTTATTACTTCATTACTTCTTGATTCCGCAGCGGCTCGGTGGCAACATCCATTAGAGTGGCAGAAAAAGAGACGAACCGTTAATTCCAAAGAAGTTGGAACTAGATAGAAGGATAATAACAAGCCCGATTAGCTCCGAAGAAAGCTGAGGATTCTGGGATACGGTGGACCCTCAAACTGCTTTGCAACCGTGCTGACATTGGCGATTGGCGATAACTTGGCATTTCCTTTATCTCTCGCTCTGATTCGTATTGCTATTGTATTATTCTGCCATTGTGTAGCACCTGCCAAATACTTTTGCTGCCAACAAGATTTTCCTTTTTCTTTATTTTTATCACAATGATTTGTTGTAAAATGTGTAAAAATCAAGATTGATCTTTTGCAGAAATTTGAGTAGCAGTTTTGAATATAATTTTTTTTTAAATATTTAATTTCAACTAAATGAATAATTAAGGCATATATTTCAAAGCAAAGGATTCAAAGTATCTTTGAGATTTTTTACAGTTTCATAAATTGTTATTTTTATAACAAAAGCGAAAATGATCAAGAATTACCTCAGAAACTCAGTGACCAGGAATTACCATGGGTGACTCTACTTTATTAAGAACTACAATTAATTAAAATGTGGTGAACAGTGCGGTTTCAGTTAATTCTCAAAGGTTTTGCGACAATTAAAATCTCTAAATATGACAATGAAAAGGAATTAAAAGATGATAAAAACATTGACCAGGAATTACCCCAGATACATGGGGCAATATTTGACCAACTTCTGTAAATTATTTAAAATAGTATAAAAAATTCCAAGACTATTTTTTAATAGCTAAAGTAGTTGGTAATTGAACCAAAAAGAAAGAAAAGAAAAATATTTAAAATCTGAGTTGTGACAAAGATCTTTGTAAAAATGTATGATAACTAAGGCCAATGTTATTTTACAGAAATTTAACACTCCATTTCCAAAAGATTTTTTTTTCAAAATAAATAAACAATAAACTCATAATTAAGTAATAAATTCCAATGAGGATAGTTTAGAGTACCTCTATGATTTTTTTCATTTTGGTGAAGCGTTCTTAAAACATAAAAAGGACTGTGACCAGGAATTACCCCGGGTGACCCTATATTAAAGTTTCCCTTTTCAAAGAAAAGTATCTTAATGTAATATAACTGTATAATTTTTAAATAAATGTGTAATATATATTAAAAATATCTTTAACTGCCTCTAAGATTTTGTAAAATGCAATATTCCTTAAGTTATCCGAAATTTTACTACTCTCCATGAATTAAAACTAAACACATTATGTACATACACTAGAAGCTAGTACTAACTGCAGGGCTGCCACAGGCTTGCACCAGTATTTTTCTAATATAAATTTTGAAGTATACTTCTCTTGCAAATGTTGTCAAAGTGTGTGTTAATGATTTTTGTTTAGAGAAAGTGATGCCAGTTAGAATTAAAAACTAGTCGCATGATTCAGCCCTGTAGCTGTAGCATTATGATTTAATTAAAACCTAATTTAATTGCATATTTACTGAAAACATTTTTTTTCATAACTACGTAAACTCAGTAGCTGTTCTTATTTAAAAACAATGAAATCTAGTTGCACTTGTTATTTTGAATTGGATTTCCAGATGCAAAAATGAAGAAAGCTCTTTATAAGGCAGCAATGAGTAATAATTTGAGATATCTAAAAATAATAAAAATCTATTTGATCACAAATCATTTATATTGAACATACTAGTTTCATGCTATTTTGTTTTTGAGTCTATGAATGTATCAGAAAGTTTTAAACTGCATTAACATAAGTAAATAAATGCAGTCAGGAAAGTGATTCTGGACATCAAACGCTGCAGAACGGAATTGAGAAATAACAAAATTTTTGGAACAGATGTGCTTGTGCAGTAGGGTGGAGCTAAAAAACGAAGTTTCGAATTTTATATTCTAATAGTGATTATTTTTTTCCTTTTTAACTCCATAAAAAGAAAACATTTTTCTTTTAATTTTAAAATGATATTTTCCGGTTCCTCAAAGCGCCTGATTTTCCCTAAAAAACCGATAAAAGCTAATAATTGCATGAAAAGTGTTTTGAGCTTATTGTTGAATTTATATTTTGCAAAATTAAAATAATGAAGTGTTAATGTCCTGTAATAAAGAGTATAATATACTTTTAGTTCCATGGAAAAGATGGCCCCACTTTATTTGACTTTTGTAGAAGCTAGCGTAGTGGGCGTCGCCTTTCATTGTCTCTGATCTATTTGGCTGCGACTCATAAAATGTTAATCCGATTTAGCGCGTGTTTACAGTTTCTTCGATTATTTTTCAATAAACAGTCGGCGTCAAATGTGACAATGTCTACTAACGTGCCTAAATCTAGAAATTTGTTGAAGTGTCTTGTTTTTCTCGAAACAAAACAATTAACATCCCAGATAGCATGTAAGGTTTCCGAAAAGGGTCGTTTTTGCTTTACTTTCTAACTATCCTGCAAAGTTTTTCGTGATAATCGTGTAGCCAACCCATGTTCGGAAATCATTATGATCCGTACGATTTTTGCGCATGCGCAACTTATTTCTTTTCACGGCCAGCGTAGATGGCGGCCTCCCAATGGCGTCTGTTTTGATGTTTTGAAAGCTTTCGTTGTGTCAAGATTCTAACATTTACAGAAAATGCAGTAAGTTTGCCATTACTTTTACTTATTAGTATATATCATTATTGTTTAAATCGTTCTTACTGTAGTCTTTTTTTCTTCTGTACTGTCTTATATTTAAGATTTCTGTGTAAGTTACCCATGAGGAAAAGATGATATTTGATTCAACGCTATTTTGTTTAATTATGTTATACAGCATGCTACATCTTTAAATTAAACTAACTTCTATAAACATGATTTACTTAAAACATGTTATAACGTATCGTTTCACGTTTCGTAACCATCGCGAATTTTCAAATGTATTTTGATAACATAACTGCAGTTCCGTTATACCGGGTGTCCCAAAAAGGACTGACTGATTTTAAAATTCAATAACTTGAAAACGGTGACAGATATTTAAAAAATTCTTGCAGGAGGGTTATGCATAAGGTCAAAAGTTTTATTACAGTGATTTTCGATTTTAGTTCGAATTACAAACAATAGATGGCGCTGTAAGCAATAGTCACTAAATACAGGCTCGATTTCTGCTCCTTTCTGTTGTTCCATGCTGAAAAAGGAGATGGAAATGTATTATCCGGGCCACGAAGTGCCAAAAATCGAGTCTGAATTCAGCGTCTATTGATCGGAGCGCCATCTATTGTTTGTAATTCTAACTAAAATTGAAAATCACAGTAAAAAAACTTTTGACCTTATGCATAACCCTCCTGCAAGAATTTTTTAAATATCTGTCACCGTTTGCAAGTTATTGAATTTTAAAATCAGTCAGTCCTTTTTGGGACACCCGGTATATACTTTTAACACATAGGATTGACGTAATGGTAATGTAAATGAACCATAAAATACGAAATCGAGAAAGTGTAAGGAGTTTTTTGTAGGAGTAAGTGTTTAGGAACATATTTTATTATAATAAAACATTTTTAATTATGATCGAGGCTAACTAGTGTTTTTATAATTAAAAACACTTAAGTCTTAAACACAATTTTGTTTTTATGTTTAATTATTTTAAACTTGTAAAAATAAATTTTATCTTTTTTTCTTAAAGTCTTCAAAAAATAAGGAATGTATACTTAAAGTTTTAAAATCACCACCACCCCCTTGCTGTGGACTGATTTACAAATCAAAACAGACTTTGACCTTCAACAAATTACATTCATTTGAAAATATATATGCATGCATAGCGTATAAAACACGTAGATCATTTCATTTAAATGTATTTATCAAAATGTAGGTATATTGTTTGTTATCCCTTTTAGCGTCTATATATATATTTACAGATGATTTTCTGTTGTAATTTTAAAATAACATCCAAACAGAAATCTTTTTTTTTTTTCAATTATATGCGAATATGACATCTGTGCCAATAATTGTATAATTTTAATGTCCTTCATTAAATTTATTTGAGAATATCTTATCCTTATTGCACAAACACCCTTTTCGCTATTCCTATATTTATAGTAGCTGCTATATGTAAAATTTAAAAACTGTCTTCAAACACAAGTAATTATTTAAAAGTTTTTCTGCAAAAAACCCCCACTAAATCATGTGCATGTATACATCTCAAAAAATAAATTTGCTATGTGTAGTGAAGAATAAAACAATTATTTATTAAAAATAAACATATATTTACAGTAGAAATTAATTTTCGTATGTCATTTTGCCAGCTGATTGAGAATCGGCAAAGCTTTTAATATTAAGAGGCTGTACATATATAACGTTACCAACTTTATAGTAATTTTGTAATCTTTCCGGCCTTTACAATATCTTACATTATCATTCCTGGATTATGTCCCACCCTTCCATCACTAATCATATTGTTATCAGTGTCTCAAAGTTCTTTTTTTTTTTTCCTTTCATTTTATTTTTACATATTTTCAGTTATATGTAAACATATTGTTATATATCTGTTATTTATAAAATTTTCTAATAAAGAAGAAAGAGTATGTAAAATATCACTATATTAAATATAAAATAAGTTTATATCAATAAAATTTTTTAAAAGTATTTAAAAATAGCTCTTTGTTACATAATGTATTCAACAGATATATTGTTTCTTGCCGCTCTTATCAACAAAACAGATCTAGACAACATTCTTCCTCTTTATTTTACTAATAAGCACAAGTATCACTTCAAACGTACTATCTGGTTTCTCCAACAGCAGATTATATGCAAATATAGGGTAGATGTGCCAGTAATGGACACCCTTAAGGAATTTCTTTAAAATTTATTTTTTTATTAATAGTTAAAATTATTATATTCCAGTTTTTTCAATATTATATTAATCTATCGACAATATTTAACCATTCTTATAGCCTCATTTCCCAATATGAATAGAAATTTAATTTTAAATAACAGAAATATATCAAAACACCCAAAAGCCCAGTAATGGACACCCTCTGGCCCAGTAGTGGACACCCTCTGTTCCAGTAATGGACACCCCATAAAAAGTAATAAATATAATTGTTTTTATGACTATTTAGAACCAGAATTTAATGAATACATACTAATGAAACAAAATAGTTATTTTCAAATAAATTTAACATTTAGGATACCAGTAATTAATAAAGTATTTGTGATAATCATTTATTGTTTGTATCAATAATTGAAATTATCAGATGATCGATGTTTTAATTATTTTAGATGCATAGATTAAAATACTAAATATCAGGCAATTACAGCTATCAAATTATTGTAACAGTGATGGATTTAAAGGGTAATTAAAAAAAAGTTTTGGAATATTAATGTTTAGTTTTGTGCCACTATTTTTAAATGTTTAGTTTTGTGTCACTATTTTTAACAATCTTCCAGACTCTACTTGATATATCATTTATAATAATTAATATTACAAATATGAAAGAAATGATATTGTGAGTTTAATATTTTAAATACTAAATAAAATAATTTCAAAATAAAACTGTAGTACTGATGTTTGAGGCCAATGATCTGCAGATTTACTATAGTTTCATGAATATTACCTGCAACTTTCATTAATAGTATTACATTTTTTTTTTAAATAAGGAAACATTTAAGACAGAAAATAGATTTTTAATAGCTTCTGTAACTTAATTGTTTTTATTTAAACGGAGAGGGATTAAGCCGTATGAGCCCCTCTTTGACTGTGCTCTTAAACAATATTTTTTGCTTCCTGGCTGGTTTGATTGCCGGATTACAAAATATGCAAGGTATATGTACTACATAAAAAAAAAATAATAATAATAAATAAAATAAAATATTGAAATTTCATAAAATCTCATAAAATAATTTAAAAGCAGCTATTTATAAAAGTTTTGGTGTTATTACATTTTGGTAAGTATAATTTAAAAATTAAATTTGATTATTTAGGTTTGCAGTTAAACCAAAGTGTTTTATGCACTATAAACATTACTAAAATTGCATTTTTAGCAATGTCTACATGGGGTGTCCATTACTGGAAAATGACTAATTAACCATCCCAGTAATGGACACCCCTCTTAAAATCTTAAAAATAAATGAAATTTTGTAAATGGCCATTGGTATATAAAATTCAAAGTTTTCTATTGCTACTCAAACAAAAACATTTAAATTTTGCAAGAAAATAAATAATATATAAATTGATTAAACGAAGCCAACTCTTAGCCTCTTCATTAAGATTTTCACAGAAAAACAGCGAAACTTTGAAACATTATTTTCTGCTTCCTGATTGGTTTGATTAAAAGTGTCAACAATAACCCAGTTTTATAAAACATACAAGGGGGAATTATAAAAAAAATAATTAAAGCTAAATATTTATTAGTTATTTTTTTATGAACCAAAAACATCAAGGGGTGTCCATTACTGGAAGGGTGCCCATTACTGGCACATCTACCCTATATAAAAAAAAAATAGGAAAGCCAAACGTTGAGGTATTCCACATTTCAGAATGAAATAATTGTATATATAATCATTTAATGATTTTAATAATAACTTAGTATTTTCATAAAAATAGATAACTGAATATTTTGATGTAAAGAAACAGTTACAAATAGAAAAATGAATATTTTGGTTGGATCAAAAATGGTAACAATATCGAAAATGAATTTTCTCCCTCACCCTAGAGATATCTTAAGATATCAAGTGCCAAACTCCACCTCCCTGAAGTGATACCGTTATATTAAGCACAGCCTATAAAATCATGAGCCTTAAATGCTTATCAGTTAGCTTGTTAATTTTAAAATTTTCCATCAATACTTTTAGTTATTAATAGTAAATTGGAAAAAATGAAATCAAAATAAGAATTATTTAAAAATTAAATGTTTTGTAAATTCATACAAATTAAAACTTGGTTTATTAGGTAGCTTTCTTTACAAAAAAGCTACCTATTGCAGCCGTTCGGAGGAAAGCGATTTCAAAAAATTTTGGTATATTTTCATCGATCATGACCCCCAGACCCCGAAACCACCCTCCGTTCAAAATTGATATATATATATATATATATATATATATATATATATATATATATCTGACCTATGTCACACTGTAACTCCCGTAATTATGAACCGATTTCGATGTAATTCGGTGTGTACATAGTACATACCAATGTCTCGACCGAGTTCGTTGGCCAGCTTCATCCGCCGTTTTGTTTCAAAATGGCGGCCATTTAAATTTTTTAAAAAATTTTAAAACTTGAAATATGGTACCAAAAAATTAAAAATGGAACAATATTTTTTTCTTATGTATTTGACCGTTATACAAAGATTCCGGAGCATTTTTTGTTTCGTCTATATCTTGAAAAATGGCTGAGTTATAGCATTTTGAATTTCTAGCGTGGCTGACATTTTGAAACGTCCTGAATTTTGTCACGCGATAAAAGGCGTATTTATGAACCGATTTGGATGTAATTCAGTGAGTACATAGTACATACCAATCTCTCGACCGAGTTCGTTGGCCAGCTTCATCCGCCGTTTTGTTTCAAAATGGCGGCCATTTAAGAATTTTAAAAAATTTTAAAACTTGAAATGTGGTACCAGAAAATTAAAAATGGAAAAATATTTTTTTCTTATGTATTTAACCTTTATACAAAGATTCCGGAGCAGTTTTTTTTCGTCTATATCTTAAAAAATGGCTGAGTTATAGCATTTTGAATTTCTAGCGTGGCTGACATTTTGAAACGTCCTGAATTTTGTCACGCGATAAAAGGCGTATTTATGAACCGATTTGGATGTAATTCAGTGTGTACATAGTGCATACTAATCTCTCGACGGAGTTCGTTGGCCAGCTTCATCCGCCCTTTTGTTTCAAAATGGCGGCCATTTAAATTTTTTTTAATTTAAAATTTGAAATGTGGTACCAAAAAATTGAAAATGGAAAAATATTTTTTCTTATGTATTTGACCTTTATACAAAGATTTCGGAGCAGTTTTTGTTTCGTCTATATCTTAAAAAATGGCTGAGTTATAGCATTTTGAATTTCTAGCGTGGCTGACATTTTGAAACGTCCTGAATTTTGTCACGCGATAAAACGCGTATTTATGAACCGATTTGGATGTAACTTCGTTTATACATAGTACATACCAATGTCTCGACCGGGTTCGTTGGTCAGCTTCATCCGCCATCTTGTTTAAAAATGGTGGCCATTTAAATTTTTAAGAAAAATTTAAATTTGAAATGTGGTACCAAAAAATTAAAAATTGAAAAAATATTTTCTTCTTATGTGTTTGACCTTGATAAAAAGATTCGGGAGCAGTTTTTGTTTCGTCTATATCTTAAGAAATGGCTGAGTTATAGCATTTTGAATTTCTAGCGTGGCTGACATTTTGAAACGTCCTGATTTTTCTCACGTAATAACAGGCGTATTTATGAACCGACTTGGATGTACCTTGGTGTGTACATAGTACATAAAAATATCTCGACCGAGTTCGTTGGCCGGCTTCATCCGCCATCTTGTTTCAAAATGGCGGCCATTTAAAAAAATTAAAAAATAAAAAAAATTAAAAGTGATACCAAAAAATTGGAAAGTGAAAAAGATTTTTTTTGTATGTGTTTGACCTTAATACAAAGATTCCGGAACAGTTTTTCTTTCGTCTATATTTAAAAAAAATGGCTGAGTAATAGCATTTTGAATTTCTCTTGTGGCTGACATTTTGAAACGACCTGATTTTTGTCAAGCGATAACAGGCGTAATTATGAACCTATTTGGATGTAACTTGGTCTGTACATAATACATGCCAATGTCTCGACCGAGTTCGTTGGCCAGCTTCATTCGCCATCTTGTTTCAAAAGGTTTGCCATTAAAAAAAATTAAATTTAAAATTCAAAATGAGGTATTAAACAATTGGAAAATGAAAAAAGATATTTTATGTGTTTGGCCTTGATACAAAGATTCCGGAGCAGTTTTTGTTTCTGAAAATTTGTTCTTTTGTTTATATCTTAAAAAAATGGTTGATTTATAGCACTTTGAATTTCTAGCATGGCTAACATTTCGAAACGATCTTGTATTTGTCACGCGATAACACACGTATTCGCCTCTTTCGATGTAAGAAGGCATGTGGATAGTATACATCAACACCTCGACCAAGTTCGCTGGCCAGATTCATCAGCCATCTTGTTTCAAAATGGCGACCATTAAATTAAAAAATATATATATATTTAAAGTGAGGTGCAAAAAAATTAGAAATTGAAAAAGGTTTCTTTCTTAAGCATTTGACCTTGATATAAGGATTCAGGAGCATTTTTTGTGCGTCTTTACCTTAAAAAATGGCTCAGATATAGCAGTTTCAAATTCTATTGTGTTTGACATTTTGAAAAATCTGATTTTTTGCATGCGACAACACTCCTATATATTAACCGATTCCGATGTGAGTGAGCATGTGCACAGCAATTACTAAGGTCTCGACCAAGTTCACTGCTTAGCCTCATCCACCATGTTGTCTTAAAATGACAGGCACTTTAAGAAATTGCCGAATTTGGCAGCCAAATATATGTTACTTTAAAGAAAAGCAGCTTGGATAAAGCTGACTAATTTCGCGAAATTCTCATTCATTATATTGATAAAAATTAGTATTGAATCTCCTATATTCGGTTTCCACTAAATTGAGCTTCGTGTGTTTGAATGATATAATTTGGCTTTTTTTAAATAAGGATTATGAAAGCTACCTCTTCCTCCCGGCACTGGCCGGAAGGACTTTTATTATTGTTGTTTAATTAATAAATATGAAATTACCTTACCCTTCTTGTCCCTTCCCCCCATAATTTTATCTGTACTGGCAGTGTGATCAGTGTGAAAACTGACAGGGCAGGAAATTCATACTACTACTTCTTTTGGTACTACCTGATTATCCCGACAACCAATTTCACCAAATAAAGTTAGTACATACTTTTAATAAGTGTACTTTTAGTAGTTGACCCAATAGCAGAAAATCCTCCAAGTGTTTGCAACAGATACTTCAGAGGCAGAAAATAATCTGCAGGTAAAACAGGTTTGACAGGTTGCAAGTTTTACAATCGAGGTGTTAATCAAACGATCACCTTTTTTTAAAAATGTTATTATGCATTTTATTAATTTTACTAATAATAATCTTAAGTTTTTGTATTAAGTAAGAAAGAGCCAAACATAATATAAAGCGAAATAAGGGTTCAATAGAAAAATAACCTGCAAACGAAAAAAGAAAATCTGCGACTCCCATCTCTAACTTTCTGCTACCGATGTAGTTGATAATAAATAATAAATATAAATTGGTACAAAAATACATTACAAAATGTATTGTAATGTTAAGCCCTTCGTGACAACATATGTGTGATATAAAGTGTGTACACAGTCCTTGTAACTATTACTATATCGGAATGGTAATTTTTACGGTACTTTTCGGTTAGCCGGGCGCCAGTGTTAGATATACATACATACATATATATGTATATATACTTGTATACATAACACTGGCGACCGGCTAACTAAAAAGTACCATTTTTACCTTATTTAATATAAATTTATTAAATAAGGAAAAAGTCACTATTTGAAAATAGTGGTACAAGGGAGGCTTGTCATGAAGGGTTTAAAAGTTTTTTCTTCATTGTTATTATTTTATGTTTTATTTTTTAGTTTCAAGAACTAATGACATCATCTGGTAAAGATGCTGAAGTCATGGTTGCTAGCATGTTGAGAAAATTACAGATGATGTCGGAACAAAGTCCTAACAGAGGGTACAAAATCTAAAATTGCCCAGCAAGAAGAGGAACAGACAGTTGTTCTAATTTAACAGGTTGGTTATTATATATTTTAACAAAATTTGTTTTTGTGAGTTCATGCTCAATGGTACGAATAATGTTTTCTTTTTCCTATGAAAGTTTGTATTTTTCTGTAACTGTATGCCAGTGTTAAATATATACATATATTTACACACACGTATATATAGTGAAACCTCCCTGTGCGACCACCTCCTTGACCGATCATTTTTTCATGGAACGAAATTTATTCCCATAGGCTCAATACTAATTTTACCTCCATTCAGAGACCATCCCATTTGAACTCCCTCCATGAGCAACCCATTTTTTTGAAAACTTTTTACTTTAAGATTTTAATTAAAACTTTTTTACTTTATGATTTTGATTTGAATCAATAGGTTACCTTTATGAGTAAAATTTCATTGAATAATTCAAGGAAAATGTATCTTACCTTTATTATGCATATTTAATTATACATTATTGATCATTTACTTGACCTTTACTTTCAATATTTTAATCATTTTCAAAATTATCTTACTTTTTATCATTGTAGTTTATTACTTTACTTAATTATTTTAATATTTTACCATATTGCAAGCATTATGTATAATTTTGAATGCATTATTACATTCAAAATACTGTTTAAAAAATGTAAACAAAGTAATGATCAGAAATGTGTAAAATTCTAAATTCCGCTCAACCACTGGTCCCAAGCTGTGCGGATTTGAGGGAGTCTACTGTATATAATTCTCGATATATGACAACTCATTGTTTTTTCGTGAAGAAAGTATAAATTTATTTCTGAAAAAAATCAAGATATTGCTGATAATTGGTAATCACAATCTTTTTATCAAATATATTTATGTATTAATCAAGCTTTTATTATTATTAAGACTGGCTAAACCTGAAATAAAACTTCCTTACTTTATGACTTTGATGTGAATTAATATGATACCTTTATGAGGAAAGTTCCATTGAATAATTCCTGGAAAATGTATCTCATCTTTATTATGCATCTTTAATTATACATTAATTATTATTTACTTGACCTTGAGGGGAGAGTGGGGAGGAATGTGATGCTTTTTACAAAAATAAGAAAATCAACTTTATTTGACACATAAACAAAATTTTGATATATAGAATACAAAATGAAACACTCTCTAATGTCCTTGAACAATATAGAAACATAATTTGCAGAAACAATTTTATAAAGAAATTATAAATTTCAAAATGTGTCCCATACCTTCCCACTAACAGGGAGGTATGGGACAGCTATAAAACAATGTATGATAAGGGGCAAATAGTCTATTGTTGGCTATATATACAGTCTAACAAAGATTGTAGGTTGATGTCTGTGCTACAATATCAAATTTCAGTAACTTCATCACTGGAAGGAAAATTCAGGATTGTCAATCAGAGATAGCATTAAAAAAATCATCAGTTCAATTTATTTATGTTTTGAAGTAAATGAATATATTTATAATGTTATAATTAATATATTACCTTCTAAAAATATTTGCATGTTAGCAGTTTACATTCATCTTATTAAAAAGAAAGAATTAAACATGTCCCATTCCTCCCTCTACCTTCTTTTATGTTAAACTTCTTGTATAAACAAAAGTTCTACTTTTAGTCTAGTTTACAGTATGATGTTCAATAAATAGAAAAACTATTACATCTACGCGTAAACAAGCCTATACTACTATATTTTACTAATATACAGAAAGCATAAAAAGTATATGAAGCAAATTTACTTCTGATTCTTGAAATAATGCTTTGCTTAAGTCTTCAAAGTAAATCGGCTTGTCAAACGATGATTAAAAATTAGTTTAATTAACAAGGTATGCAACTGATATGAAAGGTTTGATAATTCTAACTTTTATTTTTCAATTTTAGAAATTATTTAATTATTTTTTTTAATATTTTAACCCTTTGCACTCAAAGGTTTTTTTCATTTGTATTACCAGCAACTCAAAGTGATTTTAGTTATATCTTATTATTTTTTAAATTCTTTATGAATACGAATACAAATTTATGATATATAAAAAAAAAAACTAAAAATTATAAAATTATTACATTTTGTAATCGTAAAGTGTGATACCTCTTGAAGCAATTGCCAATATGTAATCTTGGCTTTTCTAGACAGATATCACAAAATTATTTTTATTGCCTCCGTAGTGGAGCCCTCAAGTTTGAAGACAAATTTTAAATGGCTCCGCTCCGGAGTCCTCGAGTGCAAAGGGCTAACTTTTTTTCAATATATAATGTATTTAAAACAATCAAAAATGGTATCAAAATTCAATTTGTGCGATTGCAGCATTGTATTTCTACAGTCAAAGATTTTGCACCTTAGCCGACTAAAATTTCGATTATACACCTTTCTCAGTTATGCATCGTTTTAGAAAGGTTTCCTGAAAGACATATAATTGGTACTTTACTGGGGTTTTTTTTGGGGGGGGTGGGGGGCTGAAATTGTCATATTGCCAGAGCAAAAGTTCTTTATCTACAGAACGGCAAAGTCGAAAAATCCATTTACTCTTGCTCGACTGAAAATATACACAATATTTTGAAAATAAATATCAAACTTCATGATATTTTGAAAATAAATATCGGATATGTATCCATTTATATATATCACTGAACCATCCTGTTTGTAGCTATAGTGTTTACTCTTTAGTGTACGCTATACACTCTTCAGTACTCCCGCTGCTGATAGAATATAATCTTTTTTTTTTTTCCCCCATCATCTGAAGATATAAGAAAATGCTCTTTTATGAAACCTTTAAACACATAAAGGCTAGATTTATTATGGTTATTTGTGCTTTTCATTATGTAGGGATTTTTTTTTTTTTTTTTTTTTTTTTTTTTGTATCACAAAATCAAAACGTTCATTTTATGAGTAACAATCCCAGATGAAGATTCTGTCTGTGTCACTCTCTACTCTCTATTGTGTACAGTATAACCTCGAAAATCCAGCATTGTCAGGACCATGACGATGCCGAATTTCTGACTTCAAAAATACTTTTAATAGTCTTAATGGTGCCGTTATTCGTAATTTAATTCATACCCAAGTAATAGTTATGTGAGAAAAATAGAAAATTAAATATTTTAAAAAATATTAAAATTAAAAGTTTCTATTCATATTTTCTGTGTTACAAAAAAAAAAATCTAGTATATATCATTTCTTCTCGTGTAATTTCCTAAACATCGATGTCAATTTTATTTGCTTCAATTATTTGAACAGCTTTTTAACAAGTTTTAATTTTACACAAATGTAGAATATTGAAAATATAGTCTTATTTATCTAAAGCAGATGTTAGTTTTCCAGTCAAATGTAAGCATTTTTCCACTGATACCTTTTCTTCTGTACTCAGAAGGGATTCAATTTAGCATAGCATCTGCGATCTCACAGTCAGCCAATCCATTGCTTTCAATCTCGAAATTTTTAATTGTTTAACGATTTATTATTATTCTTTCTCCTATAAGGTGGAAGTGTAAAAAAAAAAAAAAGCGGCGAGATGACTTTGATGCTGGATTTTCGAGGTCACACTGTACTTTATTTACTTTTACTATACGTATGTGATTTTTGTGTTTATAATTTTATTTTTTATTTTTTTCTAGAGAGAAAAGAATGAATCAAGAAAAAAATTTTAATGAAGTACCTGTTAATTATATCAATTCTTTATATGTAAATAAATTACTATATTAATTCTTTATATGTAAATAAATAGAATTTTATAAACTGAATGATGTTTCATTTGTTTTCAAGACTATTTCCTTGATACTGAGAAATATTTTTCATTGCTTCAGTCTTAAGTTATTAAAAATAATTACAATCAGAAAAAGAACAATTTAAGTGAGTTAAATTATACTTTAAAAAACTAAAAAAAAAATAATGTTAGTTTAGTATTTGCTCTGTTGTACATAGGATAATATTTCTCTGGTAAAAGAAAAACATTGGAGAAGGGAGGAAGGTAGATGATTTTAAAAATTTGTCTTATTGTAATATGTAATTTACATTGTTAAACAAGCAAGAAATTACTATTTTTATGTAAAAATGCTGGAAAGATCAATGAATTTGTAAAAAAATTCTTTTGTATGTTGCATCATTAAACTATTTTCAGAGAAAAGACTAAATATATTCCTGTGGTCATCAATCAGAATCCTATGGAGGATTTATTTTATAAATCTGACAATATTCTCTAAATAATAATTGAAAATTCTAAGAAATAAGTTTAATAAATGAAAGAATTAAAAAATTAATGAAGTAGTAATATAAAAAATATACAATCTTCTAAAGTCATTAAATGTACACTATATTGGAATTCCACATATTTGATGTGCTATTTATTGTAGGTAAACACAAGATTTCATTATATATGTATACAATAAAAAATTATCTGATCCTGAATAGTGAACTGGATTCAAAAGGTAAGTAACTGAAAGTATAATTAAATTTACTATGTATAAGCATAGACATAGAGTTGTATGTTCTCAAGTCCCTGTAACATTTTAAATACTTTTTCTTACCCTCTAATATAAAAAAGCTTTTAGTTTTTTTATTTTATTGAATTTCTCCTTTTTCTTTTGTTAAAGGATGAATGACAAAAAAAAATCCCTTTGCTTTTTTTAATTTTAAGTTATCAATAATTTTCAAGACTCTATGCCTATGTGTATAAGAATGATTTTTTAATATTAAATACGTGAAATTTTTCAAGTTGCTAACTAAGCGTAAATAAACAGAGTGAAAAATGTTGAACTCTGATCTTTGAAATAGTGCTCCAATGCACTGTTGATTTGCGCCGAGTTAGCAATGTAAAAAATTTAACGTATTTAATCTTCAATAATTTCACTGCTGATAATTAATTAAAATTTTCCTTGGAATGGTTTTTATTCAAATGAAAGTGTTTTTCCTTAAGAAATTTTTTTTAATGGGATTACACATCCCTCATGCGTAGACACTTGCATGCTAATGTTAATCCTATGGGAGAATTTTTCTAAATATCTCGTTTGCATTTCAATATTGTAAATTTTATTATTTGTTACTTGTCAATCTGTACAAACACCTTTTTTTTTTTTAAGTTTTCAGTTTTGTTTGCAATGTTTTTTTTTTTTTTTCACTAGAGTATTTTCGCTTTTGAAAGCAGTTCTGAATATATCCTAATAAGCAAAAAAACCTTGTAAAACAAAGTCGAAAAATGGCCTTTGTATCAAAACTGCAGGTATGCAATGCAAAAAAAAAAAAAAAAAAAAAAAAAGCAAGCGAGATATTAAAAAAAAAAATCTTTCAGCGGATTAACATTAGCAATCAGGTGTTTCTGTGCGAGTGAAGTATCCTCTTAACATTATTAAGCTTTTTTTATTATTAAAATAGGATCTAATAATGTAGCGAATTGATAAAAATTAAACATATATTTTATACATACATAGTAAAGGACAGGGATGTAAGAATTTCTTTCAAGGTAAAAAATGAACATATTAATTAAAATAAGCAATTTGATAAACATGTGGATTAATAAAAACCAGTTTTTTTCAATGTATAGATAATATTTGACTAAAATTTAATTTTCCACAGGAACAAACAAACAACAACAAAAAAATATGCTCAGCTCAGAAAAATTCTAAGTTGAGTTATTTATCTCATTTTTCTATCAAATAAGATTTTATGATTTATAAAAACCTCATTTTCATTTTTTTTATACACGCTTGTAATAAAAGCCTTTCATCAATCTTTGATTGTAACTCCTCTAACTACCCTTTCGTTTCTTCCTTTTCACATGCTTATCATGAAACACTTACAAACTCCCTCAGATAGCGTCAACTAGCAACCTTTTTCAATGCTTTACAAAACATTTACAAACTTTTCATGCGAAGCCTTTA
Organism: Maratus speciosus; assembly: GCA_963932465.1. NCBI lineage: Eukaryota > Metazoa > Arthropoda > Arachnida > Araneae > Salticidae > Maratus > Maratus speciosus. The sequence goes on from OZ010797.1 coordinate 272,116,776, forward strand.
AAAAGCATTCAAACATTTACGTAGCATGGTTGTAAAAAGGCTTTAAAAAGCAAAAAATGCTATCTGGGATTAGACTGTCATCTTTGGCGAACATATGAAGATGTTATGAAACATTAATTATGTGTTCAATTTAACTTAAAATATGACAGCTGGAATCTGGAACACACTGTTTCTGACATATCTAAAGCTGTTTCTGATACAATTAAAAATATATTATTGACACCTTCAATTCCAAAGATCTCTGATACACAAATCATAAAAAATGATTAAAGACTACCGTGAGAAATGTCAAAATTTGAAGAAAATATCAAGATTAGAAAGAATAATCCCACATCCAATATAAAATTGCAAAATGTTAGGTAATCGTGCAAAAAACTATTCTTTGTCTAAATGCACTAAATATTATCATGCATCAGAACAAGAACGTCACTTTCTCAAAGACCAAAGAGATATGAGGTGATGGCAATAGGATCAATAGATATAAAAACTACAAAAAAGTGTAGCAAGACTGGAACAGGAAATATCAAGGAAAGAAAAAGTCACTTTAAAACAAAAAAGTAGTGTTTTGTTTGAAAGACTCACCAAATGAAGAAAATAGTTCGGAAGGAAATAGTTCAATCGGTAGTTCTTCTAAACCTGAATTTGACAATCAACAAGGTGAAAGAACCGGAGTATTAGACAGAGCTGCAAATATTATTGCAAATGGTACCCTAGAAGATATGGGTATGCTGATGATAATAAAGAAAAGGTAACTGACAAAAGGACTTGAAGAAGACAAAGAGAAAAGAAAAGTAAGAATTTGAAAGAACAAGAAAGACAAAATGAGTTAATTACAGAAGGTTTGTATTTTGATGGCAGAAAGGATAACACTATGATAACTGAAGCAAAGGGAAAAGTATAACGAAGAATCATTAAAGAAGAACACATGATCTTAGTCCAAAAACCAGGATCAAAATATATTGGTCATATTTCATTGACATCTTCTTCTTATATCAATATAGCTACTGCAATTTTGGTGTAATTTCAAAATAATAATACAGACATTTCAAGTTTGAAATTTATTGGGTGAAACAGAAACGCCGCCAATGCAGGACGCAAATCTGGAGTTGTCAAAACATCGGAAGAAAGTCTCTAAAAACTTAATAATGGATAATTTGCTTATTACATGCAAATGAACTTTTTTAGGCACTTATTTCTTGCTGAAAAACTACGGGTACTAAAGGATTTTCTGGATGAATACGAAAGCAACTTGAAAAAATGCAAACATATTGAAATTATAGACTATAAAAACATGGATCCTGTCTTGACGGACTGATCGGATTAAGAACTTTAAAAAAAGTACAAACAGGGGGTACATCTGAATTTTAGATTTTCCTTGTAATACTCAAACAGTGGAAACTTTGTTCCGCGAGCTGCGTCAACCGTCTTTAGATAATAAGTAAGAGATGGCTTTATCTTGGGAAAGTAGAATTCCCACAATGTAATGACAAAGTTTGGCTAAGAAGCTAGTAGGTTGAATATCCAATTGAATTAATCCATAACAAAGGGAGGTAAGGAGGGTGGAAGTCGATATTTAACCACCTCCTTGTGGTGACTTCTGTGAAGTATTTGATTAATATAAGCAGATATGAGCTAACAGCTACTTTGTTTACTTTAAGTTACTTTATACTGAAATTTTAAAACTTTGACGTCCTTGAGGAACCGGAAAACAAATTAATTTTAAAAAACCCTTTCAGCCAAAAGTTTAGACATCCAAAAAGGAAAATTTTTTTCACTATTACACATTAAAACAAAAAAGTTTTTTTTTTTACCCTATACTTAAGTTCCACCCTATTGTGCAGCCTATATCAGGTTTAATAAAAATGGTCTAAAAAAAAAAAAAAAAAAAAGTTAAACTAAGATTTTTTTTCAGAATTTCCCTTAAAAACAATTTTTAAAACAGAAATTTAACAGTAAAAATCATTAAATGCTTATTAAAATTACCTAACACAGGCATGAAAGAGTTGAAGAAATTTTAGACATTCTCTGAATTAAAAGACTAAATAAATCAATTCTCTGAATTGATTTTCAAAAATACTGGAAGCATGTAAGAGAGAGAGAGAGAGAGGGGGGGGGGGGAGATCTGGAAAATTTAATAACTGGATATTTGTCTATTCAAGTCCTTCTTTCTAAATTGCTGTGCCCCCACCCCCTCCCCACAGAAAAAGGGGATGAGCTTATAAGCATCTGGAAGTCATCTAAATGGATTCATTTAAAAGCTCTTTCCAGAGTGAAGTTTTTTAGACTTTAAAAATGAAAGGATGTTTTCATAAAGTTAATGATACATATAGTTATATTTCATTTTAATGTATAAATAACTTTTAAAATGTGTCTAATTTCCTGTCCTAGTATAGACGGAAAAAAAAATTCTGCCTTTTTAAATATTTCCCAATTTCATGCCTACTATCAGAAATTTTGAAAAGGAACAGAAACAATATATTTTTTATGAAGTCACTTGTGAAGAATAAATCCCCCCCCCCCTAAAAAAAATCAAGGGAGATGATATATGCAAATCTTGTAACAGAATATTCATTCAAATTAAAGTACTTATTACATCTTTGAAATTGTTTTTTTAGTTATTTCGAATAAATGTTATAGAAGAACAATCTAAGGTGACCTATTTATAACTTGGGTTCAATGTACAACTGAATATAATATTTAAAGATTTCGTAAATAAATTCGGTAAAATTTATTTAAACTGGGGGGGGGGGGGACGTATGCGTTTATTTTTATAAGTTGCTGTATTTTGTATATAAGCTTTTTAATAATAAAGTTAAAAAATATATGTCAAATTTAAACTGATTCTCCTATTTAAAATAAATTAGATCTATTGGAAATATCTAGTATAAATATAAAAGCAGCCGATTAATATTATTTTTAAAAAGTCTTAATTCTCTATAGTTAATTTCAAGATACATAGCTGTTAAAATAGATTTGAAACGATAGTTATTAAACGTTCGTTTCCACCGCTACGTCAAATAATCTAATCTACAGTAAACAAACACAATATCACGCTCTTTTCAACTCTGTGATGAAACGTTAAAAAGAACAAAATGTCGAGTGTAAGAAGGGCCAAATAAGCGATAAGCGCGCCAAACTATTGCCATTCTCTCAGGGAATTCTGGGAAATGGGGGACCCTCAAAGAAATCCGGTGGCATCGAGTCCTCTCCCTGCTTTTAATGGGAAAGGGGTTTGTTTCCCTTCCATGTATTCCTTCTTCCATGGTTAATTCACGAGCCGTTAATTCCCAAATTGGCTCAACCGAGCCCAGCAATCTGATTGGCTAAAACTGATATTTATATAGTAGATAATTATATTTATTTTCTTATGAAGTAGTGTAATGTAAAATAGAATGCAATTATAATGACTTAAATTGATTTATTTTGTTAAATTTGATCAAAATCACAGTAAAGTAATGAAAAAGAGTGGAACTTGTGATACTACAGTAGCAATACATAGTGGATATCCGAGTATTGCGATGTTTTCATTCTGTTTGTTTTAATTAAATATATGCATAATATTGCTTAAAATTGTCTGGAAAGACAGTGGAATATCCTATATGAATATTTACATCCTTATTTGTAATGTAATTTGTTAGATACTTTTAAAACTATTTAGTACAACTTCGATGTAACGTTTAGTTCATTTAGTAAAAAATTTTCTTTTCTAGTATTTCTGTTTTTTATTAAAATGTCGAGCGCATACCAGCCTACATATTATTATGAAAATAGATATTATTGTTAAAACATATTATTCCGAAAATTATATGAAAAAAAAAAAAAATAAAGATTTGCTTAAAAGAATTTTTTTTAAAGAAGAATTTAATATATTTATTTTTAAGCAATTAAAGCATTTTACGTCTGTGAAAAACTTTGAAAGTGTCATTTTCCAATAATTAGTCATTAACACCGTTTAATAAATATTTGTTTATTTGGAATATTGACCTTGGTAAAGTAATTAATGTTTCCATCCACATTTGCTGAGTAATGCACTCTTAAGAATGTATATTATTAATGCAGTTATTCATTTATTTTTATTTTTTAGAAGTAAATTCTTGCTATTTAATTAAGGTAAACAATAAGCAAAAATCGATCGCATACTTGCATGTTTAAGATCATGTAAAAAATATTAACAAATATCTTATTTTAAAGAAAATTTTGAAAGTTAAATCCAAAAAATTATGTTCTTTTTAAAGATTACTAAAGCTTTTAAAATAGAATTTTTTGCATTATTTCCACGTATTCCTTACTTTTTGCTGGGGGGGGGGGGGTCATTAATATCAAAGATTCGAAATAACAAATAGAGTATAATATAAAAATGTTGGAACTTCTAAAAATTTTAAACTTTTTTTTTGTGGTTGGGGGATGTGTGTGTGTGTGGTGGGGGAGGTAAGGTAAGGTTAAATGTTTTAAGTTTTGCGGGTCTGGAAAAGCTTGATTATTTATTGCAATTGCAAAGAAACGAATGAGCAGAAAAAAAAATATTTATCGAAGATTTTAAACTACGCTCCTAATTTTTTTTTATGTTTTAAGTTTTGTGTGTAAGAAACATTTTACATAATTATTTATTTTCATTGCAAAGAAATCGATGGGCAGAAAAAAAATCGAAAATTAAAAAATGTGTGTGGGGTTTAGATGGGGGGGGGGGGGGTGAAAAGAAGAAAACAGAAATTTTCCAGGGGTGGGAAAGGGGATAGATGGAAGGTGGAAATCTGCGGAGGAATCTTACTCTTTACCTTAATATAAGCTGACCCCCTCCCCTGAAAAAAATTCATTTCAAAAGGTTCATAACTTTTATTTTGGATAAAAAAACAAATACTATTGAAGAAAATTAAAATCTCGGTTAAATACTGTTTTGATTCACCTCCACATGTAAAAATATTTAAGTATAAGTGAGAAAAAAATGATAGTTTTTGAAAGTGAATAATCTATCTTATTCCTTTTTTTCATAAAATTTACTTAACGATAAAAATTGCTAATTTGTGGTTAAAAATCATTGATATTATATATTTTGAAACATTTAACAAGACTTAAACTTATGTAAATGCAATTTAAGAACGTAACGCACAAGCTATTTCATTTTCTCCTTATATCGATGGATCACCGTCCATTTGCCACCCTAGTGGAGTAGTTCCGCTCGCGCGCGCAGAATCAACCTTTCTCCCCGTATGCGTAATCTAGTTCTTTTTACTATATCTATGAATCTAAACTAGAAGGTCACGTGAGCAAGATCATAGATTAACATACAAAATCGGACATTTCCATAGAGCATAATTACAGCGCCTAGTAGATACAGTGTGGAAAACGGCTACAAAATAGTGCTAAAAAATTAAATCCCATAAATGTACAACGATGCTGAATAACAAGATGTCGATCGTAGCGTCATCGTAGTGATTTTAAAACGATAGTCATTCTAAAAGAGACTCTTTAACCTATTTCACGTCATTCTTTAACTAAATTAGCTTATAACAGACTAAAATATCTTATATTTATAGTTTCCGATATTTAACATTCTATAATTTTTGAAAACACAGGGTTTATATTGAAAAGAGTTACGAGATGGCGCTCGTATCAGCATATTGCCGCTGAGCATTGTTGGAGATTTATGGGATACAAGTTTTTAGCACTTTTTAAAGCACTAGGGGGCTCGGCCCCCTACGAGCTACGCTCGCCAACCCCCGTCCAGACACCGTAGACTCTAAATGCACGCTAATTTGATCGACTTTAAAAAGATTTCGAAAGATTGAAATATAATTTAAAAAACAGTGGCGATCACTCTATAAACGGATTTCTATTCATTTCTCTTTGATTGGGGAATTTTAACGCCAAATCCGTTGCGGTACTACTTGATTATCCCGTCGACCAATTTCGCCAAATTATATAAATCGCCAAACCACTCGCCAAATTATATAAATCGCCAAACCACTCGCCAAATTATACAAATTGACATAATTTTTATTTTAAATAACGAAAAAACAAATAAATTAGTACAACATTAATAAAAATACAAATAAAACGTCGAAATAAAAATAACTTGATGACGTAGACACGTGTAACAACATTTCAAAATAAGCTAATATAAAAGGAATTAAGTAAACAGAGTCTTTGTCTCCTGGTATTTTTTAACAAAGTGAAAAGAAAGTTCTTTTAAATGAGACATTTTAAATTAATCGTTTTTAATCTGACGTAATTTTGACCAAACTATTCTTTCTCTTTTTAATATTTACTTGAAAATACTTGTGTTAGAAATTAAATATTATTTGCGCTTTCCTAACAAAAATAGTTGAAAAGTATCCTCTTAAAATATCAAATAAATGTCTAGCGCAATTTCTAAATTTAAACCGTTTTGCAATATTATTTTGTGTTCATTTTATGAAATAACTGTAATGTGACGTAAATATGACGTAATTTCTCCTCTTAAGACTTCTAACGCATGTTAATAAATTTATTGCTTTACAAATTCCTTTCTCTCTTAAAATTCACGTGTAATTATAGTTTTTATGACATAATTTTTAATAAGTTCCTGCTTTTTGTACATAATTATTTATTTCTAATTCCAAATGTTTTTTTCTGTTTATAATAGTCACGTGTAAATATTTTTTTTAATTTATTTACACGTATAAATATTTTTTTTTTTTTTTTTTTTTTTTTTTTGAAGCAAACATTATTGCTTCCGCTGTTTATACAGTTGGCAACAGTTTAAATTAATATCACTTTCTAAAATCTGTTAAAAATATCTCTAGAAATACTGAAAATCTGAATTTAAAATAGAAATAAAACCTCAAAAAATTAGTAAAAATAAAAAAATTAATGCAATCTGCACTCCGGCAAATTCTAACGCATAAAATGATCTAAAAATGATTAAATTCCTATGAACAGTTTTTGCTCCTATAAAACTTTTTTAGTGGAACAATTTTGTCCAACTTTAGCATTAAATATCTCTTAAAATAATTCTTCGATCTGAAAACTGCCTACATCAGCGTGTTTATCAACCATTTTTGTATAATACTACCGATTTTCATATTTTTGTATGCATTATTTTTCTTAATATTAACGAAGAAAGACCTCCGGTCACAAAAAATTCAAAACCGGCGGCGGCGGTGACAGCGGTAGTTACTTTTTTTTAGAATAGAGAGATTATAGGAATAGCCGTTTTCCACACTGTATCTTCTAGGCGCTGTAGCATAATGGTAGTGCGATTGCGATCGCAGCGCCTTTAGTGATAATGGGGAAGAAACTTCCCATCCTTGTAATATTTTTTGTTATTGAGCGTTTACCTTATTGTGATCTTTCTTTTTTTAATGTTGCATGCATGTTTACGTTTTCAACAGAATGTTACGATGGGTTTGGAAAAGTTGGTACGTGCACGTGTGGGTGAGCTCTGCGCTTTCAAGTGGGGGGCGTAAACCAACGTGGCGGCCGGTGTATTATTCTTGTGTGTTTTCCTTTTCTACTTTTTACAGTGGTGTGATACCGCTGGTGTATTTTTGTTATTATATTTGTGTCTGCAACTGGGGTAAGCGTATTTAGTTATAATTTTGTTTTGAATTTAGTGCTGTAATTGGAGTTCTTCCCCGGTTTTGTTTGTGTTGTGTAGTGTAGCAGGTCTACCTACAGTTATGAGTAATACTATTGTTAAAGTGATTCCTGACTCAGGGCCAGAATTTATTAATGCAGTAATAAATGATGTTGCTATTTCGAGCTCTGAAATGCAGAATTTTATATTAAATAATGTTTCTGAGCCAGGTTCCGGAAATGAGAGTGTGAATATGGATATGACGGAAGCTGTAGATGGTGGTTCTCAATTTGTTGAAAATAACCCTTTATTTGCTCGTTCCTCTGCTGCTGTTGAAGATTTGTTGATAAAGGCGGCTGGTAATGGAGGCAGGAACTTTAACATATTTTTAACTAGCACAGAGTCAGCTGCAATCCCAAAACGTAACCCTCGGGATGTTCAAATCGAAATACGGTCTAAAGTACAGAATTCTGAGAAAATTGACAATGTGAAATTCACTCGAGCTGGATGTTTAATTTTTTCTACCAAGGACGTTTCGTGCGCCAGAAATATTTGTAAAATATCTTCTTTTCTTGGAGTTCAGGTTTCTTCCAGAGTGCTATGGGAAAATATCTCAAACAGATTCTTGTTATTCAATATCCCGGTCGATATTCCACTAGCAGATATCGCTCGGGAGATAGAGGAGTCAAACAGTTTACACATCTTAGAAGTGCGTCGTTTTATGAAGAAAGACAGTAAAAATGAAACGTCCCCGGAGCTTTTTACAACTTTGGGTATTTCCCTCCCACCTGAAATTAAAACATGGTTTTCCGTCCAGCGCATACGGCAATTCATTGACCGGCCACGCCAATGCTCAAAATGCTTTAAGTTTAACCATAGTACTACTCGTTGCAATTCAGAACAACTGTGTGCTACCTGTGGTATTCACCATGATGGTCCATGCACTGCCCCTCTTTCGTGTGCCAACTGCGGTGCGGAACACAGATCGGATTTTAATCAGTGTCCGGTTCGTCTTAAAGAAGTCGAGCTTCTACGATTTAAATGCCAGAACTTCTTGTCTTTCATAGATGCTCGGCGGCAATTCTCTCCTAAATCTGAAGTTAAGTCCTATGCCAAAATAGCTAGTGTCCAGAAAACAGAGGTGGATGAATTTCAAAAAATCATTGAAGTCCGCACCAACGTCATGCTGAAAATTATAGTTGAACTTTTTACCAAACAATCAGAGAAAGTGATTGAAGCTATCACGGATATGAGCAATATGCTCGTAAATTGCATGGCAAAGTGGAACGATTTCTCACCTGAAAGACGAAAAAAACACAATCACGGCAGCGGCTCTCAGATGAGGTAGCGTTTGCCTTTTGGACTATGTTCTTTTCTTGTTTTGTTACTGGCGATTGCAAGTTGCAATTTGCGAAAAAAAAAATGTTTTTGGGGGTTTACTGTGCACTTTTCTGTTAGTTTTTGCTAGGGGCAGTCGCCTTATTTGGTCTTGGTGGTTGTACTTTAGAGTACAGCGGTTTTTTGGTTTGTGGCCCTATGGGTATTAAAATTGTTCAGTGGAATTGCAGGAGTATCTTGAACAAAGACCCCTGGCTCAAGTGTCCTCTGTTCGCTTCTGCGGATATTTTGGTTCTCCAAGAGACTTTTTTTATCTTCAGACAAGTCCCTGGTTATCCCGGGTAAAGTTGTGTATCGTTTGGATAGGGTGGACCGCCCGGGTGGTGGTCTTGCCATTGCGGTGAACTCCGCGTGGTCTTCTCAGCAGCTGAACCTCGCAAACTACAGTTGGGCCAATGAAGTGATGGGTATTCAGGTTTTCTTGAACTCGCGGCTGCTTAATATTGTTAATATTTATTCCTCGTCGGGTCTGGTGGTGTCTGACCTTGATGAAATCTGTCGCTCCTTGTCTGGTAGTTCTTTCATTTTGGGTGACTTTAATCTTCACCATTCGATGTGGGGTTCCCCGGTGTCGTCCCGGGCCAGTGAGCACTTTGTTGATTGGATCTCGGACAGTCCATTTTGTTTAATGAATACTACTGAGCACACGCACATGGCCCCCAATGGCTCCTCGTCTCTAATAGATTTGTCGTTCTGTTCTCCGGACCTTTATGCATGTTCCACGCTGTCTGTGGTTGAGGATTTGTATGATAGTGATCATTTCCCGATTGCTATCTCGGTTGACCTTCGGTCGCCGCCTCTTCCTTGTTACACTCTTTATAACTGGTCGCTGATCTGCCGGGAAATCAATAACAACCTTCACTCTCTTTCTGAAATTGATTATGATGCCTTCCAGTCGATGGTCCATAGTGCTATATCTAAGTTCAGCTTTGTTCGTCCTGGTCCGTCGAAGTCCCTCCCGGTCTGGTGGTCTACCAGGTGTAGTAACCTCAGCAAGCAGAAGAAGTTTTTGTTGAAGCGGGCCCGTCCGCTGGTCTCAAGTGATTATTGGATTAAGTACAAGAGGACGTCGGCTAAGCTTCGTCAGGTTGTCAAAGAGTCTAAGCGGCGGTTCTGGGATAAGATGTGCTGCGATGCAGGGGACCCTCGCCTCCTGTATAAAGTCTTTCAAAAAATTAAAAATCGCTCAAGTTCCCCTGCTAGCTCCCATTTTCTCCTACAGGGGGCTGACTCGTCTGGTGCAGATGCGGTATCTCAGGCTGAAATCTTGGCCGACCACTTCAGTGCGGACTGCGATCATGAGCCAATTCCTCTAACATATGGGGAAGAAGGCAGCTCCTCTCTCAATGGCCTTTTCACGTTACCGGAATTGAAAGATGCCATCCATCGCACAAAAACCTCCACCCCTGGGGAAGACAAGATTAGTGCTGCGCTTTTTAAAGGCTTAGATGACCTCGCGCTTGATCGTCTGCTGCAGCTCTTCAATGAAAGTTGGACTTCTGGTGACATTCCGTCGAGTTGGACTTCAGCTGTGATTCTGCCGATACCTAAACCTGGGAAACCAAAAACACATGCCTCCTCGTATCGCCCTATTGCCTTGACTTCGGTCATGTGCAAAATCTGCGAGAGGATGATCTCAAAGCGGATTACTCGTCTCCTCCTCGAAAATAAGATCCTTCATAGTAGACATCTGGGGTTCCAACCATTTCGTGATAGCCATACGGCGCTGACGATGCTGCATCTCGATATTCAACAGGCTAGGAGGGAGAAGAAGTATATCTTGGGGGTTGCCCTTGACCTTCAGGCAGCTTACGATTCGGTCTATACCGACGGGTTAATTTACAAGTGTGCTCAGATCGGCATATCTGGCCGTATGCTTCTCTGGCTCCACCGCTTTTTATCTGACAGATCCATTAAAGTAGCTTGGAGAGGTGTCACTTCGTCTACCCGGATCCTTCGTAGAGGGGTTCCTCAAGGGGCGGTGTTAAGCCCTACTCTGTTTACAATCTTTATGGCGGACTTTTTTGAAATTTTGGAGGGCCTCGGCATCAAATTTTTAATCTATGCAGATGACATCTTTGTCTACTGTGATTGTGCCTCTTTGGAGTCCTGCTGGACTAAATTGCAAGAAGCCTTAAGGCTGATCATGCAGTGGTGTAACTACTGGAAGTTATCTATAAGGCCGGATAAGTGTCAGGCTATCAACCTCTCGAGAAGATTAGGGGATTGTGATTCTCATTTCAGTGTCAATGGAGGAATCATCGAGTGGTGCTCAGAAATTAAGTTTCTTGGGTTCTATGTGGCTCAACGGGGCGGCTTCCGTAAACATGCGGAATACCTCAGAAAGAAACTGTTCTCAAGAATAAACATTTTAAAGTCTTTGGCTCAGAAAAGGTATGGTGCAAGGTCATTCCACCTGCTCACCTTGGTTTCGGCATCCATTCGTAGTATCATGGAGTACGGTGCTGCTGTTCTTAATTTAGCCTGTCCTTCATTTTTCCAAAAACTGGAGGTTCTTCAGACGAGCGCCCTTAGGGTGGCGTTGGGCCTGCCGAAGTGGACCCCTAACCTAGTATTAAGAAAACACGCTGATGCTTTCCCTATTATCGACAGGATTGGTATTTTGGCTTTTGGATTCTGGATCAAGCACCTGACCTTGGGTAGTTGGTCTCCTCTGTTCGAGGCACGGGATGCGAGTCTGGCATCGATCACTGCTAATATCTCTTGTGTTTCTGATACTCTTAATGAGTTGAATTGCCGTCCTGATCACCTTCTATGCTTTCAAATCCCGCTGCCTATGAATGTGAATGCGATTCATATTGTTACTTCGGGTCTTTCTTTTCAGAGTAAGAATATGGCTGCTCCCATGTTGGCTCCCTTGTTTTCGGAATTTATCGAGAATTTCTCTGGCTCTTGGGAAATTATTGCCACTGATGCATCTAAGACAACTTCGATCACTGGGATAGCAGGCTGTTCGGCTATTGGTCATTTTGGGTACCGGGTTTCCCAGGTGAATTCGATTTTCACTGCGGAGGCTCTTGCTGTTGGCATGGCTATCGATGAGTTAGTCTCTTTGTCTCGTCCGGTCTTGATTCTCTCGGATAGCTTGTCTGTCCTCTCTGCTCTTCAGTCGATCTCTCTTAAGTCTCCTAAGGTCATCATCTGGCTGCATAATAAAATCATGAGGGTGTCGTCTCTCTCTCCTTCTATTCATCTGTACTGGGTTCCGGGTCACCGGGGGATCCCCCTTAATGAAAGGGCTGACTTTCTTGCAAGAAGTGTAAGTGATTCTGACATTTTGATTGATTGGATCGCTCCTGAGGATTTAATCTATGCCTATAAGATGAAGGTCAAGCAGCGGTTTGGTCAGCTGTATGAGTCTGGCAAATATTTCTCGTCGCACGGGGACATTCCTAATGTTAAGCGTACTCATGGTTGGGCCGGCAATAGGAGGGATGATGTTTTGATTACTCGGCTCCTCTGTAGAATGTTGATAACTCCTGAGATGTTAGCTCGTTTCAAGCTTCTTTCTGACGGTAGCTGCCGTATGTGTGGTGTGTCTGACTCCTTGGAGCACGTTTTATTTTTTTGCCCTAGGTATCGGTCTCAGCGCAGCCGATGTTGGGATAATGCTGTTTTGAATAGCGAGTGCTTTAAGTATTTTGTGTGTTTTATAAAAAAGTTTTGTGATTGTCATGGGTTCCGTGCTTCTACTCTGAACTTTCTTCATAGTATTGATCGGTTCTAGTGGTGTGCTGGTCCGCTTTTTCTTGATTCATGTGCTTATTTTATCCACTGCTCGTGCTAGAGTGTTCATCTGTGACTGGATTTTTGGATCATTCGGGATAAAAGCCTTGCTGCTATAGATCCCAAAGCTCACCCAACTCAAACCAAACCAAACAGAATGTTACACCGATACATGAACATAGAATAGATATTCTATTCTATATAGCTAATATCTATTCTATGTTCATGCACGGATATATATATATATATATATTTCTTTTCGTACAAGATGGGTGAACGATTTAAATGCAATGAAAAACAAGCTAAAAATTTCGTCTTTAATATTATACGACAAGTAAATATGATATAATTGGATTTAAAGCTACATAAAGCGATGGTGTAGGAAGCCTTAAATATGACACAAGAAAGATGAGAGGATCTAGTCCAAGAGTAACTGTGAAATCCAATGTTTTCGTACTCAAATCCTTCAGTAAGTTTCTTACTTAGACCAAAAACAACGAAGATCTCTTCGGATTTTTAGCAACGAACCTCGTCAGTGTAAATCTGCCCTTTAGGAAACAAGTCATTTTCACCTACAGAGACACGTTAATGGACCACAAGAATTACTGACGTCATACAACGTCATGATGGATTATAAGCCAATCAGCTTCTTGAATTTTCCCACAAGCCCTCACGAAAAGCCAATCAAATACCCCAATGCTTGTGGGAAACATTGCAAGCTCCGCCCAGTGCGCGTAGTCAATTGGTTCGCATAAGGGCACTCTCGCAGCTATTTTTCCCGTCCACCATGAAGAAGCGGATGCCCGTCTTTTACTTCATGTTCGGCATGCTTTTGAATAATCGGGTCATTCAAAGATCACAGTAAAAACTGTTGATAGTGATGTTGTTGTGATTGCTATGTATGCTTTCTCTAAACTACCGAATCTAGAAGAATTGTGGTTGGAGTACGGAAGTAAAAAGCATCCCCAATACCTTCCAATGCACGAGTTGCTCAGGAAAGTTCCACAAAAACTTCCATGCATTTACAGGAGCTGACACGGTGTCTAGTTCTACAAGTATCGGTAAATCTACTTTCTGGGAAATATGGATGACATTTCGAGAGGTGGGCAAGGCTTTTTTATCCTATTCCAAAGTTCCTGACAATATCACAGAATATGACAAATATTTCTTACTTATTGAGCAGTTCGTCGTCCTTCCATACCATGCATCAAGTTCAGTGGATACCGTAAATGAAGTCAGGCGAATTCTATTTAAACAGCAGAACAGATCCATCGAAAATATTCCAACAACCAGCAACGTTCTCGTACATCACCTGAAGAGGGTTATCCTGCAGTATTGTTTGCGGACAAATTGCCTTCAACGCACTTTTCCACATTTTCCGCTGAGTCCGTGTCAATGAAGATGAAAAAAGGTGGAAGCTGGATATGAGCTTCTTTAATCTTCAAACCAGGAAATCTCCATGGAGAAGCTGCAAGAATTGGTTGCATGCAAGTGCAAAGAGATGTGCACATGTTATCGATGTGTAAAATCAGGTATAAGTTGCACTTTACTTTGTAGCTGTAAGGAACAATGCAGTGAATAAAATGCTAACATGATTTTATTTTGCAAATTTGTGAACTTTTTTACATTATAACAATGAATTTGTTTTAATTATGAGAACAGTTTCAGCTCAGAATCATGGTTATCCCTTTGCTTTTTTAGGTAGCTTTCTTTACAAAAAGCTACCTATTGCAGCCGTTCGGAGGACAGCGATTTCAAAAAATTTTGGTATATTTTCATCGATCATGACCCCCAGACCCCGAAACCACCCTCCGTTCAAAATTGATATATATATATATATATATATATATATCAATATATATATATATATATATATATATATCTGACCTATGTCACACTGTAACTCTCGTATTTATGAACCGATTTGGATGTAATTCGGTGTGTACATAGTACATACCAATGTCTCAACCGAGTTCGTTGGCCAGCTTCATCCGCCATTTTGTTTCAAAATGGCGGCCATTTAAATTTTTTAAAAAAACTTAAAATTTGAAATGTGGTACCAAAAAATTGAAAATGGAAAAATATTTTTTTCTTATGTATTTGACCTTTATACAAAGACTCCGTAGCAGTTTTTGTTTCGTCTATATCTTAAAAAATGGCTGAGTTATAGCATTTTGAATTTCTGACGAAGCTGACATTTTGAAACGTCCTGAATTTTGTCACGCGATAAAAGGGGTATTTATGAACCGATTTGGATGTAACTTCGTTTATACATAGTACAGACCAATGTCTCGACCGAGTTCGTTGGCCAGCTTCATCCGACATTTTGTTTAAAAATGGCGGCCATTTAAAATTTTAAGAAAAATTTAAATTTGAAATGTGGTACCAAAAAATTGAAAATTGAAAAAATATTTTTTTCTTATGTGTTTGACCTTGATAAAAAGATTCGGGAGCAGTTTTTGTTTCGTCTATACCTTAAAAAATGGCTGAGTTATAGCATTTTGAATTTCTAGTGTGGCTGGCATTTTGAAACGCCCTGATTTTTGCCACGTGATAACAGACGTATTTATGAACCGATTTGGATGTACCTTGGTGTGTACATAGTACATACAAATAACTCAAACGAGTTCGTTGGCCAGCTTCATCCGCCATCTTGTTTCAAAATGGCGGCCATTTAAAAAAATTAAAAAAAAATTAAATTTAAAATGAGATACCAAAAAATTGGAAAATGAAAAAGAGTTTTTTCGTATGTGTTTGACCTTAATACAAAGATTCCGGAACAGGTTTTGTTTCGTCTATATCTAAAAAAATGGCTGAGTTATAACATTTTGAATTTCTATTGTGGCTGACATTTTAAAACGACCTGATATTTGTCACGCGATAACAGGCGTATTTATGAACCGATTTGAATGTAACTTGGTCTGTACATAGTACATACCAATGTCTCGACCGAGTTCGTTGGCCAGCTTCATTCGCCATCTTGTTTCAAAAGGGTTGCCATTAAAAAAAAATGTAATTTAAAATTTAAAATGAGGTATTAAAAAATTGGAAAATGAAAAAGATTTTTTTTATGTGTTTGGCCTTGATACAAAGATTCTGGAGCAGTTTTTGTTTCTGAAAATTTGTTCTTTTGCTTATATCTTAAAAAGTGGTTGAATTATAGCACTTTGAATTTCTATCATGGATAACACTTTGAAACGATCTTGTATTTGTCTCGCGATACCACACGTATTCACCTATTTCGATGTAAAAAGGCATGTGGATAGTATACATCAATATCTCGACCAAGTTCCCTGGTCAGCTTCATCAGCCATCTTGTTTCAAAATGGCGGTCATTAAATTAAAAAAAATTATATTTAAAGTGAGGTGCAAAAAAATTAGAAATTGAAAAAGGTTTCTTTCTTAAGTATTTGACCTTGATATAAGGATTCAGGAGCATTTTTTGTTTGTCTTTATCTTAAAAAATGGCTCAGATATAGCAGTTTCAATTTCTAACGTGGGTGACATTTTGAAAAATCTGATTTTTTGCCTGCGACAGCACTCGTATATATCAACCGATTCCGTTGTGAGTGAGCATGTGCACAGCAATTACTAAGGTCTCGACCAAGTTCACTGGTTAGCCTTATCCACCATGTTGTCTTAAAATGGCAGGCACTTTAAGAAATCGCCGAATTATGCAGCCAAATATAAGTTACTTTAAATAAAAGCAGCTTGGATAAAGCTGACTAATTTCGCGAAATTCTCATTCATAATGATGTAGTATTGATAAAAATTAGTATTGAATCTCCTACATTCGGTTTCCACTTAATTGAGCTTCGTTTGTTTGAATAATATAAGTTGGCTTTTTTTAAATAAGGAATATGAAAGCTACCTCTTCCTCCCGGCACTGGTCGGAAGGACTTTTTCATTTTTACTCCTTCTTACGGGAATTTGTTTTACAAGCAACATATTCATACGAATAATTATATAAACTTGCTTTCTAAGATATACCTAGGATGAGAGTTTAGAAGTGAAAAAAGTGAAAAACAATTCCACAAGTGGCACTCAGTGCAAAATGAGTACTGGAAAACATCGTAACAATGTAAGAGTTGGTTGAGTGTTACGTTGTCACCTCAGAAGCGTCTAAAAGATTTATCGCAGAACAAATTTGTGATAGCCCTTTTGTTGCTTATTTCAAGAGCTTTCAAATGATATATTACATTATCATAATATTATAATTGTGAACGTAGATGTAAGCATTTTAATGAACCTATGTCTGTCGTCGCTGCGGCCATTTTGATGACGTCATTATGGAAGGTTTTGACCTCTGCTAGATTACCTCCCGGCAGTTTTCTAATTCTTAACACGTATGTAAGTACTGCTCCACACCTCATACTGGTATCCGGAAGTGAAATATTTTTACGCTAACTCCACTGACTAATAGGAGGAAACTATCTGTGCCAACAGAAGCACCTTTATTGCCATCTTCTGTAGTTCATTATCTTTTTTACATAGATTGTGAAAAAATTTGAAAATGATTATCTTAACTAAGGTATAGCGCCTAGAATATATAGTGTGGAAATCAGCTATCCCTGTAATACTTAAAAAAGTGATAAAATATTGTATCCCTTAAATGTGCAATAATACTGCTGCAATATGCAGATCGCAGCGACATCTGCAGGATATTTTCTACAACTGCAAGAAATTGCCAAGTCTATACAATGTAATACTAGTAATATGAAAATCCTGTAGATGTCGCTGCGATAGACACTTGAAATTTTAGCAGTATCGTCGCACATTTAAGCGATATAAATTTTTAGCACTGTTTGGATAGCATATTTCCACACTAGGTATTCTAGGCGCTGTAACTAAGGTAAACAGATAGGTAAATGGGCTTTACCCGAGGCTAACGAAAAAGACAGGCTACCGCGGTGGGTCCGATTCTTCTTTTTTACAGACCGCTGGTGTCATGTGATGCTCGAATGCACCAATGAAGGTGCTCGAAAAGAGCATCACGTGACTCCAGCGGTCTGTAAAAAAAGAAGAATCGGACCTACCGCGGTAGCCGGTCTTTTTCGTTAGCCTCGGGCTTTACCCATGTGACGTCAGCCGCGGGTAAAGAGACGAAAAACACCAACATGCGTGAAGAACATTTTAACACTTTTCCCCCCTTCGTCCAATAAACAGTCTTTTTCGGAGGGGTTTTCCCCGCAGATCTGTGACTGACGCCATTCGTGGGTAAAGTCCATTGTATAATATTAAATAATTTCACAAAGTATAAAAATAATTTAATGCAAAATGCTTAAGAAAAAAAACTTAAGAAATTTAATAATTAATTAGGTTTCTAATAATCTAATTTAATAATAAATTGGAACATAATTTATATAGCGTTTTATTGTAATATCTGGGTTCACGTTTATTCGCATTTTGCATTTGAATTCAAGAACATTATTGAATCATGACTCACAGATTTTACAAAAACGAGTCAAAAATTGACTGTGAAGAAAGAATTGCAGAACGTTTTTTTTAATTCTGTAATTTTTTCATTTAATTAATTTATTTAATTAGTTGATTTATTATATTTTTTATTACATATATATTTTACATATTGGTGTTTTAATTTTTGTACCTGTTTTGGTTCAATTTCTTCATAATTCTCATTCTGGTCTGTGTCCTAATTAGGTAATGCTCTTGTGTGATTGGCTGAAGCCTTCTGCTTTCCTATTGGCTGGTTTCTTTAATTTGTCCCCTTACCTTCCATTTCCTTCCAGTCTTGCTCCTGCTTTCTGAGTGGTAGCAGGGAGCACTTGTTCTTTGCGCCTGAAGAAGAAAGACAAAATTCTTTCGAAAGGCTTACCACATTTCCTATTTTTATGATGTTATAGGTAGAGTTGCAAAAAACCCACAGATTTTGCGGGACGGAAATTAACCCGGGAATTTTGGGAATTAAACCCGAAATTTTGAGGAATATTGGAAATTTTGAAGGAATTTTGAAAGTAAACAAATCCGGTCATTTTTTTTCAATTTGAAATTTTTATTTTAAAGAAATTTCATTTACCGTTCAGAAAAGTTTACGACAGATTTTTCATTATTAATTCACGAAACATGATCTTGAGCTCTAAATATTTATAATTTCTTAAAACTGATTAGCTTTACATTAATGGCAGTTGAAAATTGCGGATGACTGAAATGCTTCTTTAAAAATTAAAATTATTTAATTTCTTTTAGCTGGCATAGCTACTATTCAGGAATTATTCTTACTTAATATTGCTTCCTTTTAAGTATATATTTCATTAGTTTGAATGTAAACTGTGCTATTTTATCTGTTTTATTTGCATGTATACTATATTGTTTCTTGTAAGTTACATTGTATTTTCCCATTGATCTTTCTCAGCTTTATTCATTTTCTTTTTAGGATAATTGGATAATTTGGTGAACAGGGCTAATGTTTATTTTCATATAAGGCAAGATGTTTTGGAATCAGGGATAAATCAAAATCGGGAATATTCTACTTATCAACTATTAAAATATTAAATTACTTGTGATATTTTAATTATTCTTACTTAATATTGCTTCATTTTAAGTACATATATTTGATTAGTTTCATGGAAAGTGTGCTATTTTATGGTTTTGTTTGCATTTCTAAAAAAATGTTTTTCTTACATTGAACAAAAATTGAAATCATTTAAAAAATTGAAAATAATAAATAAAAAATTTCCATGCCTAAAATTTACTGAAAACTCCGAGGAATATTAAAAATTTCCCTCCCAAAAATCCCGGTTTATTCCCGGGAATAAACCCGGTTTTTTCCACGCTTTGCAACTCTAGTTATAGGTAAAGGCACCTACGATGGGTTTGACTCACGCCGCCATTTAATTGACGTTATTATAGGAGAAGAACGATTGACCACGAGACTTCTAGCAGCGTAGGCAACAATCGCTGTTTGTTCTAAGTGGGAAAAGAAATGCTGGACGAGGCCTGTATTTGCCTTTATTGTACCACACCAGCTTCGTTATTATTGTAATGTAACTGAATTTTCGTACTCTCTAATGATTTTGTAATATATATATATACTAGGGGGCTCTGCCTCCTACGAGCTACGCTCGTCAACCCCCGTTCAGACACCGCAGATTCTAACAGCATGCTAATTTGATCGGCTTTAAAAAGATTTCGGAAGATTGAATTATAATTTGAATCTGACAATTATAATGACGTAATTTTCACCAAACTTTTCTTTCTCTTTTTAATATTCACGTAAAAATACTTTTATTAGAAATGAAATATTATGATCATCTTAAAATATCAAATAAATGTCTCGCGATATTTTTAAATTTAAACTGTTTTGCAATATTATTTTTTGTTCATTTTATGTAATAAGTGTAATGTGACGTAAATTCTCCTATTTAAGACTTCTAACGCATGTTAATGAATTTATTATTTTACAATATTCTTTCTCCTTTAAAATTCACGTGTAATTATAGTTTTTATGAGGTAATTTTCAATGAATTCTTGCTTTTTATATTTTCTGTTTATAATAGTCACGTGTAAAATAAATTTTTAATTTGAAGCAAGCATTATTTGCGCTGTTTATACAGTTGGCAACAGTTTAAATTAATACAATTTTCTAAAATCTCTCTATTCTAAAAAAAAGTAACTACCGCTGTCACCGCCGCCGCCGGTTTTGAATTTTTTGTGACCGGAGGTCTTTCTTCGTTAATATTAAAAAAACTGTTGCATACAAAAATATGAAAATCGGTAGTGTTATAGAGAAATGTTTGATAAACACGCTGATGTAGACAGTTTTCAAATCGAAGAATTATTTTAAGAGCTTGGTTGAAGCTTCATCTATATCTCTCCAAAGTAAAGTAGTAAGATTATATAATGTTGCTGCATGAATAAAAATGGTAAACGGGTGAAAAATTCGAGGCAGGTTCACGCTGTTTTTATTTCCTGCTTTCAGTTGTTTTTGAATGCCAAAAACTCAGGGCCTGATTAATGCACGGGCCTCCGGGGCCTCGGCCCTGGGCCCTCAAATTATGTGGCTGATTCCCCCCCCCCCCCTTAATCAAATACTTTTCAAATAATATTGTTTCATAAAATACGAAACGTAAAATTTAAAAATTCTTAATGACTCAATAAAATTTTTAGAAGCTTTTAACCAGGCACTTTTACTTGAAAAAGTGAAAAACCACGTACTGTAATAAAAAACCTCCATATATAATTTTTCCGTAAAAGTCCTTTTCAATTTGAGAGTACCTATAATTTTCAAAACTTGCCGTATCCAGATAATCAGATTTGGGGAAAATGCGAAAACGCATACTGTGTGTATTGGTTTCAATATAAACGAGGATTTTACAATGTCAGAATTATAGTTTAAAATGATTACTAGACTGTTAGGGAAAACACAATTTTTATGATTTTGGATAAGGCGAGTTTTGAAAAAGACGTGCTCATTTATTCTGCAACATAAACTGTGGATCATAGATGTTTGTGAATTATACAAATGCTTATTTGAGAAAGTGGACGGTAATTCGTTTTCTTGATTATCCTTGTAAGTTAATTTTTTTTTTTTTTTTTTGCAAGCTTGAAACTTTCACCCAAACAACTTTGTCAACTCATCAAATAAATCTACTTTTTTTCTGAAAGTGTCGACGGGAATGGGAGGTAGGGGGGCCCAACTTTTTAACAGGCCCTGGGCCCAATTCAGCTTGATCGGGCTCTGCAAAAACTTGCAACAATTTTGATAGAAACAAATTCAAACTTGAAACATGAGATTCAGCTTTTATCTCTCTTGCAGCTCTGTTTGATAAGTGAGCATCTTCTTTTGCCAGTTTCATAATTTGTTTTTAAAAAATAATTATTTCTTTTTCGTTGCTTTGGAAGTCAATCACTCAAAAAAGTTCAGTATATCTTAAATGTACAAAAATTCTTTTAAAATTCTTTAATTTTTCTTCGAAATGAAAGAAAAAAATCAATGATAATTAATAAGCGTATACATTTGTCTTAATTTAATGTTGAACGCTTTATTAATTTCTATTAAAGATAATATTTTGATGATGATTATGAAAGAACACTTATATCAAACGCAAATTCTTCTGAAAAAGAAATTTTGAATCTGGTACACTGTAAAAAAAATTTCACCGAAAAAAAAAAAAACAGGCTTTTTACAATTTACCATATAGCAGCAAATTGTCCAGCCATCCAACTGCATTTTTAGGTAACAGTTACTTAACCATGCCAATGAAGCATCGTCGTTGATTAGTATAGATATAAAATGATCACTACTTTACTAGATTCATGAAAAATTGCTGAACGATATCCTTTTTTAATCCCTGGCCAAATGAAATCTTTGTAAATTAACGATGCTTCAACATTTTCTATATAAAAGATAAAATGAAAGGGAAATTATATGATCAACCGAGAATTATTTTATGAAATTTTTTAACAATGTAAATATTTAATTATATTTACTTTTATGCCTAGAATATGACTAATATGATTGGTTTCTATGGATACTCCTTGCAATCAAAACACATTTCACAAAATTAATTCTGTCACATGTAACATTTAATAAAAGGTCGATCCATAAAACTCAATTCATTATTTCGGAAATAGGATGTTTCCTGTTAAGCAAAATCAATAATGTCGGTTTTTCTAATAACTTTTATTACCGCTAAAATAGCATTTAATAATTTGTTTTTCAATGCATTATAATTAAGAATTTACGCTAAAAATTCTCCGGAAATTTATTTCTATTAAAAAAAATATGATATTTATCTCAAAACTTAATAACTGAAACCGAAAAATCGAAAACGCTAAAATCCAAAAGAGGAAATTTTTCAAGAGATCGAAAAAAAGAAAAAACACCTACTTCTGGTACTTACAGCGTTTTCCACTTCCCTCCTTTTGAGCTTTTAGTTCAACACTTTAAAATGTAGGTCCAATCTTCCTTTCGTTTAGTGTTTAAATACCTATATTATCATTTGTAAACATTTCTTTTGTTTATATATTTAATATTTTTCACCTTGCTTAAAAATATCTCATTGATGTAAACAATAACAACATGATCAAGCTGTGTAATGGCCGTCAGTCGCCGCGCATCTTATCACTGGCACTTTCAGCATTCTCCACTTCACTTCCTGTGGCACATCCAGCGTTCTCCACTTCACTTCGTCTGTCACATTCAACCAGCGACATTTTCTACTCTTTTTTGAACTATTTCTACAAGGGTTGGCACTTCAAGGGTTCTCCTTTTTTGTTAAACTTGGAATTTAAGACTTTTTTCGTAAAAAAGTAAAAAAAAATTCGATTTTTTGATACTTTTAGCGTTATTTATTTTTAGTCCTCAATTTTAAACGTTTCTTTTTTTTCCTGTGTTAGAGGTGTTTCGTAGTTTTCATTACAAAAATGCTAAAAAATTAGAAATTGAAAATTTTTTTCTTATGTGTTTGACCTTGTTACAAATATTTTTCTCCTAAATATTTTTCTTCTATATCTTAAAAAATGACTGAGTTATAGCACTTTGAATTTCTAGGCTGGCTGACATTTTAAAACTATCTGATTTTCGTCACGCGGTAACACGCGTATTTGTGAACCGATTTGGATGTAACTTGGTGCGTACATAGTACATACCTATGTCTCGACAGAGTTCGTTGGCCAACTTCATCCGCCATCTTGTTTAAAAATGGCGGCGATTTAAAATTGATCAAAAAAATTTTAATTTAAAATGAGGTACAAAAAAAATTAGAAATTGAAAAATATTTTCCCCTTTGTGTTTGACCTTGATGTGGATATTTCTGAGCATTTTTTGTTTCGTCTATATTTTAAAAAGTGGTTGAGTTATATCACTTTGAATTTCTAGTGTGGCTGACATTTTGAAACGATCTGATTTTTCTCATGCGATAACACTCGTATTTATTAACCGATTTAGATTTGACAAGGCATGTGCTCATGTGCATAGTATATAGCAACATCTGGACCAAGTTTGTTGGCCAGCTTCATCCGCCATTTTCTTTCAAGATGAGCGGCTATAAAACAAAATCAAATTTAAAATGAAATAAAAAAAAAATTAGAAATGGAAAAAGTTTTTTTACTTAACTGTTTAACCGTGATACAAGGATTCCGGAAACTTTTTTGTTTTGTCTTTATCTTAAAAAATGGCTGAGATATTAGCAGTTTGAATTTCTAATGTGGGTGACATTTTGAAAAATCTGATTCTTTGCCTGCAACAGCACTCATATGTATCAACCGATTCGATGTGAGTGAGCGAGCATGCGCACAGGAATTACTAATGTCTCGAACAAGTTCACTGGTTAGCTTCACCCACCATATTGTTTTAAAATGGCGGGCACTTCAAGATATCGCCGAATTTGGCGACCAAATATAAATCACTTTAAATAAAATCAGAGCATGGATAAAGCAGACAAATTTCGCGAAATTGTCATTCATATTCAGTATTGACAAAAACTAGTATTGAATCTTCTATAAACGGGTAACACTGATTTGAGCTTCGTGTGTTTGAATAATATAACTTCAGGGGCCTCGCTAAGAGGTGGGGGACAGGGGGAGCCTCCTCCCACCAAACATTCGCGAATGTTATTACACTTCGCAAATTTACAAACTTAGTTGGCAATTTTTTTTTAAAACTTTAATGAAAACTATAATATATTTTCTATTTCTGATAGATTTGGTAAAAATTACAAAACTAATTGGGAATATTATTAAACTTTTAACAAATAAGAACTATATTACATTTTCTAACTGTGGTAAGTTGGCAAATTTATAAAACGATTTGGCAAATACTGAAATTTGACTTGGCAATTTAAGATTCTCTCCCCCACCAATAAAAAGTCTTAGCGACGGCGCTGTATAACTTGGCTTTTTAAAAATAAGGAATATGAAAGCTACCTCTTCCTCCCGGCACTGGACGGAAGGACTTTTTAGTTTTAATTCTCTAGAATGCAGTAAAATGTTTCATAGGTTAAAAAAATCAAATAATTAATCGATCTTTTCGATCAATTTATTCCAGTGGCTCAGAATCTGTGGTTTAGAATCACTGAAACCAATACTGAACACAAAATAAGAAGAAAGTGCTACTGCAATGAGGAAACAAATTGAAATTCCGGAAATTATAAGAATTATTGAA
The DNA here is from genome assembly GCA_963932465.1 of Maratus speciosus. Lineage (NCBI taxonomy): Eukaryota > Metazoa > Arthropoda > Arachnida > Araneae > Salticidae > Maratus > Maratus speciosus. The sequence continues at coordinate 272,141,600 of OZ010797.1, forward strand.
TGTTTGTTTAAAACTGTTTTGCATCGGAAATCAATTCCACAATCGTTCAGTAAACGATGAACGTCATGTCCGTATGTGCGTGCAATATACCATATTATGAACGATAAGAAAAAATTTAAACTTGCGAAAATTCCGACTTGGTTGAAGCTTCTTCTATATGAAGGGAATTTGTATTTTTGAAATGTCTTGCGCCACAATTTATTATCATTTATTTATTTTTCTCAGTATATAATACATTTTCTTAATCAAATTCCTGGAAGAAAGTAGCCAAAGCGAAGGCACAAAACGAAATCTCCCACAACAGATTAAATGTACCTGGATATTGGTATTGCAAAGCCAAGGCTAAACCCAACATGATATTATAGCATAAAAAAACCAGATTGTGATGGGTGTAAAAATACCATGTCTGTTGATGACTGGGTAAAGCGAAGTAATTTAGCGACGAATCATAAATCTCTATTGGTGCAGGTGACGATAAAGCAAAATTAATTTGGAGATTGCAAAATGAAAGGGATAGGGAAAACTGTTCTAATTTTCGTCTAGAGTTCCCTGATTCAATCAGGAGTTTTAAGCTGTATGTATTCTAAGAGGAAAAGAAGACTCTGTGTTGTGACTGATAATGGGAATTCAGAAAAATATGTTTAATTTTTAGAAAATTTCCCGATTCCTAGTTTTGAAGATCAATTTGGAGACAGTGATCAGGGCCCGATAAAGCCCTGATTCTAGGAAAAGCACGGTATCATTTTGCACCCCTCCCCTTTAAAATTTTCTAAATTCTAGATTCATAGAAAGTTTTTAATTAAACAAACATTATTCCCAGGAGGGGCATGGATGAGTTCAGATATTTTCTCAAACAGTTTTATTATGTTCACTGTATATAATGTATACAGTCGTGGAAAAAAAAAAGTAAACACCCCATACTAACTCCTCAGCAAATCATCGTAGAAGAAAGTTACTGGTACCGAACGATTGGAAATAAAGTCTACTTTTAAATGATGTATATAAAATTTTCTTAGGGGGCCATCTACATATTAAAATGAATCCAAACTTCATTTTTTTCAATGGCAATGCCCAATTTTAACGAGATATTTCAAATCTTTCGTTCAAACTATGCCTAGACACCAAATTTCAAGTCATTTGAATGATAAGTTTTTGAATTATAAACATTCAAAATTTAGTGCTTCTAATGTTAAATTACATTTTCATATTTTTATTTATATCTCCCGAAATTATACTCCTAATGTGTTAATTTTTTTGTAGTAATAATACTAATATACCCAAACATAAATAAGCTGAATTTGCAATTTTTATAATTTTATGATATGAATTATGAATTATGAAATTAATATTCGAAAAAATTATGAATTGCAACCTGCAATTTTTTTGATGGATTTAGATTTATTAAGTCCTGCTTTATGGAAATTCAAAAATTTCACATTTTTATTCCAAGTAGTTTTCAAATTATGCTTAAAAAACGGCCAAATGATGGTTTAAGGGGAATGGAATGGAAGTGAGTGGACATTTTGAAATTTATTCTGCTGTACTGCAATCTAACACGCTTCATTGACTTCTTGAGTGGCGCTTAAGGTGCCTTGATCAAGGAAGGGGCTCTCTCGGTGAACAATCCAGTACGGAACTTCAATTTGTATACAGCCCTTAAAATAAGCTCGTTTTAAAATAATTATTTTCTCGGAAACTTATGGTACGAATTGCATAAAAATTCGTTTTTAGGCTAATTGAAAGGTGTAGAGTTCATTTATGCTGTCAGAATTGGGTACTGCTATAGAAAAAAAACAAAGTTATGGTTCGTTTTAATATGTAGATGCCCCCCTAAGCAAATTTTATATACATCATTTAAAAGTAGACTTTTTTTCCAATCGTTCGGTACCAGTAACTTTCTTCTACGATAATTTGTTGAGGAGTTAGTAGGGGGTGTTTACTTTTTTTTTTCCACGACTGTACATAGAGTATATCTGTTGTATATATACCGGGTGTCCCAAAAAGGACTGACTGATTTTAAAATTCAATAACTTGCAAACGGTGACAGATATTTAAAAAATTCTTGCAGGAGGGTTATGCATAAGGTCAAAAGTTTTATTACAGTGATTTTCAATTTTAGTTCGAATTACAAACAATAGATGGCGCTGCGATCAACAGACGCTCAATTCAGGCTCGATTTTTGGTACTTCGCGGCCCGGATAATACATTTCCATCTCCTTTTTCAGCATGGAACAAGAAAAAGGACCAGAAATCGAGCCTGTATTTAGCGACTATTGCTTACAGCGCCATCTATTGTTTGTAATTCGAACTAAAATCGAAAATCACTGTAATAAAACTTTTGACCTTATGCATAACCCTCCTGCAAGAATTTTTTAAATATCTGTCACCGTTTGCAAGTTATTGAATTTTAAAATCAGTCAGTCCTTTTTGGGACACCCGGTAGTTGCTGTACATTGAGATACAAGATTATTTTTAACAAGCGCATCAGAATGCCATATGAGTGGCTAACAGCCTATTGATCGTATTCAGATTTCCCGGTTAGATAAGCTTTTTGAAATAGCCTGGATTTTCTGTTGCATTAGGCAAACACCCCCTCTCCCCGTCAAAAAAAGAAATCTAAAAAAAAATATATAAAAGGAATTAGAGACCACCACTTTACAGTCATGTTCAGGCGCCACTTAAATTTTAGAGAGGAAGCTCGTGTTTGTGTGCCTTTTGGATTATCAGGCCCTGACAGTGATGTTATATTCTTGGATGATAAGGCTTCGCGCCATACGTCATGGATAGCGAAAAAAAAATTCTCTCTTAAAATAATGTCCGTCAAATGGAGTGGCCGGTATGTAGTCCAGATATCAACCTTATCGAAAATATATGATCTATATTTAATATATATATATACAGGGTTAGCGAAATTAAACTTCCGCTACTCAAAGGGCCCTGTAGGCCGTTCTACTGCTCCGAAGAGAAAAATATTTGGACAACAGACACTTCGGAGGATGCGCTCGAGATTTCCGAAATAAAAAAAAATAGTTTAAAAAATCGCCACTAGATGGCGCTACGAGTTAGCGTGTGAAAATAGGACAAACTGAGATCTCGAAACACTAAAGGACCGGTGGTCTTACACAAAAGGAACACAATAAGCACAATAAGTGGGCACAGAATTTCCATGGCCAGGAATCATCAACCGCCATTCTCGCCAGAAATTGTAGCGTGAATGTTTTGCGAGTGTCCGGATCTTGTCGTTCCAATTGCTGAACTGCTTGAATCTTATACGGGTAGAAGATCAGAATTCTAAGCATTGTCGGACACTGGAGTAGGGCATATCAATGGTACGTGAAATCGTCGAGACACTGACAGTTCCATGAGGTGAATGAGTGCTTGCTTCCATGACCGCTATAGCAATATCCTCTACAACGGCGGTGGTACACTTTTACTTCCACTTCCCGGCAAATCGCCTAACTATCCTGTTCACTCGAATTTCACCATCATGTCTATATTAGCACGCTCCGATATCGGCCCACGTCGTTGTTTCTTGAGACGACGGAACTCTCTCACAACTGCCTCTGCATTCTCACCGTTGCGGTAGTACAGTTTGACTAGCATTGCTCTCTCCGGCAACGTCGGCATTTTGGATTGGGGCACGAGCTTCTTCCTTTTATCGTGCGTGACATTTGCATGTGTTGCTGTAATGTGCTGCCCCGCTGCGCCATCTGGAGGCGATTTTTTAAACTAATTTTTTTTTATTTCGGAAATCTCGAGCGCATCCTCCGAAGTGTCTGTTGTCCAAATATTTTTCTCTTCGGAGCAGTAGAACGGCCTACAGGGCCCTTTGAGTAGCGGAAGTTTAATTTCGCTAACCCTGTACATACAGGGTGGTTATAATTAAACTTCCCCTATAAACAGCATCCTACAGCGCAAGCGGGTGAACGGAATGCAACGAAATTTGGTATATAGACTAGACAAGTGGCACGAGATGCGCTCACGAAATTTCGAAAAAAAAAATATAGTTCCAAAATGTACAGCAGAGGGCGCTTTTCCCAGAAGAAACATTAAATTTAACACAATAAACAGCCAACACAGAATCCAGAATTGTCAATAAATGTTAATATTGTTTCTGTTAATATTGTGTTTTATAATGTGTTATATAATGTGCTATATAATTGTGTTATATAATGTTATATAATGTAATATAATGTTAATATTGTTGAACAATCCAAGTTGGCGTCATTTAGAGCGATTTATTTTTTATTGTGAAATTTGAAATCGTGAAGTGGCTGCCATTTTGAAACAAAATGGCAGATGAAGCTTGAAAACGAACACGGTCGAGATCATGGTGAATGCTGTTGACATGCTTAGCCACATCCAAATCGGTTAATAACTATGACTGCTGCCACTGGACAAAAAATTGTTTCAAAAAGTCAGACAACAACAAATTCAAACTGCTATATTTCAGGATGAATTATATTAGGATGAATATGAAACAAAAAAGGCTCCGAAATCCTTGTATCAAGATCAAACACTTAAAGAAAAAACATTTTCAATTTATAAATTTTGTACATTTTTTATTTTTATTTTAAAAAGCTGAAATATCTTTAAATAGCCATCATTTTGAAACAAGATGGCGGGTGTTGGTGGCTATGTCCTGTTACATTGATATGACCTACACATGCTCAGTCGCATCCAAAATCGGTTCATAAATACGAGAGTTAAAGCATCACAAAACACATACACACACACATATATATATATTTCCATTTTTCCAATGTTTACTGTGTTTTCAAATCGATGTTGCACTTGTTATGGGGATCTGTTTAATAGACGTTTAGGATGGTTTATACATCATTTTTAATTTAAATAAATTCTTTTATTATTTATACATTCACAATAGTTGTTGATAATCTGTACACTGTAAAAAAACTCAGAAGCGTTTCGGCTCAAGTCGGAAATGTTTCCGGAAATTTATAGAAAACGTTGTGTTCGCCCCAGTTACTTGTTATTTCGGAATCGTTACAGAAATTTTCGGAAAAATATTCAAAGCTTCGGAAGAGTTGCAGAAATCAGAAACGTTACATTCCATAACGGAAAGGTTTCCGACTATGTACGTGTAAATTGTTGGTTACGCATGAACATCGATATCTCCGTCTGATTAATAAAGTCTAATTTAATTTAATTACGTATTATATTAAAGTTGCTGTTTATGTTGTGTTTAATATATACTAAGTTAAATAATGCGTTCAAAATATAACTATTTTTTTTTTTTTTTCACAACGTTGTTTCATGATAGATATTTGGACCTGAATCTAGAATTTGAATATCGTCAGTGTTACTTTCAAGTACATCCGCAGAGCAAGGCCGAAAATAAGGGGGGGGGAGGGGGGGAGCATGTGCCCCGGGCGCCAGAACGAAGGGACGCCAAATGAAGGATTATACCTTTGAAATTGATCATTTTCTTCTGATGGACTGATGGCTTCCATTATTATGAAACAATCTCTATAAATGAAGTGATAGGTGAAGATGAAAGAGCAGTCGTAAAAAGTTAGAACTCTGATTTTCTGGTTAGAATGGGGGGAAAATGGCCATTTTCCCCCCTATTCTAACCAGAAAATCAGAGTTCTAACTTTTTACGACTGCTCTTTCATCTTCACCTAACACTTCATTTATAAAGGCTGTTTCAGGTCTTGCTCCGACTTACTCCGTATTAAAATCATTGAACCGGCCCGTATAAATATCAGTAAAATTTGGCTCGCCAAGCATTGCAAAGCATGCATTTTTAAATCACTCTTATTCTACAATTAAAATTTTAAACTTATTCTTTTAAAGAACAGTGCCTATATTTTTCTGCAACGTAAGTAGAGTAAAACCCGCAAAAAGAACCTGCCTATGATGGAATCCTATCTTAACGCAAAAATGTGTTACAAATGTGTGTTAAAAATGTGTTCATGCAAAATGAATATAATAATACTTCTGAAAAGAATATAATGCATGCACAACAGACGATGTACTTGCTAAAAATGGGACCTGTCTATAACGAAGTTTCTTCTCTCCTATGCTATTTCGCCTTAAAAGATTTTACTGAATAGTATTTTTTAGATTTTTAAGTCTCCAAGCCATGGAGTATGGATTAACGATATTAATAATAAGACATTTACATTCAAAGTGAGAATTATTAAAAATATATATATTGCAGCTCAAGATGCTTTTTTGTAAATAAAAAATATAAACGGGGGGGGGGGGGTTAAAATATTTATTTTTTGTCAGAACTCACCATGCATGACAATTTTTAACGTTATCAGCGTAAAAAAATGTATATTTTGTAGAAATTCAGTCGCGCCTTTCCGAAATTTTAGCTTTTATGCTATGACAAGGTATAGATTTTATACTTGGCCGGGCCATTAATTTTTTGTACGGGTCGGGCCGAACTTATAGACTATATATATCAGACAGCACCGGGCCAATAATTACTGCTTTTATCTACGAACTTTTAACTTTCATGCTGCCCCCCCCCCCCCCCCGCAAAATATAAATAAATAATATATATATATATATATATATATCTCCCATGTGTCGGGCCGCTTGGAAATATGTGCTTTGTCTCTGGAAAGTACGTAAAGCGTCAAAATGTTCTTCCATAAAAAATATATAGTTTTTTACGCATAAATAAGTATCTACCAAAAACAGATTTAATGTTTTCTTGTGTCCTGCGTCATTCAAAAAACTTTCCCCTGCCTGAATTAAGTTTACTTGCATCAAAGCACGTGAGAGGAGCAGACGATTTTCATATGAAGATCGGCTGTGGGGTCGTGGTTGTGACGTCACACGTAAACAAAAGAGAAGGCAGCGCCATCAGACGCAGGAAAGAAGACGTTAGGCTAGCCATAATTTAAATGGCGCGAATCTGCAAATTATGTGGAATACTGTCGAATCGATTTTAAAAACATCCAAGATATGCCTTGAAGGAAAAATGCTGTATGGTAAGTTTTATTTTCTATTTCTTTATTAATATTTGAATTTAGTATTCAGTTTCTGTCATTTGTAATTGTAGTATCAGTTGATCGAACCGAATTCAAACTCATTCATTCTATGTTTCATAACTACACATTTTCTAAGTAGTACCTACTTTTGAAGTGTATCTGTTTATAGATATTTTTCTATTTTGCATTTATAAATTAAATTGTATTGTGTAATTGAACGAGATTTTTATCTTTTTTCTACCTGTATGTTCGGAAATACTAAGATTTTATATAAATTGTATATATTTATTTACTTTTTTATTCGGACTACTACTTCATTTTATGATTCATTTTCAAGTGTTATTTATAGAAGAGATGTAGGGGAAGACGGGGTACAATGAAACAAGGGGTACAATGAAACATTACTTGTAAAATCAATCAAATTTGTCATACAGAGTTGCAGTTTATATAGGGTAGATGTGCCAGTAATGGACACCCTTCCAGTAATGGACACCTCTTGATGTTTTTGGTTCATAAAAAAATAACTAATAAATATTGAGCTTTAATTATTTTTTTTATAATTCTCCCTTGTATGTTTTATAAATCTATGTTATTGTTGACACTTTTAATCAAACCAATCAGGAAGCAGAAAATATTGTTTCAAAGTTTTGCTGTTTTTCTGTGAAAATCTTAATGAAGAGGTTAAGAGCTGGCTTCGTTTAATTAATTTATATATTATTTATTTTCTTGCAAAATTTGAATGTTTTTGTTTGAGTAGCAATAGGAAACTTTGAATTTTATATACTAATGGCTAATTATAAAATTTCATTTCTTTTTAAGGTTTTAAGAGGGGGTGTCCATTACTGGGATGGTTAATTAGTCATTTTCCAGTAATGGACACCCCATGTAGACATTGCTAAAAATGCAATTTTAGTAATGTTTATGGTGCATAAAATACTTTCGCTTAACTGCAAACTTAAATAATCAAATTTAATTTTTAAATTATACTTACCAAAATGTAATAATACCAAAACTTTTATAAATAGCTGCTTTTAAGTTACTTTATGTGATATTTTATTTTATTTATTATTTTTTTTATGTAGTACATATATATAGGTACCTCAACTATTTTAAAATTTGCCAATCAAACCAGCCAGGAAACAGAAAATACTGTTTAAGAGCACGGTCAAAGAGGGGCTCATAGGGCTTAACCCCTCTCCGTTTAAATAAAAACAATTAAGTTACAGAAGCTATTAAAAATCCTTTTTCTGTCTTAAATGTTTCCTTATTAAAAAAAAAAAAAGTAATACTATTAATGAAAGTTATAGGTAATATTCATGAAACTAGTAAATCTGCAGATCAGTGGCCTCAAACATCAGTTCTACAGTTTTATTTTGAAATTATTTTATTTAGTATTTAAAATATTCAACTCACAATATCATTTCTTTCATATTTGTAATATTAATTATTATAAATAGTAGGGATGCAACGGATATCCGGCAAATATCCGATATCCGGCATATCCGGCTGATTTTCCAATATCCGAAATATCATCGGATATCCGAATCACAATCACCGGATATCCGACTTCTCTGCCGGATATCCGGCAGAGCGAATATAAAAGGATAAGAGAAATCATTTGACCCAAACAATGCCGAACAACTTTTGTTTATAATGCAAAATATGAAAGTAAGTTCACTATTCATGAGTAAAAGGTATTTCTCCAAAAGTTTAAAGAATTGCAGCTTTCCCAACATGGATATTTGAACTGTTTATAATAAATTTAAGAATTTACATTTACATCTTTTAGAAAATTGTACCTTTAATTTCAGAATGTAAAATAAAATTTGAAGATTTTTATTAGAGTATAAACTAAACTCTGTGGCTATACAATCCAAGAAGGATCTGGGCTGACAGTGCCCACCTCTGTTTTCTTGACCCTGGGCCCCGAGGGGCTATGCAGCATGCGTCCCGGCCAGGTGGTCAACCTAACGCGAGACCCTCGGTGTTTAGTTCCCAAGCAAGCTTGGTACTCATTTTATCGACCCCAAAGGGATGAAAGGCTCCTTGCCCAGTCGGGAGTCAAACTCTCGACCTGCGGTGCGGCAGACAGGTGTGCTGACCACCACACCACTGGGCTTCTTTATTAAAGTATGACTTTATTAATTTTCTTTCTTTCTTTTAAGTTTAACAATTAAACAGGCCTAATTTTACTTTCTTCTATCTTCAATAGAAGAAAGTATTGTAATTTAAATTTTTTCGATTTCTGGTTTTCGACGGATTTAGACGTTTTAGGGGTCAGATATCCCAAAACATGTTTATACAAAATGTCTATCTGTCTGTGTGTTGCCATTGTACCACCAAAAAGTGTATGAAGTTATGCATAAAATTGAACCAAATTTTTTGTGTGTGTTTTTGGCTGTGGCCCAGCAGGTCCTTCTTCAACATGGAAGTATTCTGCCAGAAGGGGGTGCTGTAATTGTGATTTTTGTACCATTTTCTTTACCATCGAAAATGCATAAAGTTATCCAAATAATTGAACAAAAAATTTTCTGTATGTTTTTGGCTATGTCCAGCAGGTTCTCCTTTAAATTGGAAATATTCCGCCTGAAGGGGGCGCTGTAACAGCGATTTTTGTGCCACTTTCATTCTTGTACCATCGAAAAGTGTATGAAGTTATGCATGGAATTGAACTAATTTTTGGAGGTATGTTTGTGGCTATGGCCAACAGGTCCTCCTTCAATTTGAAAATATTCCTCTGGCTATAATAGTGATTTTTGTGTTATTTTAATTTTATCATTGAAAAGTGTATGAAGAATTGAACCAATTTTTTGTATACATTTTTGTCTATGGCCAGCAGTTTCTCTTTAAACTTGGAAATATTCCGCCAGAAAATACCACTGTAACAGTGATTTTTGTAAATTTTTCTTGATTTTTCGCAGTTTTTTTTGTACTGTATTTTGGCGGCTCGTGAAGCGACGAGAACTTCGCATCCTGTTAAGCTGGCTATTCGCAAACAGCTGATGTACAACAGAATAACAAAAAAAATTATTGATTTTAATAGATATCATGATCAAGATTAACTTATTCTGATTAATTGACTGGAGCAGAAATTTTAGATCAAAATCAAAGTTGGTATAATATTGAACTACTTTTTGAAATATTAAGGTGTACGAGATTGAAGAAAGTTTTGGGATTGGCATATCCAACTAGTTATTTTTGTAACTTCGTTATAAATATTTAAAATTAAAAGTAATTTTCTTTTTACTTATAAATATCAAAGTAATTTAACTTAAAATAAAATTAAACGTGATTTAAAGCAAAACGGTATTAAATAATTAAAACAGAAAAAAAGACATCAACTAAACATATGTTTGGAGAAAATAATTCTTTAATCATGGGTATATTAGTAGATATTTTATGTTTAAATTATAAAAAGAAAGTATGTATTTCTTTGAGAAAATACTGTACAATTATAGGCATATTAATTGGTTAAAATTTGATGTACAAATTACCAGCATTTCATTGTACAAATTAATTAATTATTAGCAATTATCAATATAGTCAATCCCCTATCTAAATCCTATAGCAATTATCAGCATTTCATTGTACAAATAAACAGAATATTTTAATGTTTAAATTACATTTGTTATGCAACATTATTAATATATATCACAGGGCTTGAATTTCGAGATGGGATGGCAGGATTCGTGCCCTAAAGAATATTGCGGGTGGAGGCTCCTGTTTCCAAAAAATCATTTTCCGAAAATGATTCTTCGTAAAACGACGATCAAGTCTTCGGACCGACCGACAATTTCATGATATTTTCTGCCATCAATCGGCAGATTTCACAGTTTCTTCTTACAACAAATTGACAAAATTCATGTCTGCTTCTGACCGAAAAATTTTGCGATTTTTCTCCACGACTGACTGACAAATTTCACGATTTTTTCTGGAGACCTATTGGTGAATTTCATAATTTTTTTTCTTGCGATCAATTGACAAATTTAGCAATTTTATTATGTGACCGATTGGCAAATTTCCCTCTTTGTTCTTGCGACATACTGATGAAAGTAACGATTGTTTTTCTGCATCCAATTGAAAAATTTCGCATTTTTTCTCTGTGACCATCTGAGGAATTTCACGATATCTGCTCATGACGGACTGGCAAATTTTACGATATTTTTCCGTGATCGATTGATGAATTTTGTGATATTTTCCCTCTACCAATTTCCACAAACTTCAGTTTTTTTTTTACTGGAGACCGGTCGACAAATTTATTGTCGACCAAAGATCAAAGTGTCGTATTTTTATTTATTTTCACCATGATTGACGAAATTAGCGATATTTTCTTCTACGACCAATTTACGTATTCTGTGATGTTTTTCCTGTGTGCTCAAATTAGGAAATAACTAAAAGGGCAGTAATGGCCACTAGTAGTACTGGGCGATGCATCGATACATCGCGAGATAGCGATTTAAATCATAAATTGTCAAACTGATTTCCTGATCTTTGAATTAGCGATGCATCGCAGACATACGATGCATCACACCGGGATCGCAAATGAATGGGAGAGTACAGGGAAGACTGGTTTTGCCGCCAATGTGAATAACCATGTGCATAGCTAAACATCTATGATGTACCAGACCGATGGTAGAGTAAGGGGAGACCGGTTTCTCTTTCAATCGTCGAAGCAGATAAACAACTCAATCCAAAATCCCTACATGCTTCACAGTTTCAAGTCTGTTTTTCTAGATGTATGAAGGCACCACGATGTTCATTTGAGAAAATACGGTGATGCAAAATATACATTTTCCCTAGGGCACATCACTCTGACTCTAAACGTGTGCAATAATATACAGAGCCATTTGATTTTTACTTTCTTCTATTTTCAATAGAAGAAAGTATTGTAATCGAAATTTTTTTCGACTTCCGGTTTTCGACGGATTTGCATGTTTCAGGGGCAGGGTTGGCAAGGTTTTTCCCACCCCCGGTAAATACCATGGTAAAAACCGGTATTTACCGTCCTGGGAAATACTATGTTTTTCCCACATGGGAAAAACTGATTATTAAAAACATAAATATAAATTCAAAACAACCTGAAAAATGTCAAAATTGGGTTCCAAAAAATATCTTGAAAGGTAAAAAAAAAAAAAAAAGAAAGAAAAGCAAGATCTACAAAAACAGACAATGGAGTGCATTTATTTAAATATTCACACACTAGTACACAGATTCCCAAACATTTATCAATCATAATTGTATTCATATTCTTTGTCTTCCACATTGGATTTTAGCATGATATAACAAAATACTAATTTAGAGACTTTTTGTAAACCCAGTCTATTTCTAATCTTGTTTTGGATGAAAGAAAATTTAGAAAAAAAACGCTCCAAAGATGCTGATGATGCAGGACATCCCTGAAGATGTTTTATGCAATAATTCTTATTTATTTATACAGTAGAAGATCTTTATTGTTAATTATTATTATGAATTTGTTACATTAGTTCAACTTTATCCCCTTAATTTAGAACTTTAATGAAAAGAAAAATGGTATTACAATATATTACTCATTTTCACAAATGTTTAATGAATGATTTGGTCCAGGTATAGTTGGCCATGTTTATAAAGTATATTTAACAATATGTGGAATAATCAATGTTATTAAAAAGTTCATAATCTGGAAAACTCCTGTGGACAAGGAATGCAGTATAAAGATACTCTAATATATTTTCATATATGTTTCAGACATATTTCGCCTTATTTCTAACCCTTTAAGACCAGACCCGCACGATCGTGCGGATTAGGCAATAACTAAAATTCTATCTTCCCGGGTTATCTATTCCATAAATGCCGGAATCGAGTGATTGTGCTGGTTAACAGAAACTATATTATATGAATTTTATCAACAGGTAGTAAATTATCAGTTACAAATTTCAGTTATATCAGTAAACACAAACAGCTGCCCGGTCTTAAAGGGATAAGGTAAATTTAATGATGTGCGAACGAAATGTGACCCATATAATGCACAACCTTGCATTTTTAATTTTTTGTTATACAGATCTTCTACTGTATTCCTTTCTTATAGAATAATTTTAAACCTAAAGGAAATTTGTAATTATTATGTATTTCCAACTTTCATTTTACACATCAGATTCAGAAAACCAGAACATTTCTTACATATTGTCATTTGGAAGTTTTTTCCAGTATTTACCACTTTTCCCCGGTATTTACCACTTTATCCCGGTATTTACCAGTTTTTCCCGGTGGGATGGGAAAAACAAGTTTTGGACGGGAAAAAGCCAACCCTGTTTAGGGGTCAGAGATTCCAAAAAACATGTTTATAGAAAATGTCTGTCTGTCTGTGTGTCCGTCTGTCTGTCGCCATTGTACCATCAAAAAGTGTATGAAGTTATGTATAGAATTAAACCAAAATTTTATTATAAGTTTTTGGCTATGGCAAGCAGGACCTCCCGGAATTTGGAAAAAATTCGCCGGTAGGGGGCGCTGATATAACAATTTTTGTGCAATTTTGAATATTGTACCATCCAAAAGTGTATGGAGTTATGCATAGAATTGAACCAAACTTTTAGTTTAAGTTTTTGGATATGACAAGCAGGTCCTCCCTGAATTTAGAAAAAATTCGCCGGTAGGGGGGCGCTGTAAATGTGTTTTTTGTGCGATTTTGAATATTGTACCATCGAAAAGTGTATGAAGTTATGCATAGAATTAAACCAAATTTTTATTTTAAGTTTTTGGATATTGCAAGCAGGTCCTCCATGAATTTGCAAAAAATTCGCCGTTAGGGGGCGCTGTAATAGCGATTTTTGTGCGATTTTGAATATTGCACCATCGAAAAGTGTATGAAGTTATGCATAGAATTGAACCAAAAAAAAAATTTTTAAGTTCTTGGCTATGGCAAGGAGGTCCTCCCTTAATTTGTAAAAAAATCGCTCGTAGAGGGCGCTGTAATAGCGATTTTTGTACAATTTTTGTGCCATTTTGAATATTGTACCGCCGAAAAGTGTATGAAGTTATGCATAGAATTGAACCAAATTTTATGTGTTTATTTTTGGTCATGTCACGAAGGTCCTCCCTGAATTTGGAAAAATTCTGCCGGAAGGGGGCACTATAATTGCGGTGTCTCTACCATTTTCATTATTGTACCATCGAAAAGTGTATGAAGTTATCCATATAATTGAACCAAATTTTTTGTGCATGTTTCTGTCTATGGCAAACAAGTCCTCCTTGAACTTGAAAAAATTCCGAAAGAAGGGGGCGCTATAATTCCGATCTCTGTGCCATTTTCATTATTGTACCGTCGAACAGCGTATAAAATTATGCATACAATTGAACCAAAATGTTTGTGCTTGTTTTTGGCTTTGACCAACAGGTTCTCCTTGAATTTGGAAATATTGCGCGGTAAAGGGGCTCTGTGCTAGCGATTTTTGTATACTTTTCTTGATTTTTCGTAGTTCTATTGTGCATCGGCGGGAACTCGCTTCCTGCTATGCCGGCTATTCGCAAACAGCTGATAACGACAGAATAAGGAAAAATTAATAATTTTAACAAATATCATGATATAGATTAACTCGTTTTTAGTCCGTTTAATTGACTTGAGCAGAAATTTAAGATGAAAATCAAAGTTGGTATAGTATTGAACCAGGGTCGGACTGGGTCAGTGTAAAGGGCGCAGACCTTGGATTTTCTGAGGGCGCAAAAATTTTAACGAACTCAAGTCAATTTGACTTGCTTGTGTTGTATCTGGCTTGACAAGGTTTAACACACTTGCATAGCACCAAGTAAAGGATAATGGCTTAAATTAAATCTTTAACTCTAGATAGAAGACTTCGCAATATTCTCCGTGCATGTTTAAAATTCCCTCAATCCTACACAATATTACGCAGTTTTTTAAGCCACATCACATAACATCTAAAAGCTCCAGCAAGTTGAACACAGATTAACTTGTAGTAGATTACTGATATCAAGACTAGAGCTTTCTTATTTTCTTCTATCGATAGACACCTTGCAGAAAAAAGAAATCATCGCCCCTACCAATTTTCCTGAAAATCACTGTATGAAAAAGACATAGGATTGATTAAGATAGCAATTGATTAGGAATAATATTTACTATTAAATACTTTTCATAAATTTTGCTTTGGAGGTTGTCTACATATTAAAAAATACACGAACGTTGATTTTTCAAATGGTAACATCCACTTTTGACACCCTGTTTGAGTTCCTTTCTAGCCAGGAAAGAGATATAGCTTATATGCTTTTCTTAAATCTTAATACTGTTATAAAAGAAAATGTGTTAGGGGTTTATCCCTAAACTTCGGAAAATAAATTGAAGATCTTACAAGAAAAAGTACCAAAAACTCTCAATTAGTCCCCAGTAAAATTTTACTAGAATAATAAATTTATTAAAATCTTACTTTACATTAAAAAAAAATCCTACAAAATATTTCTTGTAAGTTTCTACGATTTTTTTGTAGCTCCTTTGATAGCGGAATACGGACCCCTTAATTTATGGAAAGGAAAAATTTCTCTATATCTCCAAAACCAATAATTCAAATGAGTTGTACACATCAATGTTTTTAACAATTGTGGTTTGTTCATAATACATATATTTTTTAATGACTTTGTTAATAATTTCTAACTAAGAAAAGTTTTTGAATAGAAAAAAAGTTTGGAATAAGTTTGGGTCTATTCACTATCTCTCTAATGAATTAATAAAAAATCATCAGATATTTTTTATGAAGTTAAAAACTAAGTTTCTGAAATGGATTTATCTTTAACATCCTCAAATTTAAACCCTTCTAGCCCTACCATGATTTAATTTAATGCATATAAACTATGCATTTTTCCGGGCTGTCTCGATCCAAGAAACTCAAATAAGGTGTCAAAAATGGGGTATTATTGCTTGAAAAATAAAAGTTGGTACAATTCTCAATAAGTATACGACTTCGGAAACATAATTTATGCATAACAATAACTAGTAGACATTATTTTCAGTTGATTGGTACCTACATATTTTTTTACGATTATTTTTAGCAAAATTTGTAAGTTGTAAACCACATTTTTTTTCCACTATCACCATTGATGCACTGAGGATCCTTAGAAAAGCTAACACTGTTTTTTGCACCTAGCGCCAAATAGGGTTACTGCTGTGCTGCTAAGGGCTTCAACATTTTTTTTTTTTTAAATATATTTCTTTAATGTAATAGGAATTAGTTATTAAGCCAGTTTAAAATGTCATAAATTCAACTTCTGTTACAATCTGATAGCCACTACTTTTCATTATCTACTGTTTTGTTAGTATTCATATTATTAACCAAGTAGCATGTTTACATGTGGTATCTACAAATATCTCCTTCAACACACAAGAAACATTCGGTATGCAAACTTCGTTTAAAAAATATTTATAATTAGAACAAAAATATACTTTCCGTTTGGAAATAGAAATTTTGAAAACTAAATCTCAAGCTTCTTTTGTACCACGTATTATAGGGTATTGGAATGCTGAAATATAAATCTATTTGAATGTGAAAATAATACTTGCTTGTGAAAATAATTGAGATTTTTTATTCTTAAAAAATTACTATTATGCGTCCATAAAGAACTGAATTGATATCACGTTATGAAAAGGTTTCTACAGAAAAAGTACATCCTAAAACATTGCTTTGTTAGTCTAAAATCCCTAAAACAATTAAGTAAATTTACTATTCCCAGCACACTCTTCCCATGATTGCAAAACTTTTATCATTGTTAAAGATCAAGGGAAATATTTAAGTTTCTGTACTTGAGTGTAAGTGCTCCAGGGATTGTATTCATGCAAGCTGCAGGGTACATAGCCAGTATTTTTTAATCGACTTAAAAAAAAAGAAAGAGGTTCTCATTTCGACGCATATGTATTTTTTTTATGTATTTTCACTGATTACTCCTAAACTAGCCGCGAGATTACTATCCGAAAATAACGGCAGATTTTGTGAATGAGAAAATGCTGTCCGCGAGATACCACAGCTTGCAGGATTGCAATCCAAAAGTATCACCAACTTTGTATTCCCCGAAAAGAAAGATCATCATGTTTTCCAATCAAAAACAAAATCCATACAAAAAGTTTTTTGCCTTCTGATACGTCTCCTTTTTTTTTTTTTTTTTTTTTTTTTCTCTTTCAAAAAACATTATTATATGTGCATTCAGGGGCGGCTATAAGGAAAGGGGGCGCAGAGTACTAAAAGCAAAAGGACAGGAAATATGCAAAATAGTGGTTAAATTCTAAAACATATCATGAAAAGAAACGATGAAAAAAATTTCGTCCAGGGCGCAATGGCTACTAAAGATCTCGTTGGGTGCACATTTTCTCTTTCAATCGCATGCAAAGATGTCCGTTTGGTTTCCGATCCTGAAATTGCTACGATATATCTTTAATTTCTTTGTGATAATAATAAAAAAAAGATATGTCTCTTGTGCTGTCTATTAATTGATGATTATCCCTAAACGAATTTTCGAAATTTAGTACACTAATCAGAATGTATGTAGCTTAACTGTCCTAAACTTATTAACCAAGTAGCATGTTTACATGTGGTATCTACAAATATCTCCTTCAACACACAAGAAACATTCGGTATGCAAACTTCGTTTAAAAAATATTTATAATTAGAACAAAAATATACTTTCCGTTTGGAAATAGAAATTTTGAAAACTAAATCTCAAGCTTCTTTTGTACCACGTATTATAGGGTATTGGAATGCTGAAATATAAATCTATTTGAATGTGAAAATAATACTTGCTTGTGAAAATAATTGAGATTTTTTATTCTTAAAAAATTACTATTATGCGTCCATAAAGAACTGAATTGATATCACGTTATGAAAAGGTTTCTACAGAAAAAGTACATCCTAAAACATTGCTTTGTTAGTCTAAAATCCCTAAAACAATTAAGTAAATTTACTATTCCCAGCACACTCTTCCCATGATTGCAAAACTTTTATCATTGTTAAAGATCAAGGGAAATATTTAAGTTTCTGTACTTGAGTGTAAGTGCTCCAGGGATTGTATTCATGCAAGCTGCAGGGTACATAGCCAGTATTTTTTAATCGACTTAAAAAAAAAGAAAGAGGTTCTCATTTCGACGCATATGTATTTTTTTTATGTATTTTCACTGATTACTCCTAAACTAGCCGCGAGATTACTATCCGAAAATAACGGCAGATTTTGTGAATGAGAAAATGCTGTCCGCGAGATACCACAGCTTGCAGGATTGCAATCCAAAAGTATCACCAACTTTGTATTCCCCGAAAAGAAAGATCATCATGTTTTCCAATCAAAAACAAAATCCATACAAAAAGTTTTTTGCCTTCTGATACGTCTCCTTTTTTTTTTTTTTTTTTTTTTTTTTTTCTCTTTCAAAAAACACCATTATATGTGCATTCAGGGGCGGCTATAAGGAAAGGGGGCGCAGAGTACTAAAAGCAAAAGGACAGGAAATATGCAAAATAGTGGTTAAATTCTAAAACATATCATGAAAAGAAACGATGAAAAAAATTCCGTCCAGGGCGCAATGGCTACTAAAGATCTCGTTGGGTGCACATTTTCTCTTTCAATCGCATGCAAAGATGTCCGTTTGGTTTCCGATCCTGAAATTGCTACGATATATCTTTAATTTCTTTGTGATAATAATAAAAAAAAGATATGTCTCTTGTGCTGTCTATTAATTGATGATTATCCCTAAACGAATTTTCGAAATTTAGTACACTAATCAGAATGTATGTATACAACAAGTGAAAAAATATTGGAGCGGCTTGGGCACTTAGGGGCGCAACGTTTTCCCTGGGCGAGGGCGCACCGGCCCTCGGGCCGATGGGCCGGCGGGCCAGTCCGAGCCTGTATTGAACTAATAATATTGAAGTATTAACATGTGTAACTAGGTTTTGAAATATTAAGATGTATAAGATAGAAGAAAGTTCTGGGATTGGCACATCCAACTAGTTCATCTTGTATTGACAGGAAAAGAGCATTGGTTCATTAGTTTATTTTGATAGGATAACCCCCCTCCCCTTGTTTAAAAAAATAAAATAAAATAAAATATAACAATAAATAAATGTATAAATTAAAAGAGTTAGTAAATGTACTAATTTTGCTGGCATCTGAGTTGTGAATAAACCCCAAGACACTTGTAACAAATGTCTAACACCACGATGCATTGTGATATCGTCATTTTACTCTGGCGATACATCACAATGTAGAAATTGAGACATCGTCCAGTCCTAGCCACCAGAGACTGAGCTCTACCAAATTGGTCACTATACAAAATGAGATTACACTTGTGGTGCACATAAAGAAAAATAAATTGGTGAACTTCAAAAAAACATATTTAGAAACAAAAAACTAGTTGATTCTCGCAATTCACAGAATATTTTTTTTTTTCTGCCATGATTGACGAAATCTCTGATATTTTTTAGATATTTTGCGATTTTTATTTCCTTTGCCCAAAAAAGAAAATTACTAAATGTACAGTAACGGCCACCAGAGACTGAGCCCTACCAAATTGGCCTGGATTCACTATTAAACAAAATAAGATTAGATCTTGTGGTGCACACGAAGAAGAAAAAAAATTCAAGGAAACTATTTAGAAACAACAAACTAGTTGTTACTTGCAGTTAACAGAAATTAGGACATGACTTTTTGAAATCAACCTTTTCTTGTGTAATAGAAGAAATCAATTGACTATTCCCTTTACAAACTTTGAATATTGATTTAAAATTCAAATGCATAGAACATAGTTTAATTAACAAAACTACCAGAGATTACAGTCTTGACAATAATTCCATTAAGGATATAATAAAACAAGTTTGTTCAGAAGTGACATACAATCACTGTAGAATATTGACAATACAATCACCGACATGCATTATTCATGCAAATAAGCTAAAAATTAATCCACATCAGATTTTGCAAAGTTTTCTAAAATTGTTTAAGACAGCATAACCATGCGTTTCCGATAATTTCTAAAGTTATAAATGTTGCTCTGTGCCGTTTGTCAAAACAGTAATTTGTGAGAGAGGCTAAAGGATGCAAAATGGAATAAAATCTAAATTAAGAAATTCATTTAGCAACCCAATTGTTAATTGCCCATAACCTTAGGTGAAACTTGAAAAATAGACATGGTATATATAAAGCTTGATTCTGTCCCTTTGTTTTAATAAAAATAAAAATTTTGGATAATTATCTTGAGTTGTTAATTTAAATTATTTCAATGGTATTTTGTCATGTCTGTATAAATGTAATTCTTTAAGTGGCACATAAAAAATAACGGGATTTAAAGATTTTTTTTTCCTTTCCAACAGTTCAACTACCCTGCATTTATAAATGTTGGGTAGGAAACTCTCCTCCTGGGAAAACTTGAATTTCAAGCCCTGATATTCAAAGAGATATAGTTTTTGTAAATTACATTTCAATACATTTCAAATGTATTAATACATTTAAAATGTATTAATTAATTTAAATATTATTTAAAATGTATTAATACATTTAAAATGTATTAATAATGTGCGAAACATGTTTGTAATTTATTGTTCTGAGATGGCATTATATTAAGAAATAATTCACCATATAATTAAAAACATATCTAGTGCCGGATATCCGATCGGATATCCGGCCGGATATCCGAATCCGGCAGGCAAAGGAGCTTCGGATATCCGGTATCCGATATCCGGCAAAATCAATATCCGGTGCATCCCTAATAAATAGTATATTAAGTAATCTCTGGAAGATTGTTAAAAATAGTGACACAAAACTTAAACATTAATATTCCAAAACTTTTTTTTATTATTACCTTTTAAATCAAATCCACCACTGTTTCAATAATTTGATAGCTGTAATTGTCTGATATGTAGCATTTTAAACTATCCATCTAAAACAATTAAAACATCGATCTTCTGATAATTACAATAATTGATGCAAACAGTAAATGATTATCACAAATATTTTATTAATTACTGGTATCCTAATTGTTAAATTTATTTAAAATTTTAAAAATAACTATTTTGTTTCATTAGTAATTGTATTCATTAAATTCTGGTTCTAAATACAGTCACAAAAAACAATTATATTTATTACTTTTTATGGGATGTCCATTACTGGAACAGAGGGTGTCCACTACTGGGCCAGAGGGTGTCCATTACTGGGCTTTTGGGTGTTTTGATATATTTCTGTTATTTAAAATTAAATTTCTATCCATATGGGGAAATGAGGCTATAAAAATGGTTAAATATTGTTGATAGATTAATATAATATTGAAAAAACTGGAATATAATAATTATAACTATTAATAAAAAAATAATTTTTAAAGAAATTCCTTAAGGGTGTCCATTACTGGCACATCTACCCTATATGTTATACAACTATATGTTCCAATTACTGATGTGATTTGGATACATTCACACTTCTACAACAGTAGCAATAGAAGATTATTGCTTTTACACCAAAAAAGTAACTTTCTTTACTAAAAGTAATTTTGTTTCTTTTTCCTTGTTTTTATATGTAATAATTATTTTTTCTATACATTGTTATCTTTGGGTTGTTGTCTTCATACCTCCAAAACCAAACTAAAAAAAATAAATATTAGAAGTTTGAAAATAAATTTTTTTTTAGTAACCTCAGTGCGGGGTACAATGAAACACTTGCAGACGGGGTACAATGAAACATGTTTTATTACAGTAATAAAAATTGTAAATAGAATATATTAGAAGTAAGAGTAGGAAAACAGAAAAAAAAAAAGAGTTTTGTTCTAACCAGGTCAGTAAAAAATGCTCTTGTTAAGCAATTAAAAAATAGAAAGAGAAAAAAAGCTAAGAAGGGATTGTTTTGAAAACAAACTCTGCCTGCTAAAGACTCTGATGATGATCCAGATTTTTTTTCCAGTCCCAGCTGGTCATCGAAGTACTAAGAATGAGATATCCCCCAAACAACATGTATGGCACAAGCAGTATCTGTATAAATGGAAACATAAGGAAATATATACCGTTGGAGAAATCATACATTTAAATGAAGTCAAATGTGAAGTACTTGGTATAAAAAGACTCCAACCTAGTTTTTTTTTTTTTTTTAGAAACTTACATAAAAAAAAAAAAAAAAAACTTATTGTGTTGAAACTACCATCCCATATTCCTTCAGGAGCAACTGAAATATAAGCAGAAATGCTAATTTTTGAAACTGACTTGAGCCAATTTAATATAAAATGAAAGGTATTTCTTAAACTAATAGAATTTTCTTATTTTTCATCTTAGACTATAATATTTTTATCAAGTTTCTTATTAATCAAGTTTTGTTTCTGTATTTATCTCATTTTTCATAAAATAAACTATACTGGGTGAAAATTGCTTCCATCATTTAGAGTGTTTCATTGTACCCCAGTATGTGTTTCATTGTACCCCGGCATACGGGTACAATGAAACACTGTAAGACATTTATTTTTTCTTATTTTTCAAGCATAAAGATATTGTTTAGAACCTAATAAAAATTTATTTAGATGGGGAAAATACAAGGTTAAAAATATGCATTGATTATATATTTGTGCATGCAAAATTGTGGATAGGAAAAAATAATTAGTAAATTTTGTTTCATTGTACCTCGTCTTCCCCTAAATTTCCTGAGATCCCCAAAAGTTTATTTTTGGCAAGATTTTTCTTTTGCTTATTGAAGGGAGGGGGGGGGGGGGGGGGTAGAACCCCTTTGACAATAACAATTATTATTCACAAAATAAGGCTTCTTAGGTTTATTAAATATGTTTGTCAGTGAATTTTCATTACTTATCTGAAATTGTGATTAAATTTTGTTTTATCATTGTACCGCAAAACTTTTTAAACTGGTGCAGAAGCATGATTTAATAAACATGTGTTAATTATTTAAAATTGTAGTTTTCCTCCATCTTGAAAATTTCTGTAACACATTAAATCGGGCATTTAGTCTTGGTGCCATTTTGAATTCTTTTGCCATTTAGTCTTGGTACCATTTTGAATTCTTTTGCCAAGTGGTGCATGATATGGAATTTTTCCCAAACTGGGTTATGAGTTTTAGGAGTTTTTCAGTTATCATACTTAGCAAGTTTTTGACATTTGACAGTTTTATCTATGATTTAACCATGATCTGAAATAAGTTATTTTTTCAATGTGTTAGAATATCCATATATCTGTGTATAAGCTTAAATTTGTACAATTATAGTAATTTTTAAAAGTACAAGTGCAAGAAGAGTTGCTATGACATTTAGTTTTAATTGTTAATTTTTCTATTGACTAATGAAATTGTTTATTTGTAATTTTTAATTCTTTCCCCGGTACAGATGTCATATTTGCCCCATATTGGCGCGATTTTTTTCTGTCGCCAATATCATATAGGCAACGGGTACTTAACTTGCGCCCAAGGGCTTGATGTGGTAACCCGGATTATGTTGTTTATGCTGTTGATGTTTTCGCCAAATTGGCAACCGAAAAAAATCGCGCCAATATGGGGCGAATATGACATCTGTTCCCTTTCTCCATTTACTAATTAGTATTTCTCAGTACAGTAGACTCCCTCAAATCCATATAGTTTGAGACGAGAGCTTGTGCGGATTTTAGAATTTTGTGGATTGTGGATATCTGTTCATTGCTTTGTTTACATTTTTTAAACAGTAAATTAATTTGAATTTAATTAATAATACAATCGAAATTATAAAGAATGCTCACAATATAGTAAAATATTAAAATATTTAAGTAAAATTATAAAAATTAAGATAATTTTTAAAATGGTTAAAAATATTAAAAGTAAAGATCAAGTAAATAGATAATGTATAATTAAATATGCGTAATAAAGATTAGATACATTTTTCTTAAATTATTCAATAAAATTTGCCTCATAAAAATACCCTACTAATCCACATCAAAATCTAAGGAAGTTTTATTTCATGTTTAGACAGACTTAATAACCCAAAAAGCTTCTATATTTTGTAAAAATATTGTGATTACCAGTAATATCAGCAATTTCTTGAATTTTTTCAGAAATTAATTTATTTTTCCTTCATTAAAAAGCATGATTTCAGTAATATTAATTACACATTAAAATACATACAGCATTAATATAAAAATAAACAAGTCTTAATTTTTTTCCTATATCTAAATTGAAAGTTTCATTGTTTACATCTGCGATGATGTACTACGGATTTCAAGCATTTGCAGATTTGAGGGAGTCTACTGTATCATATAATTACAGGTTTGTTTTGAAAACTTTATAATTTTGGGTAACCATTAACCGAGAAAAAAATAATTTCAATCAATGAAATCAGATACTTTTTAACGTCTTCATATTATCTTTGTATTTAGGGGTAAGGGGGGGGGGGAGTATCTGAACTCTTCTTGGATTTTGAAAAATTGCTGTAATTGTATAAACCTAGACTTACACTGATACTTGTATATCCTAACCACACAGAAAAAGTACCTAGCTAAAAGCATTGTTAAATCATAGCTGAAACTGTCACATGTCAAAAACTTGTTTAAAGCCTTATTATGACTGAAAAGTGCAAAATTCAAACTCAAATGACCTGTTTTTTTACTAATGTCAAAGTCAAAAGTATTAAGAAAATTTGTTACAACAATTTAAAATGTATATATTAACCATTTGTCAATAGCTGTCCTTAAGGGTGTGTAACAGTTGTTGCCCCACATCATGGCCTTGTGAACAGAAAAAAAATATTTAATAAAAAATAACTACAGTAAACTCTCTGTAAGGCGGACTCTGTGTAAGACGGAAATCTCTCTAACTCGGAAAGATTTTCGAGTCCCTGCGGATCCATAGACATAGAGTAAAATTTGTCTAAGGCGGAATATTGTCTACTACGGAAAATTTTCTCGGTCCCGATCGATTCCGCCTTATACAGAGTTTACTGTAAGCAATAGTTTCTATGTGTCAGTTTTCAGAAGCTTGTCTACAGATCAACGGAGGAAATCCCTGGCAAGATTATCACCGAACAGATTCTTTTTTTTTTTTTACTTTCTTCTATCTTTACAAGAAGTATTGGATTCATGAAAATTTTCGAATTCCGGTTTTTGACGGATTTACACGTTTTAAGGGTCAGAGAACCTGAAAAACATGTTTTTACAAAATGTTTGTCTGTGTGTGACACAAATTTTGTGGGTGCTCTATCTCAAGAACTAATGAACGGAATTTAATAAAAATTTATATTCAGTTAGTCCCTGATATAAATTGGATTAGTTTTTGGTGTAAATCGCTTAACACGTGGCACTGTTATGCTATGCAGCATTTTTCACGATTTCCACAAGAACTAAAGCATTGAATTTCATCAAACTTCATATTCAGTTAGTCCTTGACAGGAATTGATGTTTTATACATTTTTGTGTAAATCGTTCAACAGGTGGTGCTGCTGTGCTGCATTTTTTGTGATTTCTGCAATAGCCCTATCTCAAGAACTAATGCTTGGATTTTCAGCAAACTTCAGATTCAGGTATACCTTGATATGAATTACTGCTGTTTATGTTTTGGGACAAATTGCTCAACAGGTGGCACTGCTATGCTGCATTTTTCAGAATTTTCACTATAGTTCTATCTCAATTTATTGAGATAGAACTATAGTTATATAGCAGCGCATTAGTTATAACTAATGCGCGAATTTTCATCAAACTTCAAATTCAGATATATTTTGATTTGAAGTGGTGCTAAATTGATGTAATTTCTTGTGTTATTTAAATGATTTAATTGACGTGATTTATGTAGAAGAAAGTTTTGTGATGGCCACAACGTACTAGTTTTATTTGATGACCACACAAACTTTGGGAAAAAAGGGCCAAGGAAATGATTTACAATTTGTCAAGGATTGTTGAAATCCAGCTATAAACGCCCCTTATTCCTGGGTGTGTCACTGTGTATTTCAGGCGAGCTTTTTCAAACTGTGATTGCGTTGTACAAAGAGTGTTACCAATATAAAACATACAATGTGAACTTAAAAAGTTCACTGTCTTAATTAAAAGGCGACTAAAATAATGAAAAAAGATGTTGCAAGTAAAAAATATACAATTGTTTAATTTAAATAAAATGCATATTTTTTAACTTGTAACATTTTTTTTTTTTTTTCATTATTTTAGTTGCCTCTTAAG
The DNA here is from genome assembly GCA_963932465.1 of Maratus speciosus. Lineage (NCBI taxonomy): Eukaryota > Metazoa > Arthropoda > Arachnida > Araneae > Salticidae > Maratus > Maratus speciosus. The sequence goes on from OZ010797.1 coordinate 272,167,695, forward strand.
TAAGACAGTGAAAAAACAGTTCACATTGTATGTTTTATATTTGAATCAAGGTAAAAAATTGTGTTTAGTCTTGAGTTATTTGAGTGTTACCAATTTAGATTTTTTTATTCAAAATATCTACCAGAATTTTTATATAGTTACCTTCACTTTATTTTTAACTATGGAATATTTATCAATAAATAAAACAAAAGATACTATTAGAAATTTTGCATCATTGGAGGGAGGGGGGAGCACATTAACTAGTTTGAAGGGGGGAGGGATCTTATGAAAGGTCTTGCACTTGGCCTCGCTGTTGCTAAAGCGAAGTAATTCTCTGTCCAGACTTTTATCACAGGGCCATAATATCATGTTTGTTTTCTTTAAATACATGTTCTATTGTTTTCTTAAACTGACTGTACAGTAATACCCTGACTTACGTCAGCAATTGGTTGCAAGCAAGACTAGTGATGTAAGTTGAAAACGACATAAATGCAACGGATGTCAATTTGGCCGGATACCAGATGCCAAATATTCGGCTGCAATTTAAGCCGGATATCCAGCCATAGTATGTTTACTTTTCTACCCCTTCCTCCCAACTCAGATTAAACAATTTTAAAATATTATTTCTTTTAGTTAAACAATTAAAAATTTGTTATTTTAATTTCTTATTTTATACAAAACATAAATATTGAATTTTTAATAATGATTAGAGATGTAACAATTATTCGGCCGTAGCTGAATAATCGGCCTATCTGCCGAATATTAAGTCCATTATTTGGCCAAGGTCGAATAATACTGTGAGAAACGTTTTTATATTTACACAGTAAAACTTTTTAATTTGACAATTTATTTTCATCATGTAGAATGAAAATTTTATTTGAAATTAACAAATTTTCTTCCCCTTAACCTTCATATCTTGAATGGGCTTTATCTATTCATTTTTATATAAGACAGTAATTTATCAATCATGTTAAAATTTTTATGCTGTACCAACAAGTACAAAAAGTATCTGTAATAAGCTAATGTAATCTATTAAATTTAAAGTTAATCTATTCAAAATTTTCCTAATTGGGCAATACAAGAAAATTCTATTTTTTTTTAAAAAGCCAAATGGAAATTTAATATTTATCCCTTGTTACATAAAAAAAATCTTTCCTTCAGTGATATCTTTAATTAGATCTATAAAGAATATAAATATTTAAGTCGTATATGCTGCAATAATTAAGTTTTTCTTTTTTGAGTAAAATGCACTTAAAAGTTAAATATAATTTAAACAATTTTTTTAAGTGTTAGTGTTGACTCTAAGCAGCTTTAGCTGGGCACAGCGCCCCTTTTTATTTCTTTTTTGCACCCGGCGGCTCTTTTAAACCCTTCTCATGTGCCCGGCTGCCCTTTTTAACATTTCCTATTTACCCCGTGGCAATTCAATTGATCCCGGGAAAATATCGCAAATTCTAGGGACTCTAAACAAACCGGTTCAAAATATTTTTAGTAAACAAGGTACAAGTTTAAACCCTTTTTGAAAAAAATAGGCCCTTTTATAGAATAGTGTTCCCTTTTTGAAAAAATGTACCCTTTTTTAGAATAGTGTTATGGCCCGGCTTATAGTGTTATAGTTAGAATAGGGCCCGGCGACCCTTTTTTTTTCTAGAGTCAACACTAAGTGTCTTACTAATTCATATTAAATAATAAAAGAATTACAAATACTAAATTTTTTTATTTGGTATGTATGTTTTACATCACTATTTTCTTTTATATTTATCTGAAACTTGAAATTTATGTTGTCTAGTAATTTTAAAATTTTGTGATTATTTTAAAATGTAACAGTCAACAGCATATATAATATCAATTATAACAATACAGTACCTAAGATACGATACTATATAGTCAATATTTATTTTCCTTACAGATATTTCCTTCCTCTAAATCTGAAAACATTCACTAAACACTTCTTAAAAGTGCTTGCTGTCTGTTTGCATACCCCCCCCCCCCTCCCAAAAAAAAAAGAAAGTCTTTTTTGTTAATTATGAGCTTCATAAAGTCTGCACTTGTTTCTTTCCACCATTTTAGAGGATATTCCTTTCTATCAGTAATTTTTCTTATGATATTAATGGCGGATTTTGATTATAAAGAAGAGCAATTTGGCACAGTGAAACTCTCTTAAAGGCCATGGGGGGCATAGAAAGTGTTAAGAAGGGTCCCCTAGTGCATTGAAAGGATTAAAAAGGGCCGCCGGGCACTGCACCCTTCTAAAATGGCTTAGATTCAACACTAATGTAAGCCATAATATGAAAATTTTTTTTATTCTTTTGAAGCATTCCAAAACCTTATAAAAGTGGTATGAATTTTTTGTAAAATATTGAAATATAATCTTAATAACTTGAAATATATACAGGGTGATTATAATTAAAGTTTGTTTCAAAACGATCTAAAAAACGAACCACAGATTAGAATGACGTCAAAATTGAACAGAGTATCATTGAAGAAGGTGGTAAGAACATGAACCAAAAAAAATGTTCCATATTTTAGCGACAGATGGCGCTGTAAGCGTCAGAATTTCGACTAAAAATGTCTGCTTCAATGCTTCGTCTGTCCACAGAATTTACCACGGCCAATCATTGTCCACTTCCATGTGAGCAAGAAATTCCAAAGCAAAATCCTCTCTTGCTGCAGGTCAGAAGGAAACAACTCCTGCACATAGCAAATTTTGTACGGATAGCATTGCAGGATGTTTTGTAGAATGTTATGCACTGTGCTCACAGACCTGTCCAATGTTCCGGCAATTCTCCGTGCACTGCATGGTTGCACACTACCGCTCGACTCCTCCTGAACTGCTGTGGCTACTTCTTCAACTACCGCCAAATCACATCTTTTCCTTCCTCTACCAGACTGCACATCAAACGAACCTGCATTTCCGAATTTTTTCATCATTTTTACCAGACCCATGAAAGTCATCGGTCCAACGCCTTTTTTCATACGCTTGAGGGTCCTGAACTTCTGCAGAGCTACTGGTGCAGAATCACCGTTCTTGTAATAAAGCTTGGCAAGCAGAGCGGGGTCCTTCATTGAGACACTCATGGCGACCGTCTGAGATGCAAAATGAGGGAACTCCGTTTACCCAACGCTTTCATAACACCTGAAATGGCCGTGCGCATACCAGGTATTTTAATTTACATCTTCTGACGCTTACAGCGCCATCTGTCTCTAAAATTTGGAACTATTTTTTGGGTGGTGCATGTTCTTTCCCCCTCCTTCAATAACACATCGTTCAAATTTGACTTCATTCAAATCAGTGGTTCGTTTTTTAGAGCGTTTTGAAACTTAAACTTTAATTATAATCACTCTGTATTTAATGCTCTGATATTTATTACTACATCTTTATTATACATTTGTGTCTCAGAACTTGGCTATGATCTTGGCAAAATTGATCTCACTCTTGGCATAATCATAATTGCAGTAGCCTCTACAACAAAGAACTATGAGGGAAAGCATAAAACAAATTGAATGTCAAGCATAGCCAAGGGCAGTTTTATTAAAAGATGAAAAAATGTTACTTTTGGAGTGGAAAACATCTATTAGTTAGGGATAGAAAAAAACAGAACTTTTTAATTTAAAGTACTAACTGCAAATACAGACCATTAAATGGGTAATAATGCTGATATTTAATATTTTTAGATGTGATGTGAATTATGGGTCTGAATATTCATTCTTCAAATTATATTTACTTTCTTTGAATTAATATATTTTGGTTAGCATGTACACATGCACATGTGTAAAATTGAGATTTATGCAAAGTAATTTTGTAAAGTATATACAGGGTGTTTATAAAGTCCCGGACCCATTTTGATGTTTAATAACTCATAAAATAATAAAGATAGATAAAAATTAATAACATAAATGGTTAGATAGACTCAAAAAGTTTCATGACCCTTGTCAATGAACTTCCACATGTGCCCCCTTCGTCGCACGGAGAATATCAAGTCGATAGTCAATTTCACGCCAGGTAGCGGCAAGCATGTCGGCATCCACAGAGGCTATTGCGGTTGTAATTCTGGCTTTTAAGTCATCAATGTTCGACACTCTCCTCCTGTAAACATTGTCCTTTACAAATCCCCAAAGGAAAAAGTCCAGCGGCGTTATATCAGATGATCTGGGTAGCCAAGGAATTGGACCTCCTCGCCCAATCCATCTTCCTGGAAAATGGTCATTCAAAGAAGTACGAACGATGTTACCCCAATGAGGTGGTGCGCCATCTTGTTGCAAAATGACATGTGGCTAAAGCTCTTCTAGTTGTGGAAATACGAAGTTTTCCAACATTGTGTCGAACATTGATGACTTAAAAGCCAGAATTACAACCGCAATAGCCTCTGTGGATGCCGACATGCTTGCCGCTACCTGGCATGAAATTGACTATCGACTTGATATTCTCCGTGCGACGAAGGGGGCACACGTGGAAGTTCATTGACAAGGGTCATGAAACTTTTTGAGTCTATCTAACCATTTATGTTATTAATTTTAATCTATCTTTATTATTTTATGAGTTATTAAACATCAAAATGTGTCCGCGACTTTATAAACACCCTGTATAATAGGAGTAAAGTTAAAAGTTTTATAAGTATGAGCGGCCGTGATATGTTCTTGATTTGTTATTTGTATTACTAATTAGAGAACTTTATTATTTGCAACTTTTCTTATTTTTATAATTGCTAAATACATTTTATTAATTGCATGCAAAGTATAAAAATGTAAATTATGGTCCTTAATATCATCTAATTAGGTGTTTAGTTGTTCTGAAAACCTATAACTGTTGGTGGCGATTCTGTACCTTGATGAAGGAAAAGATATATAAATCCATTTTAAATAAATAATCTGATTTATTTTTAAATATTTTTTTCTTAAACCCTATATGTGACATTCTTTTATAATGTTTCACAAATTTTGTTCAATTAATTTTATTAATAAATTGATTTGCAATTTTTAACCTAATAGATCAGTGGTAAAGTAAAAATACTTGTTACATTTAATTTTAACTTTGTAATAAGATCGTGTATTGTAATTTACATATTGAATATGTAAGAAGCAATTGTCTTCGATAGAGAAATTAAAATATTGCAGGATTCATTTTATTTTATTGAAATAATCGTGATTGAAATTTATTTGACTAAAATGTTCAATGTTTTATCTGTATTTTACGATACAAAATATTATTTGCATATTACCTGTCATGTAGAGTAATTTGTAAATTTAATTGTTACTTCAATCTTTTTCATTTTAGGTAGCAGCAATATAAAGTATAAAAAATGCTAAGAACATTCTCTTAAAAATGGAATATGGAGTGTCTCGCACTGTTTGTATATTATTAACATAACTATATATATATATATACATATAAAATTAATTCTTATTGTACAATTTTTGTTTTAATAAATATTTTATTTAAGTAAACAAAGAATTTTATTTGTTATGTTTTGCCATTTTTTTTTTTACTGCTTCTCAATTTCTTATTTTATAAAGATTTCTTTCAATTTATAGCTTAAGTAATGAAAAAGGGGGGAGCTTAAAATGTTCTTTTTCTTTACTATATCTCAAATTTTGTACCAACATACGGGTTTTGAACTTTTTAAATGCAACAGAAAAAATGTCTGATAAAAAATTTATACTTACTGCTAACTAAATTTATACTTCAGGGCTAATTATCGTGCATTTTTAGTTATTTAAATTTTAAATACAAAATCAGATTACAGATAGTTTATTGAAGCTTCAGTAAAGAATTAATTACAAATTTGATTCTCCCATTAATCGGGGGGAAAATGTATAATTTCCCTCTTACAACTGATTGCAAATTAAAATTTATTGCTTTGTTAAAGATATTTCTATTTATTTTAGTTAAAAACCGTATTTTATTTCTACTTATATTTATACATTTTTTACTTTACATTTGCAAATCTTCACTACATAAATTTAAAAAAAAACTAGAATCCAGCATTTGTGGATTTTTATTCATAAATGGTGACTCTTTTTGCTGGCTTTTCAATTTAATCTTTTATAATGATTTCTTTAAGTTAAAATCTGTTATTGAATATTTATTTTAATTGCTAAAATGTGTAACAGGAAAACTTGAAAAACCAATAAAAATAGATTTATTAGACTGTTTATGTGTTTCTGCTCTATCCAAGCTATTATTATTCATTACTAATTTATTTTGATAATGGATCTAATAGCCAAAACATGTAAACAGTCTAATAAAACTATTTTTAATGTTTTCTTCTTTTAACAATTAAAATAAATAAATGATTTCTTTAATGCATTTAAAAAAAAAAAAAAAAAACTTGTTTTAAATTATTGAAAAAATATATATATATTTTTTTTCTGATGAAGTATTAATAAAGTAAGATAATTATAAAAATTTTAATGTTGTTTTAAGTTTTAACCTTAAAGCCCGGTAGCAGAAAGTTCGAGACGGGAGACGGGCGTCGCAGATTTTCTTTTCTCTTTTGCAGATTCTTTTTCACCGAACCTTTATTTTGCTTCGTATTATGTTTAGCTCTTTATTACTTAATACAAAAAGTTAAGATTATTATTAATAAAAATTTATAAAATGCCTAAAAACGCTACAGGTAAGTGATTGTTCGATTAATAAACGCTTCAGTTATAAAAATATTTTACCTGCAGATTATTTTTTGCCCCTGAATTATCTGTTGCAGACACTTGGAGAAATTTCTGCTACTGGGCCTTAAAGTAAAAATCTAAAAAAAAAAATTGTTTAAATGTGTCAGATAAATTTTTTTAATTTTGAAAGAAGTAAATTTTTCCTTTTTACTTTGTTCGTCTGAATTTCTAGAAAAATTTATTGTTTTAAAGTGAAAGTTTTTATGTTGTAATTCCCAAATTGCAACATAAAATCTTTTTAAATTGTGACAATACTTTAGACTGTTATGCTTTTTGTTTTTTCATGTATTAAAAAAAGGTAAATTTTCTCTATCACTAACAAATCATATTTTTTAGAGATGCAACGAATATTCGGCCCATTCGGCCTGTCTGCCGAATATTCGGCTTCGGCCGAATATCAAGTCCATTATTCGGCCTTGGCCGAATAATACTGTAATAAATGTTTTTATATTTACACAGTATAACTTTTTAATTTGACAATTTATATTCATCATATATAATGAAAATTTTATTTGAAATTTACTAACACTTTTTTTTCCATTAACTTTCATACTCCGAATGGGTTTTATCTACCCATTTTTATATAAGAGGCTAATTTAGGAATCATCTTAAAAAATTTTATGCTGTATCAGTAAGTACAAAAAGTATCTTTAATAAGCTAACATAATCTGTTAAATTTAAAATTAATCTATTCAAAATTGTTTTAATACAGCTGTACAAGCTAATTCAATTTTTTTTTTTTATCATAATGGGAAGTTTAACATTTAACCCATGTTACATAAAAAAATATTTCTTTCAATAATATTTTGATTTATACCTATAAAAAGAACATGAATATATGATTGATTAGATATAGATGTCTTATATGTATAAGATATTTAAGTCGTATATGTTGCTGTTGCAATAAGGCTTTTAGTAAAATACGCTTAAAAGTTAAATATAATTTAAGTGATTTTTTTAAGTCTGTTACTATTTCTTATTAAATAATGAAAGAAATGTAAATACTAAATTCTTTTAATTAGTATGCATTTACGTTTTAGATATTTTTTTCAAGAATAGCATTGTAATGCCTTAAAAAACAGTTAATGTTTTCAATAAATGTAGATTGTGATGCAGAAATAATAATTCAGCATTCCAGGTGATAGTCTATTTTTTTTTTTTTTTTTTTTTCGTAAATGTTACCTGTTTCTGAAAATAATCTCTCACTATATACGGTATTTCCTGGTGCAGAAAGGTACTTTTGGGCTAATTGTGAAAGGTTTGGAAAGTCTTCCGAATTTTTCGCCCACCACTCCAAAGGACACTGTTGTCTTTCTAGTAGTGGCTGGGAAAGAAAATTACTAATTTCTTTTACTTCTTCACATTGAGGGGCACTTTCTATAGAGGCTTCACTGCTGACAGCAAAGAAAAAAAATAATAAAGATAAATAAAAATTTTGTTAATTGTGAGCTTTATAAAGTCTACAATGATTTCTTTCCACCATTTTAGAGGATATTCCTTTCACCTTTTCTATCAGTGGTTTTTCTTAAGATATGAAGATTTATTTTTTATTTCATCTGAAAGCTGAAACTTATGTTTCCTAGTACTTTTAAAATTTTGTCATTATTTTAAAATGTAACAACAACACACATAATATCTATTAAAATGTAACTAGACAGTACTCGATGAGGAACTTTTGCTAAGAATTTTTTGGGGGGTTTGAATATTTGAGATTTTTTGTTTGAGAATTTGAGATTGAGGCAATTTTTAGGCCGAACATAGCCGAATATTTTTTTCAGAGTAAAATAATGCTTTAAAAAATTAAAAATTTGTATATAAATAATTTTTTAAAAGAAAACAATATATTTTAATTGTGAAATATACAAGAATTGTGCATATAGTGCATACTATATTTTGTTTTTAGGCAAAAATAAGTTCATTATTCGGCGGCCGAATATTCGGCTGTAACTTGGCCGAATATTCGGTATTCGGTTATTCGGCCAAACCACTATTCGTTGCATCACTAATCTGTATCATTGAAAAAAATCTCCCATTTTATTAGCACTTATTTACTGAGATCAATGGCAGTCTTAAACATGTCATCATTGTAAGTATACTGTAGTGTAAAAGAGTACAATGGCATTAATAATGTATAAAGTACAATTGAATTCAGAAATTTAAGTACAAACTTTTATATAGTTGCAGACCTGCATTTTTTGTGATTTTGTTGTATATATTAAATTTTTTTTTGTAGTTGTAAAAATATTATTTTTTGAAAAGAGATCTACTAAAGAAAGAAAATTTAATAATAATCAGTGAAATATGTAGTGGTGTACCGAGTAGCACTTTGGCCGAGTAACCGAGTACTCGGCCACTGACTACTCGACCGAATACCGAGTAGTTGTGTAATAAAAAAAAAAAAACACTGATGTGCACATAATGTGAGGTTAGGTGTTCATATGTGTGTACATATATATATATATATATAATATGCATATATAGTATATATAAATTAACTAATTAAATTTGAAATTCATTTGTGCACCTTTTAAAGACAATTTTTGACAATTCAAAACAGTAGCGAAAAAAGGAGAATTGACACATAACAAGTACAATTATTAACCAATATAAAATTAAAACATTCTTCAACCCTCCAATTTATTCCGATACCTGAAATTTGTCTATCAAAAATTTAAATGTTTATTGGTTACTGTAACAATTCATTGAATAATGCAAAACATTTCATATTTATTTTGTAACTGTACATTATTTTCTTTTGATTAAAAATAAAACAGAGAAAAATAAAAAGAGAGGTACAAAAAGAGATAGATACAGGCTTTCTTAACCCATTTATGAATAGCGTCCCATTTTTGGGACGTTTCAAATTTTAATGCATTTGTATAATTTTCTTCTTCTTTATAACATGAAAATTGCATGAAATCATTATTTATAAATGTCTTTATCTATAACTGAGAGATGACAGCACAAGGTGGATATTTATTTGCTTAAATTAAGGCTTTTTTCGGTGTTTATAGATTTTTCATTTTTCAAGAGGGCGAAATGTAAAAAGTAAGTTTATTTGTATTTTTTCTATCATGGACCCAAAATCGCAAGTTATAATCTTAGCTTGTGGACTTTTTAAATACGTATTTTTTTAAATTGCGAAATTAAATGTTCAAGCTTATTTTTTATGCATTTTTGTAATGTACAAAATATAGGATTCTAGGCACAAATGGGCACATATTTTTGTTAGAAATTTAGGAGACAGTTATTTATGCAATCTCCTTTCGAAGGTATTTATGAAATAAATTGTTATTAAGTCTGCAATACGATTATTCTTATTTTATTATTAATAATAGTTATAACGTTATTAGTCTCTGCAAAGAAATAAATATATATATTTTTTGTAGTTCATTAAAATACTAATTATAGTACATAATATACAATTTAAAAACATTTTAAATATAAATATAGGCAAAATATATAATTATGCATATTATTCTACTAGAAATACTCATATTTAGTTCTTTTACATTTTATCAAATAAATATAAAAAAAATTAAGCTTAATTTTTTTTTAGTATTTTTCCAGTTCATTTTGCAACATTTTAAAGTGATTTTACCAAAAAATTTGAGAAAACAAAAATTCAGGCACAAATGGGTTAACAGAAGACTTATGTAAAACTTACACTCCATCTGCATGGTGGGGGGGGGGAGAGAGAGAGAGAAAAAACTTTCCGATTATGTGCAACCTTGCAAAAAAAATTCTTATGTGCACCTTCAACCACTGTTTATTCTGAACGTATATTTTCAGAGGCAGGCCAAATTTATAGTAGTAAAAGAAATGCCCTGTCTACTGATAATGTAGAACGTTTGGTGTTTTTGCACCATAATTTGAAATATAATAAATTTAATTATTAATTTTTTTATTACATTTATTGTATTTTCAGTTTTTTTTTTATCCAAAATAAGTCTTTTCTGTTTTCCTATATATTTAAAAAGAACTTATTTTTATTTGTATAAATGTGAAGGTAAATTTTAATCTGGAATTATTTTATGAGGGTTTTTGTTCTTAACTTTTTCTATATTTTGTAGACATATTGTTAAATACCGAGTAAATAGTTTTATGAATTATTGCATATATTATACATTGATATTCGAATAACTTTTTACAGATCAGTTTTAAATTCATATGCTTAAAAAATGAAATTCTTACAACTACTCGGTATTGGCCAAGTATTCGGCCAAAATTTCACCGAGTACCGAGTATTTACCGAGTACTCGGTACGGCTCTAGAAATATGCATACTTTTGCTTTTATTTTTGAAGAATAAAAGTTAATTGGTTTAAGAAGATTTGGAGTCTATAAACATTTCAGAATTACTCAATTGTATTATGTATATATATAATAATTAATATAAGTAATATTTTGACAAAATATGAATGGAATATTTTTTACTTATGTAACGCGATTTCATACAGTCATATACATTTCATAAATTTTATTATTTTTAAAATGAAATGATACATTATGATATTTGGTGGGCAGTAATAAAAAATTGAAAAATATTCAGTTTGATCTTGTAAATTTCATAATGCTTCTAATGACTGGTTGTACTAACTCTTCATCAGTAGGAAAATTATTAAAAGTTTAATATCATCAGAATAAACTATGAAATCATTTTAGCTTAATACAAGACACTTGTAATCTTGTTTTAAGTTCTAAATAAAATTGTTTAAATATTTCTTTCATCTGATGTGATTTAGATTCCTTCACTTTTTATATAAAAGTGGATATGTAATTAGATTAATAAAAATATTTTGATTCTTATTACAATTGCTTATTGTAAAAAAATACTGTTTAAAAAAAAATAAAAATTAAAGGAAAAAAATGAAAATTAACGTATAATGCAATGCTAGGTAAAGTGTTTGCAAACTCTCTAAATGTTGCACTAAATTTAAACTTTAATTTTTTTTTTCCTAATCAAAATTAATTTTGACAACAGATGGTCAAACATATTTTGACCTGGACATTAAAACTAGCACACATAAGTACCGACTTCACGGAGCAAAATAGGCAGTTGGACATAATACGAACTACTAGTTTAAATAATTTTTGTCTGAATTTAATCACTGATTAATTAAGACAAAAATAACATTTAAAAATGAATAATGGAAGTTTGTCAGATTTAATCCATCACCCCCACGAAGTTGGTGCTTATTCAAATACAGCTCTGCTTTCAAAGAGCAAAGTAGATTTTGGATGTGGAGAATGAAATTAATGTTTAATAATTTCATTTGATTTTTAAGTTTTTAACTTTTAAAGAAGCATGTGACATCAATGATTCATTGAATTTGTTTTAATGTATTGGACTCTTTTTAATTAACAAAATTTTTATGGCAACTTGAGAGAATGAAAAACTATATAAGGACTACATGAATAAACAATTTTTGTTTTATGTAAATTTAATTGAATATTCATCATTGTAGATTATATTTATTGGCAGGAGCAACTAGAATACATTTTTTATTATTATTGTGCACAATAAGTTAGGTAAGGGAGGAACTTTTAATTAGTGTATATATTATGACATTAGAATGCACAACAGATCTGAAAAGATTAATAATAAAATTTACTGCAGATCAAGAAATTTCATTTTTTTTTTCTTTACATTTGACATTGCAGGTGGTTTTTAGAACACAGAGTAAACATGTAGAAATTGGGTGATAAATTTAGATAATGTTTACTGTATGTCCTAAGAATCAACTGTGATATCTTTTTTTTAGCTCAAGAAAGAGAGCGCCCTCTAGCAGGGAAGATAAAAACTAAAATGAATAGTTGGAAATTATGCATTTTCATTGATGTAGAACTAGCAAAAGTATGTCAGGTACTATTTGTATAATAAAAAGGGAAGGAAGAGTGCTCTCTATTAGAAAAGATGGGAACTAAAATGAAGTAGTGGAGAAAATAATTATACGTACAAAGTTGAAAGTTGCATAAAAAATCAGATAATTAGAAGACAAAAAAAAAAAAAAAAAAAAAAAAAAAACTAAGAAACACTATGTGCATTGTAAAAACAGTGCCATATGGTGGTGGGGGCAACAGTCTGCTAAATCTTAGACAAATTGTTCAAATGAAAGAGAAATTTAGGGAAAGATAGGGCATAGGAGCCTAAAAAGGTAAAAACCCAGAATGGAAAAGCAGTATAAAGGTGCGAAGGTAGGTAAATTTTTAAATGAGGGGTAAAATACCTTAATAGCTCTGAATCCCTGCTGAAAATATGCCTCCCTATTCATATGCATCATGTTATCTGCTCTAAATGCAATCCAAAATGTATAACGTGATGTTTTGAAGGTGTATATAAACATATGCCTTGAATGTGTTTCAAAAAGCGATGCGTGTGAAAAGCATTGCAAATGTATTTTACTATGCTAGAAGCACCTGGAAACACATGGGCACTTTTTTTCACATTGAAAAGTACAACATTTTTTTAGTTGGTTATTTACGTCCTGTAATGTGTAGCGGGGATTTGCAGTTTAGTTGAGAGTACAATAACTATATGTACTAAATGTATCTGAGTATAAAAAAGCTGTTTAGTGCAGCATAAATGAACTCTGCTAAGCCCTATGGGAAATAATATTAGTAGCATTGGTGATTTTCCATGTATGTAAAAAAAAAAAAAAAAAAAAAAAAAAAAAAAAAAAAAAAAAATTGTCAATTGAAAGGGTGCCTTCAAAACAACACTCGTGTTTCTACTAAATTAAGGGATTAATGTGGTCCTGAATATAGAAGGATTAAATTCTAACCTACAATATTTGGAAATGTTGAATTAGTTGTTAGTAGATAAAATGTAGCAATTGTTTTGCTTAGAAAAGAGAATCACAGAATCATTACCAGACAAGACACATCGTCTGTTTTGCAAGAAAAATTTAAGAAACAAAACATTGATGATAGATTCAGGCCAAGGAGGATCCAATATCTTTTCATAGCTCCAGAATAATGTTACATATGTACAGACCTAGAATATATTCTAGGTATTGTATTTCTGGTATCAGGAATACTAATAGCATAAAGTAAGAAATAATAGTGACTTCTTCGGAAAATATTAGTAACATACTTGGAAATGTTATTAATAATTTCTTAAATCGTTACACTTGGATAGGAAAATCATAATATTGTTCTCGAAATGTGCTCAGAAAGCTTAATATGTTATTCAGAAATGTTCCATTCCCGGAGAAGTCGCAGAGAAATCATATTTAGAAACGTTAAGGCTCTTTATCAGTCAGACAGCAAATTCCCCTCTCAATGCTAAACCTATGGGCTTAGAATGCATCCATGTTTTTCAAATTTCTCCAAGAAAAATTAAAATTTTTGCCTTCTATTTCCTGTATGCTCTTCTTGAAGAATGTTTCTTTCATTTTTAATTGACGATATATTTTTAAAATACATTGTTAGTTTTATTTAACGTGTTAAAATCTTTCTTACAACTTGCCTGCTTCGCGTAGGTTTTAACACTTAAAATATAAATTTTAGAAACATTTTAGCAAATAAAAAAGAAAGATACATTCTTTAAGAAGAGCCTACAGAAAACAGATGGTAAAAAAATTAATTTTTTGCGGGAAGAATTTGAAAAATATGGATGTATTTCAAGCCCATTGGAGAGGGAAAGTTGCGCCCTGACTGATAACAAGCCTTAAATATAAATTCAGAAACCTTATTTAACATAAGCAGAAAGGCTTCCGAAATATACAGGGACATTTCTGAAAAATGCAGAAACGGTTCCGAAGTACGCGGAATCTTTTCAGAAATGTTTCCAAATTATGTAGAGACATTTCCAAAAAATACAGGAAGTTTTCCGAAACACACAGTAATATTTCTGAAATATATAGTATGATTTTCAAAATACACTGAAACATTTACAAAAAATACAGGAAAGTTTCCGAAATATAACGGAAGGTTTCGGAATTATGCAGAAACATTTCAGAAAAATACGGGAAGGATTCCGAAATATACAGCAACATTTACGGAAAATACAGGAAAGTTTCCGAAATATAAAGAAAGGTTTCCGAATTATGCAGCAACATTTCAGAAATATACAGAAAGGTTTCCGATGTATGCAGAAACGTTACTGAATATCTGACTGAAATATAAAGAAACGTTTCCGAAATGCACGTAAATGTTTCCAAAATACACAGAAATATTTGTGAATATTTGACCGAAATATGCGGAAACGTTTGTGAACATTTGACCGAAATATGCGGAAACGTAACAGAACTGGTGGGCCACATTGCTGCCCCACCAGATAGAGTAACGTTTCCGAGTTTTTTTTTACAGTGTAATGGTTTATAATGGTTTTATATGTATACGAATATATACAGCGTGAGACCTAAATTTCTGTAGAAATGGTTAAATCAGCGACTAATTTCTTTTTCGTTTTCAGGAAGAATAACCAATTAAAAACAGATGCCACTAACGAAGGTAGAATGGACTGACATTATTTTATTGGCTGGGAGTGGTACCACCCGTCATGTAACGCGTTTTGACTTTTCACGCTTAAACCTCTGCAATAGAGTTTTGTTAAGCCGCTAAATTTTTCCTTACTTTTTCTTTTAATTCCGCAAGATTTGAATTCCTCATATTCTTTTAACAGAAATTTTTTTGTTTTTCAATGTATTGTGTATTTGAGTTTTGCCACAATTAAAATGTGCCGCCAATTTCCTCCTTGATGTTCCATTCTTGTGTGCTCTTAAAACTTTCTCTTTGTCTTCCAAAATTAACACAATTCTATTAGGCATGATCTAAATTGCTGTACCAAGCATTCAGCGAGAAAAACACGATATGCACCGTGTTATAACTTCCACTGTTAAACAAAACTGAGGTGATAAAAAGTGGCAATCTTTCCAGGGAAAGCAACAGAATCGAGATAAACTGGAATCTGGACCATACCCCACTCTTCCACTTAAAAAATACTCATTCACTTTTCTGGTGTTTGTTACTTGGCCAAGTCTAGGAATGGGGACGATAGTCCTTCTCTCTCCAATACTAACTATTCCTCCGTAACTACACTGGCATTGCACTGGTAATGCACGAGAACCAGTTTTTTCCTCCTAAACAGGGGTAAGAGATGACCTTGATTTGCCACGTCTAAGGAAGCAGACTTAGCTGAGCGTGTGTTCCGGAGAGAAGTGGAATTTCGAGATTTCCCCATGGAAAGGAAAATAATCCTACTCTTCCACCGAAAACTTGAAAAGTGGGTCTTTCAGGGAGGGAGACGGGAAACAGTAGTCTTTTAATGGAGTAAAATTAACACTGAGCCTATAGCCAAAAGTTATAAGCCATAAATAAATGGTCTTTATGAGAGGTGGTCTTTCAGAGAGGTTTGACTGTATTATATTTTTGTAAACCTTTCTAGATACAGTTACTAAAATTACGGGAAACAAAAGTAACTTTTGTTTCAAAAATGCTTCTTTTAACCCCTTAATTCTTGCTCCCGTCAATATCACGGGCTGTGGTGTCGTTCGTTATTTCTCGTGCCCGTCATATTTCCGGGGCTGGAGATTTAATTGCTGGCAAAACTTCTGAAACCAGAAAAATTTAACTGGTATTTCCGTGAGAAGTCTTTGAATGTTGCCATTTAGGTTTGGCTTTCGGAGCTAATTGTGATGTTGGACTTCGTATTGCGTGTTTCGAATATATCACTCACGAAAATTATTAATAATCAAAATTTAATATATTACTTGTAAAACATTCTGTGATGATGATAAATAAATATCTAAGATGTGAAAAATTAAGGCCTTATTCGCATTAATTTGTATGGCGTAAAACAAACATTAAAACATAGAACTCTTGCATGATGGCTTTTTCACAAATGTGAATTTGTTCTATAAAATCTGTTTTTTCGCCTTAAAAAAACTAACTGCATATTTTATTTAGAAACCTTATAATTATTCGATTTCTGTAATTAAAAAAATAGGTACATTTTTTATAGTTTTTCCAAATATTAAGCGATCCTTAAGGGGTTAATCACAGAAATCTAATGATTTCTGAAGATAAAGGGAATTTCTGAATCGTAGGTAAATCGGAAAAAGAGATATTATATTTTCGTAATATTTTCTTTCTAGATACAGTTGCTAAAATTACAGGAAACAAAAGTAACATTTGTTTCAGAAATGGTTCTTTTAATCTCGGAAATCTATTGGTTTTATGAAGATAAAGGGAATTTTTGAATAGTAGGTAACTCGGAAAAGATATATTATGTTTTTGTAAACCTTTCTTTCTAGATCAAGAAACATTTGTCTTTTTTTACAGCGTATGGTAATCTCAGTGATGGTAATGAGGTGGGATGACCTAATTCAACGTTAGTTCAGAAATTAAAAGTGTTAAACAAGTGGTTATACAATGGTATTCTGAAATTCTGATGAGCTGCTTATTCTGGTAACTTTTTAATTGAAAAATTGCATTTCCTTAGGGGGATCTGTGCCCCTGAACACCCCCGTAGTCTATTTAAATTTACATTCGTAATTTTTTATTGATTGTGCAGAAGGTAATAGTATATCTTAGATTTTTTTTTAACACTATAATTTATAAGGATAAGCAAAAGTTTTTAAAAAATTAAAAATTAAAACCTCATGTTAACCCAATGCAGACGATAAATCTTGAAGTGACGCCAAAAATGTAACCTTAAAATCCGCCACATTTGGCCCAAACACTAAGCAACGTGTACGGGAGAGAAAATTTTTGTGGAACACTGGTTTATTTGATTAAAAATGTATTTTGTGTAACAAATAAACAACAGGTAGGCAATTTTTCAACATAACTTTTTATTAATTTTTTTATTTTTTATCTGTTGACAGCACCGGAATAAAGATTGCAAAAAACTCTAGGACCTACGTCAACTGGAGTGTCGTTGACAATGCCAAGAATTAGTCTCTTACACACAAGATGACAAAATGTTACTAGACAGATGGCGCTGACTTACTTTCAAGCACACAATGCACTGCAGTGTTTTAAAAACATTTCAGTCATGAAATTTTTTTATTAGAATTTATAATTATATAAACATTAAAAAACATTATTCTAAACATTAAAAAACACAATTTATCCTTTAATAATTTGTTTCAAAACATCAACCAAAATTTCAAACGAAACTCTAATCCTTGATTTTCTACCATTTCACTTGTTTCAACATCAATTTCTCTAGAATAATATAAATGGATTTTGATTTTAAAAATTCATTTAATAACATGTCTTGAAAAAAGTTTAACAAAACATAACTGAATAAATGAGTAAAAAAAATATATGCACTAAAATATTTTGATTAAATTTATTAAATTAATAAAAAACCCACACATTTTATAACCTAAGATTAAATTATTTTATGTCTAAGTTAAGAAACCAAAAATTTCAATAAATTAAGAACATATACACTTAGATTAAATATACTGGCTCACCATTCTGAATTAGTTCGTATTTTTGTTTTTGCGATTATTAAAGTTTTTATATTAACCAAATAATATAAAAACATTAAAATGAAAATAATTTAATGAAATTCGTGAATTAGAAATTAAAATTTATCTAACTGAAAAAATACCTTAAATAATTTGAATAAATACAAATTTTGTCAAATTGATGGTGATACTTTACATTTAATGATTTTTTGAATAATATTATAGGCTTTAAAAATATTTTTCATTTCAGCTGTATTGCAAAACTTTCTTCTTTTTCTATAGTCAGCGCCTTGTAGGTATATTTCACATTATATACTCAGAAAAACACTTAAATATAAGTTTATACAGGACTTAGACGACCATTTCTTAAAGTTTTGTCAATTTTGAATCGTATCTGTATAGCAAAACCAGAGCTTTCTTAGATTGTAGAATTCTGATACTTTTTTGCAATGCATCTCGAAAAGAAAGTTAGTTAAAATGAAACTTCTTTATTTCTTTTTCTTTTCTTTATATGCATGAAATAGTCTAAAATTGTGACGTCATTTCAAGTACGAGGATGCAAAAGAATGACCTGCTCCCGTCTGTTGCACTGAATTACATATAAATGCAAGAATGTACTATGTGTTGAGATTTATGCCTAAATTGATACGCTAAGAGGTTCGCCTTAATTTTTATATTTACTAGGAGGGTGTGCGTGCGTAAACGTGGGGGGTGGGGGGTAGCGAAATCATCCTTCTTCCATCTACTAGCAATGCAGAGACATTTCATAGGGCATTCCCTTCTACGGATTTTATATACATGTATCGCATATATACGGCAGTGTTTCAACGACCAAGTATAGAATTGAAGCCTTCAGTTTTCTAGCCATTCAGCCACTGAGGATCTTACTTATTAGTACAGAGAAAAAATTTGGGCAGAAAGGTCCATCTATGACTGCAATGCATGCAAATAATACTACATCCTATATCCATTACAGTACCATTATAAGAGAGTAACCCTACGCGCACGGGGCACATGCCCACATTGAAGTTTTGTCCAAACTACTGCAACCCGCATTTTCCCAAATAGACAGAACTTTGCGTTACTTAAGACGCAGTAGTAGTCAAGCCGTGTAGACTAGTTTATGTGAGTGAATAAGAATGTTTTTCTTATTCTATATCGAATTGATCGAGTTAAAAAATTTCAATTCCTAATAAACAAAATGTTAAATACACAGACATTGGCGACTTATTTGAAATAGTTTAGTGAAAAATATATATTAAAACATCATGTTTCATTTTATCTAGCTATTTACTTAATAATTATTAAAATTTTGTATATGTACATACAACATTGTATGTGCTATCCAAATAATTGAAAAACACTTTAGATGATATATATTTTAATTACATGACCAATGAAGAATAAATCTAGCATCGTATTCACAAATAAAAGTACTAGAAATAATTCAATCGGTCAATTAATTTTTTTATTTTCTTTTAACATGAAGACATATTTTGGAGATACTAAATGCTATTTTAATAATGTAAATGATTCTTAACAAATTAATTGATTAATAACTGACTGAAGTTGCATAGAAACTTTAAATACTTGAGTGAAGAAATTATATAAATATGTACTGTTTTGGCTATAATGACAGTCCTCGTATTATTATCAAAGAATTTTGTGTAAAGATACTACCAAACAATGAAATTTACTGACCGTATGGCGCTACGTTCTTATAAAGGTACAACAATCTCCATTTCTCGAAGTATTAATTTTTTTCAAGAACTCTTTCGCCTACGTTGGTCAATTTCGTTCATAATTTATGAACAAGTTTTATAGCCTAAATATAGCTCTAAATATGATAATAATCTCTCTAAAAGGTTCAACCTCTTTTATTAAAATTATTCTGGAATTTTATATTTATATTACTTTATGATCTAATAACAGAATTATTTATTATACATGAACTAATAAAATCAATTATAAGCTATATTTTTGAGTGAAAAATATATAGTTCATTCAGCGAGTGAGAATTTTTGCATTCATGGACAAACCTCTGAAATCAACGTAATAAACTGAAGGTTGTGCACGTGGATCGAGACTTTGTAATGGAACAGCGTACTGCGAACTAACATGTTTATGATTGTAATTTTCTTTCTTTTACATTTTAAGCATATGGAGCAATAAAAACGAAGCATAAGCTATAGCATATACCACATTTCTAACTTAAACTATGCTGCTATTGAATAGAGCTCATATTCCAAGAGCCGACAGCACAAAAACCTATGTTATCAAGCCCAAGAAAAAAACCCCTTTATTTTATGGAAGAGTAGAAGTAGGGGAATCTAATGATTGATGTCTGACGGAAGAGAAGTGGTGCATAAGCCAAAAGTTAATACCACTAGTGGTTGACTCGTAGGTTTATCATTGTGTTTGTCCTACAAACAAACATATGAGAACATGGAGGACTGGGAGCAGGAAAATACAATGATAAACCTACGAGTCAACCATTGGTGGTATAAATTTTTGGCTTATGCACCACTTCATTTCCGGCAGACATGAATCATTAGATTCCTCTACTTCTACTCTTCCATAAAATAAAGGTTTTTTTCTTGTGCTTGATAACATAGGTTTTTGCGCTGACGGCTTTTGGACTATCAGTAATGCGTTGTAGATTTTGCAACATGTGAAGCAATTATAGATGAAAAAGCATAGAAAGTTGATAATTTGTTTCTAACTCTTTGTTGAAAATGTGAAAATAAAAACCAGATGCCACTGCTACACTGTTAAAAATATCGTGAAAAATTACCTCTGTTTATAAAGGCTATCTGTTTTCTGACCAATGAGAACGCTACTTAAGCGCCTATGGAGCGTTCTCATCGGTCAGAAAATAGATAGCCTTTAAACACAGAGGTAATTTTTCACGATATTTTTAACAGTGTAGATAGCATCTCCCACTGGTAAAGTGAAATGAAGTTATGTGAGTGTTTATGACTAAACCACCAGTGAAATGCAAGTTCTAGAATTGTGATGTAAGCTTCGAAACGAAACAGAAATTATAATGTACAAAAGTGTATTTTTGAAAGAGAGATCCTAATAATATCATGTAAGTTTAGGAATCAAAAGCTTGTTGATTTTATATGAGAATAGAACTGGTAATCATAGGAAATATTCGTAACCGGCAAAATTAGAAAGAAGCCAAGTTTTGATACCCCTTTGACGTCTTCAATTTTAGAGATTCTTGCTAAGAGTAATAAGGTGAATTGGAAGTAAAATGGCTCGAAGTTTAAAACGTACATCAAATATAAGTCGCTTTGAATTATGGAAGAAGTGATCGAATATGTCCAGTATAAACCCATTACAAAACATATAATATTGCGAGTACTTGATTGTTTAGTTGATTGAATTTGTACATTTCTGTTCCTTTGCATAAACTAGCAAACGCACACACAAAATAAATGGTAAATCTCATTGAAAGAAAATCATATATGATGTGTAGAGGTACAACCTTGACTACAGAGCATGCACAAAACAATTCACTTGTACCTAAGGAAGATAAGTAATATCTACCTATATTTTAATTTAAGAGTTTTAAATTTATCTTAATTTAGCAATATTTACAAACTAGGAAAGTATTGATTTGAAAGTTAATTAATTAATAAATGCGAATTTTTCTCCAGAGCTTCTATTTTAATAGATTTATATAGATTTTTTTTTTACGCATGCTCTGTCACACTCATGCAGACATACAAATATATTTTGATAATAATATCACATGACATGGCTGTGACATAAAAATCACAATATCTGAACTCTTTTTAAAAAAGTTTTTGCTCTTCTTAACACTTGAAGGAAATGTAACAAATTTATTTAAAGTAGAGCTACTCTAAAGAAAACACCTTTTCAATGTATGAATATACGCATACTTCTATATGTATTGTTCCCATTTAATATATTTGAAATCGGGTGCTAATTATATTGAATTATCCAAACTATTATATTATTTTGTTAAATAAAATCAATAAAATTTAAGTGCCGTCATATTTATTATCGATTTCAAAATATCAAACAGGAATCATAGTACAAAATGGAAAGTTAAAGAAAATTCTGCTAGATTTCCATTTATCCTTAAACTTAAAACGAGATTTTGTTCCCATAAAACATTGGTACTTTTCCAGTATATGGGGCCTTGGCGAGTTAGAGATAGTAGGCTTGGCGAGAAAAGGGAAATTTTGATGCATATTTTGCGGCAACCTATCTCATATGCAAAAGCAATTTTTTTAATATTTAGACCTTTTTTTAATATAAACAAGCCATTTGCTGACCTTTGTATGAAAACAGAAGTAAATTGTACATAAAAAACAGCAATTATAATAATATATATATATACACATATAAACACATAAAGGTTCCTTATGACTGTTTTCATAGTTGTTTACATCCTTTGGGAACAAATCTTACTTTTTAGAGCCCAAATTGTGCCAAGCTTTAAAAAAACTGCCAAGCCCTTTATGCTGGAAAGTAGCAATTTATATTTTTCTGAAAAGTTTTCCTTCTCTGAATATACATTTAGTATTTTTTCGAAAGAATGTCTTTTCCATTTATTTAAATAGCAATGTTAATGTTTGGATTTTAAAAATTTTAACTTATTTGGTTTGTCAATTTATCTGAGGAATTTTATTTAATAATATATTTTTAATAGGATTATTTTATAATTTGTTCAAATAATACTTCTGTTTCCTCTGTTTAATTGAAATAAAAGTTTAATATAGACATGGATTTATTCGTAATATCGATAAAATAACGACTTTCTAATTACAGGGATTTTAAGATAACATTTTTAGGTTTAACCCTTTCAGGGGGAAAGCATTTTCAATGCTAAAGTGTTGAACTAAATGAATGGCACCGGAATTTACTAACAAATTTATTTGGAAATAAGAAAAAGACTTTATTTTACATAATATCAAATGACAAATATTTTACTAAAATTCTGGTGCCAATGTTGCGTTTGTAAATTAAAATTATGTGGTTTCATAAATATACCACTGCCCCTGAAAGGGTTAATTAAAAAATTACACAAAATATGTTTAAAGAATTTTTATCATATAGTTAAAAAAATTAAAAATGATCATTTTGATTAATTGAAACATTTTTGTGTAGTTAAATTGTACTTTATATCTAGTAGATATGAAGTTGAAACAGAAATTTTGAAAATTTTGAGAAATCTAATAGAATTTCCTCAAGTTCTCTTGAAAGAAATTAAAACTTTCTTTTGCTACAGAAGATTACTACTCTAGAAGTTTGAGGTATTCACAATATCTTTTCTATTTTCATAAAATGAATTTTTTTTTCTTTTGTTCCAATAAACCCCTGCCATATACAGAAATAAGCCGGTCAAGAGCATTTTAAAAATTAAATAGCTATAATAATTCATAAAAACAACAAAATATAAACTTGGTCTGCAGGAATATATATTTTCTTAAACTGATTTGAGCTATATTAATTTACAAAAGTTTTATTCTATATGTATATCTATATGTATGTAATCTTTTTCCATTTAAATTAGTAAATCATAATATGAATCGACACAAAAATGAAAACTAATTGTCTCTTTAATTATGTTAAACTAACTTCTTATAGTATTGTAAAATGTACAGAATACATAAAACTGTGAAAAATAATAAGAAAAGAATATATACATATACTATATGTGGGTAGGTTCTAAAACAATTAATATCAATTTTTAAATGAAACGACTTGGGTTTAAAAACTAATTTGTTTAATAAACTAATAGTATTGTACTCAAAATAATTAGATATCATAGATATTTTTTCTTTTTTATTCATATTTTTTAAGGGTTTATTATTACATACGGGAACATAAACTATCAAAAATCAACATTGACGCTGACAAAAAGAAGAAAAACATGCTAAAATTTGTTAAAACGTGTGTTAAAATTTTTTAAAATATGTTAAAAATAAATTAAGTGCAAACTTCACTGTATTTAAGGCAAAACTAAAAATGATATCCAAAATTTGCGAATTCTTCAATCTGTCTATTGTGATTAATTAAAAATCAGATCCTATTCAGAAATATAATACTATTAGATTAATAGTGCTCTATGCCATTCTGTTAAAAGTAGTACATAACATTTAAATCAATAATTTTTAAAGAAAAATAAAATAGGAAATACTTTCAAACTTCTAGAGACTAGTCCGTAATTCATTGCTAATGTAGGATGATATGATGTAACACACTATTTTTTATGCATCTATGCACATATCTTACATTCAAATATATTATAGGTTATTTTTTTCACAATAAAATACATTAAATTTGATGACAATTATTTTGCTCATCGACTTTTTAAAACAAAATCGATGGTAAACACTGATGCTACATTTGAAAAACTAAAAAAAGCATATGCAAATTCTTTCTACTACAAAAATTATTGCTTTATCTAGAGAAACAAAAATACTATTACAAACATTTATTATTTTTTATTATATATGTAATTTAAAATATTTAATATCTGAATGAAAAATAGTTAGTATCTGAAACAAATCTTCAAAAGAAAATCTGAAATTCAAAAATTTCACATGAACATTTGGTTTTTTCGTTAAAACGGATATGTAAAACAATACATTCAAATATAATATTTAAAGACAAAATTTAGTATACAAATATATTATGCGTAAGTATAAAGAAGACAAAAAACTGCATGATGATAATAAGTCGTGAAAAATACAGTCTTTCGATTTTGATAAATAGTTATGAATATAAATAATTAAGAAGTTGAGGAACATAAATGTACTTCCGATTAAAACGTTCAATTAAATATACATAAAGAATATGGTTTTTATAAATACGAATCGATCAAAATACATTCATAAAAAAGTTAATAAACTTGTAAATATGCATTTATAAAAATGTTTCAGACATAAAAGCAAAATTTTAATAAGAAAAATAAATTTCAATAATTGTAATGAAAGTCCTTTAAATTTGATACTGTGCTGAAATGTACAAAGTACTCAAAGATGATAATGGTTGCCATTTTCTAAAATGTATTGTGTTTTTCTTAATATTTAATATATATATATATATATATATATATATATAAATTTTTTCAAAGAGAAAAAAGAAATGAGGGTAAAAATGATTTTTAAATTAAAATTACGTCACTAAACCGATTGTTTTAAAACTAATCACATATATGCAGTGTGCATAAAGGATTCCCGAAGTTCAAATTTGAATAAATTATTTCATACTATTTAATAGTAAATGAATTATTCATAATATTAGTACTAAAATTATAAGGATTGAATAAATGAGAGTTTGTAAGGTAGTTCATAAATTTTGTATAGCATTAACTTTAAAAATAGTTCAAATTTTAGTCTAATGATGACTTTAGTTTTCATCAATGTTTAAGAACGTTCAACGTCTTCAAATCTTCATAATTTAATCCCCTTTTTTATTCACTGTTAAACGACGTTAAAAAAAATAGCATAATGAAAGTGAACAGTGAAAACACTGTAACAAACCCGTAAAGTAAAGTGGGATCTTGAGCCTTTCCAATACCGTAAAATCTCCCAGCGGTTCCCACAATCCAATGCCTTGCACTGTAAACAACAACAACAATAAAAATGTTGGTTTTACAAAAAAAAAAAAAAAAAAAAAACAACGCATAATTGCATGAATTTTCTTAAGAATAATCTTTTAGTACTTAAAATTTAAAACAGTAGACATTTCTAAGAGGGAAATTGGCGATATGTGTTAAAAAAAAAAAAGCAATTTATCAAATTACAACGACCATTTGGAAAACGATTTTTTTGAAGACCAAAATTTGAGCCATAAAAAATCGCACGGAGTTGATCATATATTACGTACGTAATGAATTAAACATTAAGACCAATGTCAGACGAGCGATGTTTTTGCTGCCTTTTTGCTTAAGTATTATCCATTCACAATGCTATAGCATTGTGAATGGATAATACTTAAGCAAAAAAGACGCCCGTCTGACATTGGTCTAATAGTGTTATTACACGTAAAAATTGCAAGCCAAAAATATCGCCTGCGACCCGTCAGATTTCATGAAACTTAAGTATTATCCACCTCAAACTTACGTAAATATCCAAGCATTTCATTGGCTGTTCGGGAAAAGGCTTTTCCATCGTCAGATTTCCAAGAAATCTGACGGCCAATTTTAAATAAAATTTCATTCTTAAACTTCTAAACATCCGACAGTATTACTTTTTACACCGTCGGATAGAGAAAAAAATGTACTTTTAAATGCAATTTGTTCGAAAGCTGTATCTCAATTTGTTTTTGAGTTATTATTTTCTTGTAGTTTTTATTACTTTTTTGTCATAGTGGCAACAGAAAGTATCCATCGTTGTTGAAATTAAAGGGAAATACAGATTACTGTATAGACCAATCAGAAAACGAATAAATTGCAGATTAAACCAATGAAAACCTTCAGATATGCTTTTGATTTCCCATCCTGACGAGAACAATAACCATTTTTCCAAATGGTTAAAAAACAAAACAACAACAACAACAACAACAACAACAACAAAAACTGTCAGCCAGAAGGGCAGTAAAATGCTTGTTTTACGAAAATAATCTGTATTTTTTACGAATTTTCTGCTATTGTACCAAATTTGGCCCACAAGTTTGTAATAAATACAGATTGTTTCCGTAAAATAAATAGTTCTCGCTAATAGATTTTTTTTTCTGTAAAATTAAGAGATTTATTCATAAAGTGTAGAATTTTGCGGCAGGATTCGCGCGAGTCCCGTCAAATGCTCAGCCAATAAATACATAAATAAATAAATAAATGAATGAATGAATAAAATAAAATAAAATAAAAAATTAAAAAGATAAAAAAATAATTAAATAAAGGAAATAAAAATAATAATAACATTCTTTGTAGCGAATTTAACGAAATCTAACAAATACACAGGCAGAGAATAGACAAACTGCTAGAAATTGTTTAATTTCTTAAAAGAGAAAAAAAAAAAAAACCCCGCCTATACTGTTCAAACAGCAGTTGTTTACTATTATTGTTATTTTGATTAATTAAAAAAAAAGTAATTTACCTACGTAAAGTCTATATTTAACTATATCAACCAGTTAATGAATTATCGAATTTTAAAGTTCCGAAATTATTTTTGAGACATCGCTTATATTTTCCACTTACCTTTTCGTTAAAATAAATGGATGGAAAATGCCAAATTAAAATTATTATGTGAACTCTGAATTTTTCGATTTCTTGACAGCAGATATTTATTTTTGATGTGGTACAATGTCTTTCCCAAAACATACAATTATAAAAAATGTAATATCTCAATTCCCATATTTCACTAACAAAACTAAATTAAAAATATTTATAGAAATAACTTATTTTCGATAAGCACAAGTACAGCATATCAATTATAAGGTATGATATATATAAATATATAGATATATTTAAATTTAAATACTTTATCATAAATTCTAGAAATGTTTCTTTATTTTTAAGTTAATAGTACAAAAGATAATGCTATATGTGATTGTTCAGTCCTAACCCCAAAACGAATTCATAAACTGTAATATAAAATATCTAAAAATCAACAACAGTAATTAAAATTAAAACATTTAATTCAATAACTTATTTTATATTGCCTAATTTTAATATTTAATTAAGTATTTAAAATTTTAGAGGAATCAGTAAGTATGTTTAGATATATGCAAATAACTTCAAATAAAATATTTTTTCTCACTAAGCAGGAATTTTTTTTTTTTATAAATATGCAATATATACATATATACAATTGCCTTTTAAAAAATCGGCCTTATCAGAAAAATTTAATGCTTAAATTTATATGTGATCTCTTGCTAAATCTAAAATTATTAAAAATGAAGTCCATTTTATAGTCTCTAGAGCTGAGGTTTTTTTTTCTTTAAATCGCATTTTTAAGCCCTTTTAAATTATTTTTTACTAATTATTATTTATTTTTTTAATTAATAATTGAAGAAGAAATATGCACGGTAAAGGACTGCTTCTATATCTTTTAACCTCTTGGGGACGAGCGACCGGTATACGTGTCGCGAAATGTGCTCAGAATCAGTGATTATTCTCACCAGTAAATTTTTATTGTAAATTTTACCTTATTTAATCCGAGCATTTCCCCGATTCAATTAGGTAAAAATTTCTGTTTTGAAAAACCGGTGATAAAAGATTAAAAATTCTGTAAAAGATGCTCGTCCCGAAGGGGTCAAGGGACCTCTAAAGGTGACGTATAAACGAAATCTTAGCTTTAAGGGGTTACTGCACTTTCATCTATAAATGTATTTATTTCATCTGTCTGGGAAATAAAATTATTTTAACATATTCAAAGTGCGCACATTCCTTAGAACTACCAAAGAATTTAGTCCAAGAGCTGTTAAACATTTTAGGGAAGGTATTTGAGGCACCCTGAAAATTTGTGTAACACTTCTTTTGTAATGCCTGAATACAAAATCGAATGTCTGGCTGAAGGATCGTGGCCCAAAACCTGTGCCAGACAAAAAATGGCACTTGACACGTGTCTGGCACAGTTTTTGTGCCGACTAAAGTGTCTGTCATTTTCAAAATATTTGTTTTCTAAGCATAAATATTATTGTGCTTCAATCTCAGCGTGCCTCAAATACCTTTTTTGGGTAGTCAAAAAATGGCACTTGACACGTGTCTGGCACAGGTTTTGGGCCGACTAAAGTGTCTGTCATTTTCAAAATATTTTTTTCTAAGTATAAATATTATTCTGTTTCAATCTCAGCGTGCCTCAAATACTTTTTTTGGGTAGTGTCAAAAAATGGTACTTGACACGTGTCTGGCACAGGTTTTGGGCCACGATCCTTCAGCCAGACATTCGATTTTGTATTCAGGCATTACAAAAGAAGTGCTGCACAAATTTTCAGGGTGCCTCAAATACCTACTCAAAAATGTTCAACAGCTCTCCTACTATTTGGAATTAGAAATCTTTGTCTAAATTTTTTGCTTCAGATTTAAAAACCTTTCTGGCTTTATCCGCATTATTTGCAACGTTGTTGTCCAAAAAGTATCGCACCACTATTTCAGATTAGAAATATTTGTCTAATATTTTTTCTTCAGATTACAAATAATTCTGGTATTAATCGCATTATTTGTAATGCTTTCCTGGGATTAAGGGGGTCCGGGACACAAAAATCTCCAAATTTTCTAAGAATATTTTATTGCGTTAAAAATTTCTCTGTTTGTTTTCTGCTTAAAATGACATTAAAATCATGTTTCTATCTTAATTGGAACATGAAATATTAATTTTTTCGTTTTGGTTTATTTTCAAAATCTAGCTTTCAAGCGATGGGTGTCATGGAAACGACTTTTTGTGAAAATGCGTTTTTCTTCATGATGGGTTTTTTCACCAGTTCTCGTATTTAAACTGTTATAAGTCAAGAACCGTTAAAAATAAATGGTTCAAACTTGGAACATGTCGTTTTCAATTGTTTTACTTTAATTTTGATTCACCAAATTTGTGGGAAAATATTTACTTTTGAAAATAGGATTTTTTTTTTAAAAGTTACATTTTTTAAAATTTTAAATATTTTAAATTTTGGTTTAAATTTATATTTTTAAAAGTGTTAAATTGAAACGGATATATTTCTGTTTATTTAAACGTAAAAAAATTTAAATTCTACAAATAATATTTCAAGGTATAAGATTTTAAATTATCCCACTTTTTAAATAAATTTTTAATTAAAATTTAAAAAAAAATTATGGATGTTTTATCATGTGATTCTTTACAAATAATGTGGTTAACCATCACAAAATATTTCAAAATTTTAACACCATAAATAAAAAATATTTTAAAATGTGTCCCTGACCCCCTTAAAAAAAGAGGAATAATTCTATTCGAAAATTCCGTTAAAATCGTACGCACTCTGCATATTTTAAAAGTTTTTATGACGCTATTAGTTTTTTATTTATTTTTCTAAGTTAAAAATCCATTAGAAAAAGGGGAGGGAATGAGAAAAGAAGTTTGCTAATTTTTTGTATTTACCCATTTTTTTGAAATACAGGGTATCATTAAAAATGTCCCAGTTATAACTTTTAATAGTATCAATTGTAAGCGTTGAAGAGTGTTGGTTCAAGGTTACAAATAAAGAGCAACTCAAACAGTTTTAGATAAGCGCATGCGCGAGTACTGCTTTGTTATTGACACGCTTGCAGTGCTATAAAAGCAAAATGTCGACTTCTGAGTGCAGCGTTCTAACTGCCGTTCGCCATTGCGCCAAATTGCGCCAAAATACTTCATTTGGCGAGTAAATGGACAAATAAATTCGTCAAATTGCGAGTGCACACACACATATATATATATATTTTTTTGAGTGTATGATGCATGTGTGCGTCAGTACAAGCGACACTCTTATTCGCATTTACTTGAGTTCTCTTTGCAGATTTTGGGCGATACCATAGATTTCAATTGAAGAAATGACCTGCAGAAGTTTTATCCTATAACGTAGAATGCTACATCTTGCTGCAATCTTGCCACAACATTCAGTGACTGTGAGAGAGTACAGTCGAACCCGGTTAAGACGCGTTTCAAGGGAGTGGGCAAAAGTCGCGTATTAAGCGGGATCGCGTATTAAACGTGATTTGTATAATGTTCTAGGAATTGTGCTTATTTATATATTTAATCGTCTAAATGCTCTTCAGAGCTTTCATTTATATGTTTAGGGCCGAAAATTGTGTCTTTTACGTATATTTAGATTAAAATTTAATTGTATTTCCCTTTAACTCATCGTTTCTTTTTATAGAACCAACTGGAATAATAACGAAAATTAAATATGGATTCTAACATGGATTTATTTTTTATTAATACGCTGCAACCAAATGTAAAACAAAAAAAAAATAATTTTCCGACTAGACTGATTTTTTTAACAGAGAGAAAAAATATTAATAACTCTTTGAATCACAACCCAGTTTTTAAAATCGTATTTTGGTCTTGTAATAATGAGTACCATTATAATCTGTCCTTTTTTTTAAATTTAATAAAAAACTACCCTTATTTATCTCTGTGTAAAAAATATTGTTTCCATAGCAAAAAGTGAAGGAAACATAGAAAACATAAGGAATTGCAATTATGCAACCGCAATCGTGCTTGTTTAATCTTAACGAGCTACATGTTTTGTTGCCTATAACATGCATTATAAAACATAGTAGTGATACAACGTACACTTAAACCTCACTAACAACAGGTATGATCATCTCTAATCATAATAAATTTTATGGTGTATCTAATAAACCTGAATTCGTCTATATTTCTGTACTACAGTAAAAACATACACGAAGCGCGAGGCAAAGAATGTTAGGAGGCGGGATCAAACAAGGATTGCAGTTTTGTTAATTTATCAGGTTTTTGTTTTATTCAAATATCTACCACTATTTCAGGTTAGTAATTTTCACCTTAATTAATATGTCATTAAACAAAGTAAATAATACTATTCGGAAAGTGTTTTTTATCTGTATAAAAAAAGTTCGCTAAATTGGCAATGCTCAAGAAGACAGAAGGAATTCGCATCTTGATCAGTGAATTCGCGTCTTAAGCGTGATTTTTTCCCTCAACGGACCGAAAATTTATCGCGTATTAAGCGGGATCGCGTAATAACCGTTCGCGTATTAAACGTGATATTTTTACATTAGCTTTATGGGCGAT
This sequence comes from Maratus speciosus, assembly GCA_963932465.1. Taxonomy (NCBI): domain Eukaryota; kingdom Metazoa; phylum Arthropoda; class Arachnida; order Araneae; family Salticidae; genus Maratus; species Maratus speciosus. The sequence goes on from OZ010797.1 coordinate 272,199,465, forward strand.
GTTCAAGGGATCGGAAAAAATCCGCGTATTAAGCGGGATCGCGTATTAACCGTGAGCGTCTTAAACGGGTTCGACTGTATTTAGTGTAATGAATATCAGTGGCGTAGGAACTTTGTACAAAACAGGGAGAGCCGGGGCATATTGCGGAAAGCTAGTGGTGCGGATCATTTCTCACATTTTGGAGGGTTCCTTCATAGTGTTGCACGTTTCACAAACAGAAGTATAATATAGAAGCATATCAAAAGATCACCAACTCTTTGATCAAGTTAAAATAATTTTTAATGCATATATTTGATACATAGAAACTTAATTTATGTGAGAGTGCGATCCCGAATACAATATTCAAATTTAAGGCTTCTCCCACTTCCATTTACCAAAAATTAAAGTGCTTTCTGTTGTTTTGCTTACAAACTCTTTGCAAATCTCTTCCAAATCAATTTTAAAGTCCCCCCTCTTTATAAATATGTCATCGGTGCAGGTAATTTGTAGTAGACCTATATAAGACCCCTTTTTTCTGGAAATCGGGAGGGTTGTAAACAATCAGAAAAAGGGTGAAGGCACAAACAAGTATGTGCTCACCACCCCCTCTATCTCACTTTTCTTTGTTGTTTATAGTGTAAATTTCCTAGAAAAAGTATACTTTATTTTTTAATTCAGCAATGTATCGTAAACAGATGTGGTGCGAGAATTTCTCCCGGGGGAGCTGAGCCCGTCTGAAATATTCCAGGGGGAGCCACAGCTCCCCCAGCTCCCCCGGTTCCTACGCCCTTGATGAATATTGAACACAACGAAAATTAAATTGAGAAACCAAATGTATATAAGAAATGCCAATAATGCCTTTCAGTATGTGTTACTGGGACCAATAAGCAACAGTACAATTTTGAAGTGTGGGCAATAAAAAACCGAATTTTAGGAAAATAAAGTATTTTTGAATGTGACATGCGTTTTGTTATTTATATTTTAAAATTTTCAGAATTCATTAACACATTGAGTGCCACGGTGACTGACACTGAAGCTGAAATTAAGTAATTTTTAAGAAAGTATAATCCTGTGATAAATAAAAGGAAAGTAAATTTTAAATAAATTTTCGGTAATTACTTAAAACAATATGTACACTCTCAGAAATGGATACTCAGATTTCACGAAATTTTCTTCATTTTTGACGAAACCATTTCCTGGGATATGCTCCGAGCGAATATTTCGTCATATTGAGAAAATTACTTTCTTCACTTGTTTGAGGATAACAATTTCGTCAAAAGTGCTTATTTGAAAAGTGCAATCAGAGGGCTGGTGGTGCCACCTATTGAACAGTTTAGAAGCTCTTGTATCGACAGGAGAAAAAATAATAGCTTCGGGCTTCGGGTTGATTCGAACTCACGACCTCCGGTGTGGGAGACGGCCGCTCTAGCTATTACGCTATTGAGTCCTCGAGCAGATATGATTTTACAAGCATGTAATGGATTCTACTGTATATTTATATTCTTATAAGGTTGGTTGTAATTTTATCGATGGTGTTATAATTCTTGCAAGTTTTAATGAGTAAGACTAATTTATTATTATTATTTCCTATGGTTAATATGAATAATTATAATATGAATAGTTATAATATGGCTTGATTAATATAATTTATTAGGAAAATTTTCTTTGCTCGATGAATGATTAAAATATGGTCTGGTTAATTTGTTGCTCAGGACTAACGAATTTTAAAGTACATATGGGGGAGATTTTATCAGTTTGAGTAGTTGGTTAAGATTTTAACACTTTACTGTTTACAGAAGAGAAGGGAGAGGGATCAATTATGCATATTTAATTTGATAGTTATATGAATATATTTCTTAAATGAAAAAGAGATCTTGGAATTTTGAAACTTTATTGACCAAATTTTCTTTTTGAACGATTTTGTAAAACACAGGAAATTTATTATTTTCGAATTAAACCATAGCGAGCAAAGTAAAATAATAATAATAATATAAATAATAATAAACATTCTTAAAAACTTTAACAGCTAAAAAAATAACTAATGCAGAAACAATAACTACCTGTGTTTCAGCATTTTCTGAAAAGCGCTAAAAAGTGCAATTTTTTAAATAAATTATGACAGGAATAACATAATTTTTTTAAATAAATTATGACAGGAATAACATAAACAAGCAAATATTTGCTTGCTAAAGTCGCAGGATTTGAGGAGGTACGGTTTCCTTAAAATGCATTGAGTCTGGCCGTGAGTGAAGAAACACCTTCGTCAAATATTTGAGAGTTTACGTGTCGTTAAAAGTCACGTGATTTTAATACGAAATGATTGTCAAAAACAACGAAATATAGCTCGAGGACTGCTGAATCGTCAAAATTGAGAGTTTTATTTCTGAGAGTGTATATTTTTAGTTTTATATCATATTTTAGACCGTCAGTCAAAGGTGAATGACGCGCTCTAAACGGAAAGTTGAGCGTCAGTCACCGGTGACTGACGTGGAGCTTCACGTGTTAAATGTAATATCGTAATCCCGAGTTACCTTTGATTGGAAAATTTTATTTCATAATATCTTAATGAGTTAAATTGGGTTTCGTATTTTTTCTCGCTTGCACAAGATATTTAAAATGTACTTATTTTTAATAGTTTCCATAGCGCATTGTTTAGTATAGATGAATAACTGATCTATAAGTAGTTATAAAATAGGTTATTTTAGAAAATGTTGGGAAAATACATTAAGGGGTTAAAGATCGATTTTTCAGAGTTTACGACGAATCTATTTTGCTAACATTTTTTTTATTTGGCTACCGTTTTTTCATTTCTGATTAGCCAAATTGCTAACATTGGTTAAAAGTCAGCGAGAACCGTGCCTGAGCATAAAGCGTTATTGCTGGGCTGAAGATTTAAAAGCCGTTAGAGTCACGCGATTTTTTTCCTTTGAGGCTTTATAAAAAATTCTGTCTACGTTTCGCCGCTACCTAATGATTTGCCAGAATTGAGACAGAATTGAACAGGATATTGGTTCCATTACTCCGCACTTGTTAACCGAAGTGTGGGAAGAATTAGACTTTAGTTTGGATGTTTGCCGTATAACTAAAGTTGCACCTATTGAACATTTGTATGAAAAACTAACTTAGTTTACCTTCAATTTGATGCATGATTTGTTGTAAATAGTTTAAAACTAGCAAAAGCCATGCTTTGTTTGGATTCACGAAGCATTATTTAATAAGGTAAATATTTGAAAGTGACAATATTTTTTATATTATTTTTGCATCTTTATTAAGCAAAAACGTTATTTTATGTTTTGGCGCATTTTAATTTTAGAAATGTAAATTCAGCCAAATAACTAAGAATTTCGTCGGAATTTTTTATTTATGATATAACGAACTTAACAATTAATTTTTTTTGGTTACAATTCTTTTGTTGCCACTTCACGAAAAAAAAAAAAAAAATCATAATGTAATTCTTTTAAAATGCGTAAGTATCGTCTGCGTAAATGATTTCACATAATAAGAATAAATTCTGTATTGGAATTCTTCACACTGAAAAATACTTTTATAATTGAATGTACATAATTGAATTTTCACAAATTTTAATTAATTAAAAATATGCTATATTTTTCCTAAAAAAAGGTATTTTAAAAATTTCATAAAAGAAATCGTGAAACTATTTAATTAATCATGATTTTATCTATAATGACTAACTTCCCGATTTAATTTTTTCTTCTGAAAATATGCGTGTTTCATTTTTTATTTGCAAACATGCGTCCGTAATGGAAAAACATGTAAAATTAATTAAATAAAATAATAAAAATTTTTAAGGTCATTCTGTAAAAAAAAAAAAAAAAAAAAAAAAAAAAAAAAAGTAAAAATAATAATAGTGTGCAAATCTACAGATCATAATTTATTTTTATGTTTAATTTCAAGTCAAAATACTGAATAGTTTTTTTGTAAAGTGTACGACAAAATGTAATTTGTGTAGACTAGTAGAAGACTCGCTTCGCTCATCCTAATTAAACTGTTATACTATACCATTGGAACTGGGACATTCCTTTACGCACACCCTATATAGTAGTCTTCAGTGAAAAAAATGAAGTACTCAAAAATGAGTAAATCGATGTACTCATATCGAATTGAGTATTTTTAGATCAAAAATGAACCTATGCTTTCTTAATTTTGAAACATCACATGTTATCAATCCCAAACAAAACGATAATTCTGTACCCTGTTTATTTCATTTATGGCGGCATAAATTTTGTTTATTAATGTAAATATTAAATTATGCACAGCATTTTAAAATAATTTAAAAGTGCTTGGAAATAATGCTCTTGTCATAAAAAATTACGATTTGGGTATCTTATTAATAATTTTGCTATTTTTCTTAATAAATAATCAATTAAACGTTTCTTGTTAATAACTTTGAACGGGAAATAAATGCCAGTACAGTAAATTCTGTCTAAGGCGAACTCTGTGCAAGCCGGAAATCTGTCTACCGCGGAAAATGTTTCAAGTCCCGGCGAACCCATAGAAAATAACATTAGTTCTTGTTGCATAAGCCGGAATCTGTGTAACGCGGAAACGGAAATGTTTTTAAGGTCCCACTGAAACCAAAATTTTGCATAAGGCGGGAAAAAAAGATATTTTAAAAATGAAAAGCACTTCGTCTATGAAACTTTAATACATACTTCATATATTCAATGCCGAGAATTTTAATTAAATTCCATAACAGTTTTAAAACGTTAATTTAAGAAACTAAAAACTGTTTAAATTTTAAGGAATTCTTGCATTTAAAAAATGAAATAATCATTTTTTCCCGTGTAAATTTGCATGTAAAAATTAATATTACTAGACGGATGGACATTTATGAAAATATGTATTTTCTAATGTAGTACTCAAATTCAAAGTGATATCTTACTGTCTCATTCCCGAGGTTTTTTTTTTTTTTTTTTTTTTTTTTTTTTTGTGTGTGTGTGTGTGTGTATGTGTGTCTGTGTATGCGTGTTTGAGTATAAACTTCAAATTTGCAGGTATTACAGCAGGATTAAGAAATTGAACAGCATTTCTCATTTATCTGTAAAGACTTTTAGAATTTCAGTTTTCAACAGATTTTCGAGTCAGGACAATTAATGAAAGATCGTCATCGACAAGCAGTTTATTACAACTCGAGATACAACCTTTTTATCAAAAACATAAAACGCTATTCCATTGAAGGGATTCAATGTAATATTGCTTTATTCCAATGAATCACGTATTTAGGAAATTCATTGCACGGGTTATTTGTTCTTCGTCATTTTATCTTGTCTAACGGTATTAGTAATTATCGTAAAAATTGCTTCAAAATCTAAACTCAATACTCCATCCCTGAAGGGGAGGGAGCTCTTTTGCATAAGCCGGAATATTGTCTACCACGGAAAATTTTCTCAGTCCCAACCGATTCCGCCTTAGACAGAGTTTACTGTACATTTTTACTTTAATTTTTATGTTTAGGCGGACAGTACATAGTGATTCATATTTGAACAGAACCATGGAATCAAAAAGGAGTACTACATGTTTTTCTCAATTTTGAGTACATTTGGATCGGAGCTATTTTGAGTATGTGACGTATTTAAAATTGAGTACTTTTTACTCAATTTTAAGTACCTATTTTTTTTCAGTGTTAGTTTAATTTTGGTTCTTCTGGTATTTATGTGGTAAAACGGACTTGGTTCTCTTCCAGAATTCACAAGTCTGAGACGATTTGTTTTTCGTAAGTATTTCTTACGTATTTTTACAACTCTTTTATTTAACTTTACTTGTTTTTTATATGTAAAGACAGAATTTTGTAATCCATTTTTCTCAAAATTCCCGATAGACTAAACTTATAAAAATGGCAGGCGCGCATAGATGTGTTCCCGAAGGCAATACAACATTTTTATATTTTTAGAACACATAATAAATTAATTTTAAGGCCTTTTTCTGTTACTCGGACTCAGGTGATAAATAGCTAAATACTCTTTACGGTTACTACTCTATACAAGTTACAATAACAAAAGTGTTATTTATGTGACAAACCACGCTGTTTTTGGTTCAGCTCTCAAACCAGAAGAGTGTATTTAAGTAACCGGAAACGTATATTAAGTAATCGGAAACGTGTATTTAAGTAACCGGAAGCGTGTATTTAAGTAACCGGAAGCGTGTATTTAAGTAACTGGAAGCGTGTATGTAAGTAACCTTACGAAAGAAAACGTCTTCTAATATTGAGATTAAGAAAGGTCTAAATCTGGAAATTTTTAAGAACTTGGTGTTAATATTTCTAATAGATTTTCAGAAATAAAAACTTTAAATGCGTTTTCTGATAAAAATCAGCTACGAAAAACATTATGATCTCCAAAAATTATAGTTATATTTATATACGACATATCGCGTACAATTTATGTCATGATGTGAGTATAATGAACCACTAGTTTAAATATCTCAGAATTTCCTGAAATTTTAAAGATTTTTTATAAATTAACATACCGAAAATATAGCAAAATCGCCAAAATGATAATCTGAATGAGTATATCGCTGGAGGTTTTAACTTTGTGGCTTAGATTGTAATTCATTATACTTTTAGTAATTTAAAGTGTATATTTATTGAAAAAATAAAATAGTAAACTATCATTATTTTTGACGTTTCTGGTTAATATCAAATACAGTAATCCCTTAACATTCGCGAGTTTTGATTATTCGCGAAATAAAAAATGAGGAACATTTCAACATTCGCGAATACTTAACTCGATTATTCGCGAATTTTATTTTATATGGAATATTTTTTTACAAAGTAAACTCGCTTTGTTTTACCAATTCCTCAAGCTATTTGACACTAGACAGCTGCGTTGCACTGCATAGCATACGTTCCGAGAATTTTGACCCTTGTGTTGCGGCAAAATATAGATCGATAATTCCGAGAAACCCGAAATATGACGATGCTAAAAATAGACAAATCCTAAATTTTCTAAAATTCAAAATTTTTATTGCAAGGGAATTTTTTTCTGTAAAAATTGTATGAGAAATTTTAAAGCTTCAGCAGCAACTTGTTGAGAAGGCACTAGAGTGCGATCCTTAATTGGTGAGATGTCTTAAATTTAAAAGAGAAATCGAGACCGCAACTTTTCCTTATATAGAAATTCATAAACAAAATGTCTGTTATTCCAAACAAACCCATATCAATAAATTTTTTCAGCCATCAATTAGCAACTGAATTTTGTACAATGTATTTATAAATATTCAAATTTATTTACTGTAAGTACTTTTTAATACTTAATAAATATATTTTTACGTTTCTATTGCTTTTTTCCATTTAAAAAAAAATAATTATAAAACCTAACCCCTTTTTATGCACAGGAATATAGTCTCAGCATTCGCGGTTTTGATTTTCGCGGAGGTGAACCTAACCCTCGCGAATGTTAAAGGATTACTGTACCGCATAACTTTTCCTTCAAAAAGTAAAAACTAAAAACAAAGTGGATCAGAATAATTTATTTATCAAGTGAAATTGATCTTTTATGCTATTTCAATCAATTAATATTATAGCCATTTCTGATTTATTAAGAAGGGCGAAAAATCATATGTACAGCATAGATTATGAAACACTTTCCAACATATTCTGAATACTGTAATAAAACTTCTCAGTTTTTTAAGGTGAAAGATGATGCCTAAATAAACAATTTGGAAAACGCATAACGTATTTGAAAATCCTGCAACTATAACAATAGTTGGAAAAACATCCGATTTCTTTTGTGCAGCCCTGTGTATGATCTATATCTGTATGTATAATACACCGGATGATAAAAGTTAGTTCAATTAAAGGAATATCGCAATTGAAAATTCTCCTTCAGAAATTTCCGATAATAAACAGAATTGCATTTGAGATCTTCTATGCAGCTCTGTATATGATTTGTAGAATTTATAGACACCACGTAATACCTGTATATGTAAAAAAGTAATTTAGTTTAAAAACGTGTACCACAACTGAAAACGCACTTCTAGTAATTATTGTTCATAGGCAGTACTGTAGCCAAATTCTTTTGTGTGTTCCTGTAAATGAACGATGAATTTCATGTACATCATATTCTGTAGTTAGCACCTTGAAGTACACCTCAGTGATATATATCAATTTCAATATGTTTAAAATAGTGTAATATCATTAAAATACACCGCAAACGATTTTCCACTATAGACCGTAATATATCGGAATTATTTTGAGTATCTCTGTAAGCGAACCGTAAATACTACACACTTCATTTTCAATACCGAACATACCACTGTAAACCCCAATAACAAATATCATTTTCACGACAATCTGATTATATTTACTGTCTGCGAGTTAGAGTAGGGACAGACGGCAGACAGACTGACAGACAAACCGAATTCATAAGAACTTTTCACCTATGTTGGAAAGTGTTAAAAAAATTGGTGCACACGTCGTAGGGAAATATTAAACGGTGTAAGAAAAAATAAAAAGGTTTATTCTGCAGGTCCGTGTTATTAATCTAGTGATAATGGTTGTTGAAGAAATTTTTATGATGTTAAATTATGATCCAAAATTTCTAAAAATAATAATATAAATATTATATAGACATATGCATTTTATCCTGCTTAGTTTTGCCTTAAATTTGAAACAGAAGAAAACGGTCAGTGAAAATATTTCTTCAGATAAAAGTCTAATATAGATTTACTCCTTCTCTACCTTAAAATAGTTTCTATATATTTATTACTCTAGCTTCTATCGTGCAAACAATTCTTTACTAAAAATTATATAATACGTGTAATAATATTTTTGCTTATATTTATAATATACTTTTTTTGCTTTTTTTATATTACATATATGGCAACATCAATTCACGGGAAATCGATAAATAATATAAGATATGTGTTCCAAAACTAGAAACCCACAATAATAATAGCTAACAAAAACGTTATCGAAGTCTATATACATGCTAACACTTAGAACTGTATGTAAAGACATTCTTACAAACAAAGAACTATGAAGCATTATACATCTAAAGGCATTTCATACTTCATAATAGCCAATAAAATTTCAGAAGCAGTTCACCAATATTATTATGTGGCAGTCTTATTCAAAATAATATAAATAGATTCTATTCAAAAATCAAATAGATTCTGTTAATATTATATGAACATATTTTATTCAAAATAATATGAATAGATTATGAAAATCCTCTAAAGCTACCACAGATAATTTTTTTTTCCTCACATGTACAAGACTTTAACCCATTTATTTCCAAATTTTTTAATGGGATAATTAAATTTATAGTGTAAAGTAACGTACGTAAATTAAAAAAATAAATAAAAAAAGATTTATTTCCTTATTTAAAAAAATTATCATTTCGATCATATACGATTCATATCATATCGATAAATACGAATCTAAACCCGAAAAATTATATAGAAGGAATTTATATTTAAATTTATATTATATGTATATATCAGATTTTTCTATACAATTTTTCTGGCTATTGTCGTATTTTAGATTTTTACAGAAAATGTTCTACTAAGAGCCCTGCACATTCTGTAATATCTCACATAAAAAACAAAACAAAAACAAACAACAACAAAAAACAAACAAACAAACAAAACCATGAAACAAGGGTGTGATTAAAACTGACTGTAGTTAACAGAATCAACCTCAAAAATATGTGAAACAGGAAAATTGGATATTATCAACTTTAGAAAATTGATAAATCTCCTAATGGCGGCAACCGAAGGGAAGTTAATGTTTTTTTTTTCAATGGTAGCTTTATGGGTAAAATTCATAAACTTCCATATTTATAATTATTTAATATTGATATATATACGTCCCAACATTATATAAATTAACAAAACGCATATATAATCGGACTGAAATTGGTAGCTAATTCAATCTATACTCGCACCAATACATTTTTGGCAACATTTTTATCAAAATGCATATTTCTATTCTCCATTGTACAGTTGCAATAAACAATATTGCACTTAATGTACTCAGTTCTGTAAAATAAAGATACATAATGAACGTAATAAACGCGAAAAATGAACGTTAGACAAAACTTGTTCAAATTTTGTTTGTATATTTCATTTATTTCTAGCTGTCAAATTGATGTGGCACACCCGGTAATCTTTAAAATAGAAGCTTTGAACACATAATGACTATACATAATTAATGGTAAAGTTATGAGACTAAAATCTAACTAAATAACAATTTAAAGAAAGGAATGCTTTTATTGAGTTTAAATAAAACGTGAAGTTTCTAGTTTCAAGGGTCTTTCTCCTCTTCGTTCGGCGAAAAACGACGATTTTTTAAAAATATAATTAAAAATAAATAAATTTAAGAACCTTTTAAAAACACGCGTCTTCTACAATTCTGAACTTTTTAAAAAATTTTCATGCTTTTTTTTTACAAATGTGCTCCTTGATTATAAGGACGAAATTTCCAAAAAGTTAATTAATTTAAGAAAAATTAAATAAAATGCCTAAGCTATAATTCGATTGCTAGAGTATTTACTTTTGAATATTAGCATAGTGTTCTATAAAATATGTGGCATTAATATTTATTTGTTGAAAATACCACAAAAAAAATCATTTTAGTAGCAGTAAACAGTTAATAAATTGTAATTTAAATTCAAAATGTCGTTCTATACTCGAGAACATACGCTAATTTCGGTTAAGCTTTATGCACAAAACCTATGTCTAGGCTAAAATTCGTCTGCTAGAGTATTTACTTTTGAATATTAGCATAGTGTTCTATGGAATATGTGGCATTAATGTTTATTTGTTAAAAATTTCCACAAAAAATTCATTTTTGTAAAAGTAGATAGTTAATATATTGTAATTTAAATTAAAAATGTTGTTCTATAATCGAGAACATACGCTAATTTCGGTTAAGCTTTATGCACAAAACCTGGGTCGATGCTAAAATTCGTCTGCTGGCGGTATTTGTGCCTAAGCATACTGGCAGAAGCTTTCAGTCGTGATGTCAGATATGACGTTTTGCTTGGAAACTGACTTCAAACTAACGGTTGCTATGCTGTATTGTCTATTTTGTTTGTATATTATAGATATAGTTATATCTCACAGATAAGTGTTTTAATACTTTGCATGCAGTGGTAACATTTTCTAGTATATATATTTAATAAGAAATTAAATATAGCAACCGTTTGTTTAGAGTCAGTTTCCAAGCAAAACGTCATGACTGACGCCACACTGAAAGCGTCACCGCGTGCATAAAGTCCAAGCTGGCCTATTCGACTTTTTGGTCATTTAGCCTATCCTTTCACTAAGCCGGATAGTATACTGTATCAGTAAGCTCAAAATGCTACAATTTCAAGGTATATTTCTCAACTTACATGCTTTTTTTTTACTGAAGTTTCCCATGATATATTTTATGAAAATAAGCTAAGACTTGCAATAATATAAATAGCTCTGAAAAACAAAAAATTAAATTTTAAGCAATTTTTCAGTTTTACACATGTCATGACATTTGATTTATTTTTGTTTTAAACTAATTAACTTTTTGAAAATCTGGTCCCAAGAGTTTATGCTTTTCAAAAATATATGAAATAAATTGAAAAAGTTCAAAATTGTACGAGAAATGTAATTTTTAAATTTTCTCATCTTCCTTTTTTTTATTGTGTTTTTCAGATTTTAACATAAGAGTTTTTACCATAAGAGAGTTTTTTTTATTAAATTACTTTCCTTTAAATAACTCTTTAATAACATATTAAAAATGTATTATAAAATCCCCCCACCCTCCAAAAAATGTTTAAAATGTACCGAGTAAAATAAATTAAATGAAATTGAAGAAGTTCTTTATTTTTTCCCTCAAAAACTCAATTAAAAGACAGAAACGTCTATTTCTATCAATAAAGAAAGAAGTGGAAAAAAAATATTTGGTGGATATTGCTGACTGATACATTCAGGAAGCCGCATGTATTTGTTGCATTATTAATTTACGCTAGAAGGTTTGAAAAAAAAAAAACACCCGCTCAGTTACACAATATTTACAAAACTCTCTGAACGGATATAGATATCTTCTACTTGAAATGCAACGTATTTATTTACACTGGTGAAGACACATCACAATGATAGAGACATTAACGATGCATTAAATAATCAAATATCACACTTCTGAAATATTGATTTATCTATTTGATATTTTGTAATACAAACAGCAATATTTCAGCAGGAACGATATGGAATACTTATCAAAAATTAAATGAATTTTAGAATGTAGATAACAGCGTTAAAAAGTTGCCAGTATGAACTATTTTTTTATTCTGAAATTTTGAATTTATACCAGAAATTCCGAAAGAAGAAATTTATCTGTCATTAAATAAAGCAAATTACAGTTCGGACTTTCTGGTATGAATTCGGAATTTGTAAATAAAAAAAGTGGCCAAACTGGCAACCTTGGTTCGTTATAACGATCATATCAGATATGGAGTTAAGTTCGTACTTAATTTTTACAAGGGCTTTGGCGCTTTTAAAATGGCGTTGGCTAGGTTAGACATTAAGAAAGTGACATTTTTCGCCTAAAGATATAAATAGACACGGGGAAAAAAATCTATGAATTTATATATGTTTAATACATATGTTATATGTTATATTTATATGTCTGCTTTTACTTTTAATTTTTTTTCCCGAGGAGACTGCTCAGACATGTATGCTTAATATAAATTACTTTCGGCTATAACCATTGAAAAGATTTATTGTTTTTTAAATATAATAACAGGCAAATACTTTGCCTATATATCTAGGAAATAAATTGTGTAAATATTGTACAAATTCATTGTGTGCATGAAACAATGAATAGATTGTCAGAAAGTACAATTGAAAATGTACCACATGCATATGTCAATTTCTTAACCTCACCAAGGCCGCTATGAAAGTAAAATACCATTAAGTCTTCATGTTTAGTTATTAAGCCGCCAAACTGGCATCCTCCCCATTTATCTTTCTTGATGACAACTGAACAAATGAAAGAAAAATATACGTTAATTACTAATAGATCTTTTATAAAGGTTTTTTCCTCAATTTAAAATAATAATGCATTTTATTTAAATATATTTTCTTATTTGCAAAATACAAGCATGTTCCGAAAGATGCATTTTAAATTTTATTCACTTACTATTTTGATTCAAAACGTCCAGTTTCTATGCTGTACATAGAATAGTGGTTGCGGGTTTTGGCGATTTGACTACGTACTGCCAAGTCATATCCAAGCTACGGTATGCGTTATAACTAACAAGCACCAATAATTATCGGATAATTCCTTTTTTTATTCAGGTTATGCGTACAAATATAATATGGAAATATAAGCTGATAGGCAACGAATGGAATTATTCTCAAATACTATTTTGTGCTTCAATAATATTTCGTCATAAACACTTTAAAGATAAATTCACTATTTAATAAAATATTGAAAAATATTTAATAAATTTTGAAAATTATAATAATTTCTTAATGTACAGTAGAGCGCCGATTATCGGAACTCCAATTAACCGAACTTCCAATTATCCGAACAGCCTATTTCTCTCGAAATTTTTGTTTTTAACCGAACTTCCCTTTATCCGAACAGCCTATTTCTCTCAAAAATGTTTTGTAATGATGATGAGATTATGGATGAGATTTAAGACTAAAAAGAAATTGAAGAAATGAAAACGAATGCTCTGAAAATGACCCAGGTCCATCACATAACGAAGCTTTACGAATGTCTGGAATCAGCTATGAAATGGCTCGAACGGCAGAAGAACTCTGATCCTATTCAATTAACGTATTTAAGAAAAATTAGACATATGGCAGCGCTGGAAAGAACGTCTTCCTTGAAGCAGGAAACAATCGAAAGCTTTTTTGCTTAAATTATAATCTCTGGAGTTCAGAAAATGATAAAAAGAGAAAAAGAAAATTTTAAATGATAAAAAAGTAAAAAACAGTTTTTAAACACGCTAGCACTAACTGGTGCTGCCAGTCCTAAGCTTGGATAAATTGTAAAGGTTTTAGTATTAGTCAGGAACATCCCTTAAATTGTCTGTCCATTTATCCGAACTTTTGCTTATCCGAACTAGGGTCGGTACCGACTTGTTCGGATAATCGGCGCTCTACTGTAATTTCTAAATGTACTAATAAAAATGCAATGCAGTTTAAATATGCGATTTTGAATTTCGCAATAGTGTTAAGGCATTCAAAAGTTTTGACATATCTGGAACGGTTAATAAAAAATAGCAGAATCTTCATGTACAGTACCGATTTGGTACTTATGCATTACAGCGGCTACTTATGGGCTGGCTTGGGGACTGCCTATCAAAGCACCAATATTGCCAATTAGTTCCATCGCAATTACGCACATTAAAATATACTGGCAAATGTATGTAACTAAAAAATATTATCACAAAATACATATAATTCAAAACTAATTAAAAAGGGTGATTTTTAATTGAAATAAATTGAAATACGTGAGAATAGAATATTTACAAAAATAAATAAATAAACTTTTAACTTATTTACACCAATTAAATGAAACTTCAGTTATTATGTAAACAAAATGAAAGTGTCAGTTTAGTTGCTTGGTAATCATCCCCGCACCCCCCCCCCCCCAAAAAAAAAATCTTTACATATATAGATAACTATATAACTATATATATATATCAGAGATACATATTAAAAATAATACCACATCCGAAGTAGCCGCTATTATGAAAAATACCGATGGTTTTAACTGTAATTATGTAAATTAGAGAAATTTGATTGTATTGGGAATGTTTTTGAAACAAAAGGTGAAAGCTGTGGTTTTGTAAAAACAAGTTATTCATAAATTTTTCTTTTTCTTTTCAGTAATGGATATTTTTATAACAATTCAAATGAAAGTAAAATCGAAATTACAATACATAATACATAAAAAAAAATTAAATATGTAATAATCGTTAAAATAAATTTCGAATAACAACATTTTATTTTTGATTTATCAACAATTAATTATAGTTTAAATATAAGACATTTGTTTCATAAATAAAAAAGGGGGAAAAATAAGAAAAAAAGTAACAAGCATCAAGAGGTGTGAGAAAATTATAGATTTCAACAGTTTTGATTCAAATTGAAAAAAAAAAAACGTTTAACTAAAAGTATGATTTTTATGACAGAAGGTTTAATTTTCTTCTTCAAATAGAACGTAGATTATAATTTATTGAACTATATTATTTAACTGAACAATATATTTTATAAGTTATAACTTACTAATATTCTTTGAAATATACAGGGAGAAGGTTAATTTTACCATGAGTTAATAAAAAAAAAAAAAAAAAAAAAAATCTCTTACTAGTGCTTGAAACATACATGTTGAGTTATGAAAAGAAATAAGCAATGAAATAAATTATAAATTGAACAAATTTATCAGAAATAAACTAGTAATAAATAACAATAAACTATACAATTGTATTCATGTAATAAGCAAGAGAATATAAAAGTAAACTGTATTATTCAACCATACGCTAAATATGTTATAGAAATAATTTAATAACTTCCCTTAAATTATACAGGGAAATAAACATTATCACACCACACAGTTAAAAATGAGATAAACAGCAACATAAACTCTTTTACTGTTGCTTAGAGAATACAGCACTGCATTATGAAAACAAACAAACAATGAAATAAATTAGAATGGTTCAATTTGTGCGAAATGAAGTAATGATATATGTTATTTATAGAAATAATTTAATACAACACTACATTATGAAAACAAACAAACAATGAAATAAATTAGAATGGTTCAATTTGTGCGAAATGAATTAGAACTTCCCTTAAATTACACAGGGAAATAAACTTTATCACACCATACAGTTAAAAATGAGAAAACAACAATATAAACTCTTTTACTGTTGTTTAGAGAATACGACACTGCATTATGAAAACAAACAAACAATGAAATAAATTAGAATGGTTCAATTTGTGCAAAATGAATTAGTGATAAACAGCATTGAATGCACAAATAATAATTTTATGAAATATTTCAATATATCACAAACAATATATATTATATATTTAAATATTCTTTCTATACTTTATAAAATATTCCAATATTCAAACAGTAAATATATCAGTTATAGGGATAATTTAATAACTTTCTTTAAATTATATAGGGAAAGAAACTTTATCATACCATGGAGTTAAAAAAAAATGAATAAAAACAACAACAGAAACTCTATTAATAGTATTTAGAACATACAGACTAAATTGTAAAGGCAAACAAATAATGTAATAAATTAAAATTGCTTAAATTTGTGCGAAATAAATTAGTTATAAAAGACAATAAATGCATGAATAATAATTTTACAAAATATTCCAATATATTCCAAACAATACATATATAATATTTTATAAATATTTTTTTCTATTTTATAAAATATTCCAATATTTCAAACAATATATATATGTTAATTAAATGAATAATTTAATAACTTCCCTTACATTACATTACACAAAGAAAGAAACTTTATCATACCACACTGTTAAAAACAACAATAGAAACTTTTCTAATTAGAGTTCAGAACATAATGCACCATAAAAGCAAACAATTAATGAAATAAATTGGAAATGGTCCTCATTTATGTGAAATAAATTAACTATAAACAACAATAAATGCATAAATAATAGTTTTATAAAATATTATAAACAATGCATATATTATAGTTTATAAATATTATTTTATATTTTATAAAATATTCCAAACAATATAGATATGTTAATTAAAGGAATAATTTAATAACTTCCCTTAAATTATACAAAGAAAGAAATTTTATCATACCACAGGGCTAAAAAAAAATCAGCAACATATAGTTTCTAATTAGTGTTTAGAACATAATGCATTATAAAAACAAACAAGCAATAAAATAAATTGAAAATGATTCTCATTTGTGCGAAATAAATTAATTATGAACAACGATAAATGCATAAATAATGATTAAATAAAATATTACAAAATATTCCAAATAATACACATATTATAATTTATAAATGTCATTTTATATTTTATAAAATCTTCCAATATTCCAACAATACAGATAAATGTTAGTTAAGGAGTAATTTAATAAATTCTCTTTAATTATACAAGGAACGAAATTTTATCTTACTACCCAAATAAAAACAACAGCATAAACTCTTACTAGTGCTCAGAACATAACGCATTATAAAGGCAAATAAAAAATTAAATAAATTGGAAGTTGTTCATATTTGTGCGAAATAAATTATTTATAAACAACAATAAATGCATAAATATACAACCGTTTTATACAACCGTTTTATAACCATTACAACTGTTTGTTATAAAATATTCAAATATTCCAAACAATACATATATATCTATATTATTTAAAATAACCAATTTAATAACTTCCATTGAATTATATGATGAAACACACTTCACCGTACCATGGAGTTAAAGAAAGAATAAAAACAATTAAAAAATATATACATAATACTATTCGGAACATACATAATGAATCATGGAAGAAAATGAATAATAAAATCAACCAGAAATTGAATAAATTTGAGAGAAATAAATTAGTTACAAACACCAATAAATGCATAAATAAACAGTCATTTTATAAAATACTCCACTTCAGTTCCACTGGAATATTTCTGCCTGAAATTGCTATTTCTTAGATAAATATTTCATCCGCTTCATATACTCATCTATTTTTTTATTGACATGTAACACCATTTTAGAGAAAAATGTAACACCACGATGAAAAATCCAAAAATAGTAGTTGGATACTGTCGAGCACATTTGTATGTACAGCTCCTTAGCATTAATAAATACTTGATTTTACGTCATAAAAATAAGCACTTCGATTCGTCATTACACAAACAAAATAAAACAAAAAACTTGACATGTCGACTTAAGTATTGAATTACAATTACACATTAAAATCAACCTTCTGTTATGATTATCTATTCTAAAAGTTATACAGATATGAATGGCGAAAAACACTCTAAAGGGTATATGTTTTATAGTCTCTTTAGTGATTGAGGAGTACAGTTAAAGTTGGATAGAATTTCAACATGTAGGATTTCTTTAAATACACACCGATTAAAAATAAAACAACGATAAAGAGTCTCTGGAAAATGGTTAGAAGCAGTTTAGGTAACAATGCATGATCGTTGCCAGTATTTTTTTACTTTTAATTTGAAATTTATTTCTAAATCGTCTGCAACTATTCGTTTACTCAAACGATCTATTGAAAGGTGCTGCTGAATAAATACGAAATAACTGCTAAAACTGTCACTTATTGCAATTTCACTTAGACCGTTTCAAAGTTATTCATTAATTTTTCGTAAATAGTCTTTTATTTAAGGATTAATAGAGGATACCTCTAAATAAAGACATAATATATATTAAATTATCTCTTATTGCAATTTAATTAAAACATTCCAGAATTTTAACTTTGTATGTTTTAAATTCCAAATTTAATCGTTAATATTTTGTGAATATTATTTTATTTATTTTTTTCAGATGATTAATTGAGGGTAGTGCTAAATAATGAAAAAGCATATCAAGTTGTTCTGCTAAACAACGATATAATACCTGTTAAAATTATCACTTATTGCAACTTAATTTAAACTTCCTTACGGTTTAAATTCCAAACTTATTCGTTCATAAATATTCTTTTATTCAAAAGACCAATTTAGGAAATTGCGAAATAGCGACATAATAATTGTTAATTGTTATTCTATCACTTATTACAGTTTCCTTTAAACTTTCTAAACGTTCTAAAAGTTAAATTTTTTATGTTTAAAATTCACGATTTATTAGTTGTTTATAAATACTCAAATAGCAACTGAGGATGCGACTCAATAACGACATTTTCTTAAGTAAAAGCATAAAATCGGTTTAAAATATGGCGTTTTAATATTTCACATAAATGTTCTAGAAATTCAAATTTGTATAATATTTGCGCCATCCAATGTATAGGTTATAGGATCTGTTGAAAGGTGAAATTATACAAGCTGTTCAAAAAAGTCACCGTTCTTTCGAACATACTTCAATACAGCAGCTGGTAAAATGATCAATCTTTACAATTTCATGTAGATGTTCTAGAAAATGAAAATCATGTAACATTTTTATTGCCTAGTGTATAATTTTAGTGTCTTTTGAGAAATGGAATTATATAAAACGCAGTATTTAAATATTTATAAATCAATAAAGCGCCATTGTTCATGCGGATGTTTACAATAATGCTTAAGTTTTTGTTCAACAATTAACATGCCAGATAGTAGAATCAAGAATTGCTATAATTAATATTATCATTTACAACAAAATAATAATTTAAATTGTTAAATTAAAAAGGAAATAATTTTTCAAATTGATTAAAAGAAAAAAATTAAGTAAACACGTGTATAAAATTATTCATATTATAACCTACAAAAAATTGAGAGTTAATAAGTTAAACTAACTCTCAAATTTGCAATAAATATAAAATGTAAATGCATTTTTATAGATAAAGTATTCAATGAATCCTTCTTTCATAAATGCTATCTAAGACTAATACGATTTATGAAAAGAGCGTAAAATTCGTAAAAAATGATTGATAATTAAAAAAAAAAATTTAGAGACAATTTTTAGATTAACATCGGTTCTTTATTTCTTATTGAATTTCTTATTGAATTTAAAAACTCAATACTTTAACTTAATAAAAATACTTAATTTTACTTTAAACGTAAAATTCCTTCTACACTTCTCGGAAACTTTTTTGAAGTTTTCTCGTTTAAATGATACCTGCAAAAATTAATGAAATTTAAGAAAACATTTATGTGAAAAATTCAAAACTATTTAGGTTGTAAGCAGATGATTAGTTTTGGTAAAAAAATATTTGCCACCAATAATGAAGGAAATTCTCAGTTGGTTATATCTTTCCTATTGAATTTAGAAAGTAAGCATGTTTTAAAAATACGCTGTAAAATTCCTTCTACACTTCTAAGCAATTTTTTTTAATAAATTTCTCATTTAAATGACACCTGCAAAAATTAATTAAATATATATATATATATAAAAGACATTTAAGTGAAAATTTCAAACTATTTAGGTAGTAAACAGATGATTGGTTTTGGTAAAAAAGAAAAATAATATTTGTTAGTAATAAAAGAAATCCCCAGTCGGTTATACTTTTTTTTATATTGAATTTAGAAAGTTAGTATATTTTTAAAACAAATTGTAAAATTCCTTCTACACTTCTAGGCAACATTTTTTTAAAATTTTATCTTTTAAATGACACCTGCAAAAATTAATGAAATTTAAGAAAAATATTTAAGTGAAAATTTCAAAACTATTTAGGTAGTCAGCAGATGATTGATTTTGGTAAGAAAATATTTGTCACTAATAAAGGAAATCCTTTTTTATTCAAATTAGAAAGTTAGCATATTTTTAAATAAACTGTAAAATTCCTTCGACACTTCTAGGCAACTTTTTTGCAGTTTTTTTGTTTAAACGACACCAAAAACTTAAATTTTTTCAGTTTAAAAAAATCTATCAACAAAATATTCAACTTTTTGAATTTTAGGCTATGATCAAAAGAGTTAAAGGCAGTTTCGTTATAAATGAAAAACCACGCTACTTTATTGTTGATAAATACTGGCAAACACTCACATTAATGAACAGAATATATCTATTCATTAGTGTGAGGGCAAACAGCCATGCATTGCCTTGAAAAGGGCTTAATTTGTAGGAAATGACATCCGCAAATCTTGTTATTCGCGGCACTTCCAAACTTGCACATCACAGAAAAACTCTGACTGAGCGTGCGCAGAAGAGGTAGGAACACTTTCTGCGCAAGTTGTAATATAGCACCGTTGTCATAATCAGTAGAAAGACATAGTGGAGTTATTGAATCTAATAAACTAATTTAGTGGGATTTTCTGATAGTGTTTAATATTAGTGTGCAAGACAAGAAAAAAAAAAAAAAAAAAAAAAAAAAAAAAGAAGGTGAGAGAGAAATCTGAAGAAGAAATCACATGATGTCTTCAACTAATTAAAGTCTTAAAATAGGTTGTATTAAGACAGTACTAAAACTGTTTTCAAGTTTATAAAGTTCATAAGATTGACGAAGATATGCATTTTCGAAGCATTGAAGCAAAGCTCCTAATGCTTACATCTTTATTTTTGACAGAAGCAAATATTATCATTTAGAATTTTCAATCAACTGTTTCAATTGATGCTAAAATAAAATAAAAATCATTTTCAGATATATATATATATATATATATAAACATTACCGAATATATATATATATATATATATATATATATATATATAGTTAGTCTAGTTCATTTCTAAGTATCATAAACTAACCTTCTATAGATTGATTTCCGAAGTACACGAAAGTTTGGCAATTGCTGTCCGAGTCCGTTAATTAAGATATTCAGAAGACGACCGAATATCTGATGTAAGGGTTTCTTTTCCCCAATCAAATAATTAATATAAATATTCTTGAAGAAGATTTGTTGTTTTCAGAGACTGACACTTTAACCCTTTTTGCCACAAACACTTGTTATAAAATTAAATTAACACATCGATTGGAGGTAATACAATTTAGAGGATTTCTAGTTGCTTTATTTTATTGGGTTCCAAAAGCATTATTTGTTGTACAAGTCAAAAGTTTCCTTAACTAGATAATTTCATTTCCAATTCAAAGGCATGCAATGGGAATTTTGAGTTCTGAAAAATTTCTATATTTATATTGCAAGGTACACTGTAGAAAAATGACAAAACTTTTTAAATCTAGCTCTTATCTTTATAAAGATTTACGAAAATATGTTATAACCTCTTCCAAGTTACTCGCGATTCCCGAAAAGCGCCCCTTTATCTTCAGAAACTTCTGAAACCAATAGATTTTCGAGATTTAAAGAAGTATTTCTGAAGCAAAAGTTTCTTTTGCTGTCCGTAATTTTCGAAAACGTTTCTGAGTCCTGTTAAAGTATATTGATCAGCTTTTTAAAATCCAGAATAACGATTTTTTGGATGCTACCCATTCCCAAGTAAGCATTTTCATGTTCAACAAACATGATAAATTAACAACATTAACATTAAAATTAATAGATTATCAATAATATTAACATTAAAATTAATAAGATTAACATTGGCATTAACATTGAACTTAATAGCATTAACATTATCATTAACATTAAAATTAATAGCATCAACATTATCATTAAGAATTAACATTATTTTGTTACTCTTACATGGATAAATTCCTGTACACAGCTGAAAATGTTTACTTAAGCATCTGAAAAATCGATATTCCGGACAGAGAAAACCGATTATTATACTGTAAAAACTACTCGGAAACGTTACCGAAATTACGGGAAGCAAAAAAAAATCTTTTTTTTTTTTTTTAAATGCTTCTTTAAATCTCGGAAATCTATTATTTTCAGAAGCTTTTATAGATAAACTAGCACTTTTCGGAATTGTGAGTAACTTGCACGAGATTATATTATGTTTCCGCAAGCCTTCAGATGGATAAGAACTAGGTTAAGAAACCTGTGTCTTTTTTTTTTACACTGTATAGCAATAGAGAATCATATTTGTACTAATCAGAGCATTATATTTGTACCATTTCTAATTCTATAAATATATATAAATATACATACATATATATTTATAGACTATTAGAATATCCTTTAAATATATATATATATATATATATATATTAAAGGAAATGAGTACAGCTGTAAATACTCTTAAAACCCTCTATAAATACCGATTTAGTTTACTAATTTTGATCTTTGAAAAATTTATTTAATTGCATAAACCTTTTAACATGCTAAGAAAAAAAAAAAAAAAAAAAAAAAAGCTTTGGGAAGGTAAATTTTTATTGATTTCTAATTTAGGGCATAAAGGGCTAAATATTAGTTATTTAAATTTTGATTGATGAATTATGCAACCCACAGAATTCATATATTAAAAGTGACATAAAATAATAGTAATAAAAAACATGTCTTTCTATTTGATCATTCGAATGGGCTACATACAAGACATGAGTAGGTATTTCACAAAAGTTCACTGATTAATAGTTGAGTTTACATGATAATTTCCTGATACTAAAAACTTATAAATTATTCAGTACGTATCACGAG
This sequence comes from Maratus speciosus, assembly GCA_963932465.1. Classification (NCBI taxonomy): domain Eukaryota; kingdom Metazoa; phylum Arthropoda; class Arachnida; order Araneae; family Salticidae; genus Maratus; species Maratus speciosus. Next base: position 272,222,574 of record OZ010797.1, read on the forward strand.
AGAATGAAAACAATGGACGAATGGCAAATAATCGTTGAAAAAGTTATAGTTTTAGTTTACCAAAAGTAGATTTTTGCTCAACTTTGATGCTTTAGAATGCTTCTAAATGTAAATGAAAAAAAAAAGGAAAAATTAACTAAAATTAGATACGTATGTATGAACATAAAAAAAAATTATATTTTAAAGTTTCTATAGGAATTCAATCCTTATGAGTAGTCACAATATAAAACCTTAAATTATTTTTTAAAATAGCATAACTATCGCGAATGACATTGTCGATTTTTAACAATTATCCATTATTTTTTTTAATACATGGGTCATTTTGTCATTTTAACCTTAAAAAAAAATAATAAAAATGAATTTGTTATTGTAATAAAAGCTAAACATTTTTATTTCCAGATAAAATAATTGCAGTACCAACTGCACATTTAATAGGTAAATAAACACAGCAAACCTTTTCGAGACACCTACTCCATTACAGTAGACTCATGGATTATCCGATACTCAGGGAATCGGAGATAGTCGGAAAATTAAAATCGTCAGATAACTGGGAGTATATTATCCTGTGCATCAAACTATAATATATTCCCTGTTATCCAACATTCACAAGGCTAGGGATGAGGTATTGAGGAGTGTCGGTTAACCGAGTGCGTCGCATAACTGAGTACCGGATAATCGGGAGTCTATTGTATTTTCTTAGCCTAAGTAAAACTTGAGGTTCAGATTCGAGTCTAACACGATAAGGACCAGACATGTCTATTCAAGCTCAAACATGTTTGGACTTGAAAATTTGTTAGCTGCTGTGCTGGCAAGAGCTGTGAAGTATGTGTACGGTAAGTGAGGACTTGCAGGTCAGAATTTCTAAACGAGCACAAAATATTGGAGGGAGTTTTCTTCAGCACTTTCAAAGAGATCATGCTCTTCTCCTGATTTTAGGTACAATAGGAATTTTAGAAGCCGCATGGAACAAGATATTTGGTCTTCAGTGTTATCTTGGTAGCTTAGGAAATTTAGTTAATTAGAGAACAACAGAAATTTTCTCCCATTAGCAAAAAGGAGGATTTCAGCAGCCGGAAAAAACAAGAAATTTGGTTGTGTGTTTTCTACACGGTTTGGCAATTTTAGTTGATAAAATAAAAAAAAAATATTTATTTTTTAATCATCCTGGAAATTAGCAAAAAAGAAGAAATTTAGAGGCCGGAAGAAACAAGAATTTTAGTCGTGTGTTTTCGAGACGGTTTAGAAAATTTAATTAATGAGAGGAACATAGATCTTTTCTTTTATTCGAAAAATTGATCAAATGAAAATTTTAGAAGCCGGAAGAAACCAGAAATTTTGTCGTGTGTTTTTTACATGGTTTAGAAAATTTAGTTTTATGAGAGGAACGTAAATCTTTTATTAGGAAAATTGATTAAATGGGAATTTTAGAGGCCGGAAGAAACAATATATTTTGTTTTAAGTGTTATCCTAGGCAGTTTAGGAAATTTAATTTATGAGACGAAAATACAAATTTTTTCATTATGAAAATTGATAAAATGCGAATTTTAGAAGCTAGACGGAAGGAAATATCGGTCGTAAATGCTTTTGATTTTTTTTAGCTCAAACTCAAAAAATTATAAGATACCTGAATAATTTCATTACAATGAAAAAACATTTTAACAATATAAATTTTACAGAGGAACAAACTAATTTGACAATATAATTAAGTTACACAAACAAAATCTCTCATTTGTTTTTGATAAAATACAAAATCAAATTATAATTTTTCTGAAATACTTTTAAACTATATACTCTTCTTTGAAGAGGTTTCATATCTAAATTATTGTACCTTTTGACATTTCCAGTCTACATTTTTTTGTAAGTTATAGGCAATAATTTTATTACTTTTGGAAGCTCTATTCTTCAGTAATATAACGACAATTGATTCCTAAATTTGTTGAGATGTATTCGACACAATGGAAGAACTGTTCGGAGTACGTATAAAAACATTTGCTGCTTCTCTGAATTACATTTTGTGTTGTCCTGTATATTGATCACAGCTTTATTTTTCATGCTATCTTCACTGATTGCATCCCGCTGTTTGCAGCAACTAGCACATACTTTCTGTTCCTTTAGAAGCACTCCTGACCTGTGAAAAAATGGAGGCATTTTGTTTCAAATTAAGCCCCTTTGATAATATGAAGAAAAGAGTGCACTTTTGCTCCAGTATACATATTTACGACACAGATATATCTGAAATACTTATTTATAAATGTTTGTGTAGATATATATACGAAGCTACGATAATCCACACAATCTGGATATCTAACTCCAGACTCAGTCGCACATAAAATACATGATATAAACTATATTGCTTTGGCTTCATTTATTGTTATTTCTCGATCTCTCGTTTCAAGTTCACGATGATTATTTCACACTGATCGCAAAACTTAAGGCAAGTATTAAGAAAAACCAACCGAAACAAACATCCAATCCTTCCCTTTTTTTTATCTAGTACCACAGGATATATGTACACCGCTAGAATGGATCTGATCCATTTAGATTCCATGAAAAAATTTCAAAATCAGTACTTAGCCTTCGTCTAATACTCTCTTTCTTCCATGGTACCATGCATATACCGGTCTGTTGATGGTTGTTGGACCATTTCTTGCTTAGTTTCGTACATAGGTTGTTGAGGATAATAGTCGGTCGTTCCGTATGTTGGAGGTTGCGTTTCTGTCAGTGTTGTGGTGGCTTCAGCAGGTGGTCCTCCATTTGGTTTAGGACCGTCGTCTTTGAAGGCATTCTCTAAGGGATTCCAAGAGGGTCCTTCGGCTTCTGGAGGAGGCTCCGCCCACGGTTGTTTCTCGCCGGACGCAAAAATAGCATAGAAGGTTACCCCGCCAAAATGAATAAAACTGGCGATAAGGAATACCTTCTGCCATTCGTCGGCAGTCTGAAAGAGAAAATGGTTAAATAAGACTTTTCTAGAAATATCCATAAAATACGTATATATTTATATATTTACAGTAAAAAATGTGGCTTTCTGGATGTTAAAAACCATTTAGGAATAACCATTAAGATTGAAACTTTATCTTTGATTTTGATGAATGGAAAATATGGGAGAAACGAAATAAAAACTCGAGGATTAGATAATTATTATTTTTTAAGTTAGAATAAATGTACTTTTTATCCATCATAAGATAGAAAAATGTTGCGAAGTTTTACGGAATATTCCATTCACTTACTCATTTATTTTTATACTGTGGTTTATTTTACCTTAATGCCTTAAATTACTTGAGAACTATTATGGTAACACATTGAATCATGCCCTACGATTTGTGCGTCACAGTAATGGAGGATATTCCATCGCCGTTTTGATCACGTGGTCAAGGTAAAAACTTCTAGCGTAAAGAAGAGAAGGCTCCGTAGACGTGTAATGTAAATCCCTGCTAGCCAATGAAACAGTCCATGAGGCAAAGCAGTAGTATCTTCCCTTCTTATCAGAAGATGTTCTTCGGGTAAATTACCGGTATCGCGTGACTTTTTTCAGCCTCGAACCCATATTTGGAATATCCTCCATTCTAAAACAGCCAAGAGTAACACAAAATGGAGGATATTCCAAATATGGGTTCGAGGCTGAAAAAAGTCACGTGATACCGGTAATTTACCCAAGGAACTTCTAGCTGATAAGAAGGGAAGATACTACTGCTTTGCTTCATGAACTGTTTCATTGGCTAGCGGGGATTTACATTACACGCTTACGGAGCCTTCCCTTCTTTACGCTAAAAGTTTTTACCTTGACCACGTGATCAAATCGTAGATGGAATACCCTCCATTATCTGGCATATTTTGGAAAACAAAGTATTTCATATGGCTAAAATGTATAAGGCTTATTTCACAACTTGTGAGTGAGTAGATTTGCACTTTAAGTTACTTTTACTAGAGTGTAGTTGCTTTAAGGTACTTTTAAACTTAATTTATCAGAGTAGCGACATATGGGCAATGAAACTTGATTGATCGAAAGGATTTTGGAAAAGTCGACTTGGAGAGTCTGACATTATTCATAAAATTCAAGCTAATTTTTGTTTATTCATTTAACTCGTCAAAGCGAAATTTGGCAAGTGCTGTAATGTGAATTGCCACATTTTAGATAAAATGTCTAATCTAAGCTGTTATATCACCCCTCAGAGAATTAAACGCATATGGCATTAACAAACGTTTAATTGTAGTTATTTTGCCATATGGATCTCTTAAGGCTGTTTTCAAATTCACTGTTCAACAAGCGAGAAACTTTCTGACACAATGACGTACACATTTTTAAACGTAAAGGTATAAAATTGGTAGACCTGACTATAGGGATTTGGAATCGAAATGACTTTTCCATTTTTTGATAAACAAATTACTTATTGAGTAATAAGTGTTTCTGATCACGAGATAAAGCGTTTTCCTCCCTTCGTTGATTCTTTTTTTTTTTTTCTTTCGTCGGGAAATTCGATTCAAAACGCCAACTTTGGCAGCATTTTCTGAAAGATCTACTATATTTACAAAAAAATAAATAAATAAATAAATAAATAAATAAATAAACCACGGAAAACGGCTTTCGATTACATAGTTTCTGAATAACAACACCTGCCAGTTTCATGCGTTTCCGAACAAAAATGAATTAAAATTATGATAAAATTGCCCCTTTGGATTTGAGAATAGCCTTAACTTATTAGTGTGGTTGAAATAAGCTGATTGAGGTGAGGTGGTTCAGCTTCATCATTTTTGAATTTTATGAAAATGTATAACAATAGTTTAAGCTTAGGTATTCTCTAATCTGCAGAACATTAATAATATATGAGAGAGGAGTAGATATAAGAAGAAACGAAGTCGTAAGAAATTCCCAAAATTGCCCGTCTCATTTAATAAGATATTAACTGTTTCATCCATTCTTTGATTTAAAACCATCAATTTCCATTATCGGTCCACCTTTGCATAATATATAGTGCCTTTATACAATTTTAGGTCTAAATTAAAAAAAAAAATAACGAAAAGAACCCCCCTCCCCTCCCCACCTAATTATTACTAGGCTTACCATAATTTCCCAGTATTAAAGTGGGATCACCAATTCTAAAACTATATTTACATCGGATATCTTAGTTATCTTAGATCCTTCAACTCACTGAGAGAATTCCGCAATTTCACTTTAATGAGAAGAAATTATAACTAGATGCAGCCACTAACACTCACTTTAATTGGCTGTGGCTGAACTGTGGCTTAACTGATTGGCCGTTAAGGCTCTTTTTAACTTATACGCACGCGTACACTTTCCATTTGTTCAAATATCAGACACAGTGATGTTCAATGAGTTATTTTAGATGACTTTTGAGGTGTGAACAAGGATTCTAATACCGGGGCATTACCACTTCCCAAATTAGAGTCTGAGATACCTTAAATTTCGGTGTGAACGTAGTATTAAACTGGTACAAAGCTACTTTCAAAGTGAGTCTAGGGGAATGGAGAGGAAGATACAGAAAGGACGAAATGTTATTTCATTTTATTGAATATTTATAGGTTTATAGATGTGTTAAGATTTTTTTTGGATTTTTAAGTTAAGCACTTAGACTATTTTTTGCCATAAAAAAGGGTTAAATGAAAGTAATTACCATTTAAACTATTTTGGTTATATTGCGGGCAAATTTATCTTTGTATTTGGGAGAATTTACGCAACCAGAATTATTCGAAATCTCGTTACGTGCAAGAAGAAATTTATAAAATTTTTCATAATGTGCTGAATGGAGGATATTCCACCTAGGGTCGTTCAAGTATTACGTAAGCAGTAAGTGGGGGAGGGGGGTCCAGTTTCTGCTTATTTTTGCTGACAAGGGGGAGAGGGGGGGGTCACGAAAATTCTTACGTAAGCATTAGACAACGAAGTAACTATAGTTTAACAACAAAAAGCAAAAGAGCATGATTTAGATGAGCGTTCTGCAGGTGTTGAACGACTTGAGAAAACAGATATGGAGTAAACAAGGACTAGAAACGAGGATCATTCCAGCCCACCACTACATTGAAAACTTAAAAATAGACAATGCAGAAACATGGATTCAAAGATCTTGGACGCCTGACTAGAAATGTGAACGCCAAACACATAATATTCCTATGATTCTTGTTAAAATTTTTAGTTATGTGCCTAAATAAGTTAAGGCCGGTTGTATTTCTTAAAGTTTTTTTTTGTTGTTGTTCAATGCGATAAATAATATATAAAAACTATTTTTTGTATTCTATGAATTGTTTAATGCCATAAGTAACAATATATTAAACTGATTTTTTTCCCTTCAATACCACAACTCTTATGTGTCTGTTTATGTAAATTTGCTGGATTAATAATGCAATTTATTGCTAACTGTAATTTTTTATGACAAATAGTGTTGATGTTAGAATGTCATAAAATCTTACGTAAGCAAAGGGGGGGGGGGGTGGTCTAGTATTTGCTTATTTTTCCTTACAAGGGGGAGGGAGGGGTACAAAATGACTAAAAATATGCTTACGTAATACTTGAACGGCCCCCTATGTTATGATCACGTGGTCAAGGTAAAAACTTCTAACATAAAGAAACGAAGGCACCGTAGACGTAATGTCAGTGAAACAGTTCATGCGGAAAGCAGTAGTAGCTTCCCTTCTTATCAGTTGGAAGTTCTTTGGGTAAATTACCGGTATCACGTGACTTTTTCAGCCTCGAACTCAGATTTGGAATATAGTCCATTGACGATGGAGGATATTCCATCTCCGTTTTGATCACGTGGTCAAAGTAAACACTTCTAGCGTAAAGAAGGGAAGGCTCCGTAGACGTGTGTTGAGAATGCCAACTTGGCGATGCTTGCCATTTTCTGTTAGTCGGCATTGTGGCAACCCCCTTTTTATTGTTTTCCGATTTTCTTTTCAGTGTAGATGTAAAGTTTGTTTTGAACCGGTCTGACGGTAATAATGGAACTCTCAAATGAGAGTAATAATAATATTAATATACCTATATATCTGTAAATAAATGTACATAGTTGTTTTTTAAGAAAGAAGTTTAATTTGAACTGTACAGTGTGTTTACTTATTCAAGTTACGAATTTTATTTACAATACATTAGAACTAAGTTATGAAGACGTTTTTATTCTTCGATGCATTATGGAATAATTTGGATTTACCGAACCTGCAGTCTCAATGACAACGCATCATTTTTCTGGCGTCCGCGACAGGATGTCTGGATTTCATCATCGATTGAGGTAAGTACCTCAAATTAAATTATATTGAATAAATAGAATTATGAATACATTTATTAACTGAACTGTATCGAATAAATTGAATTCTTTATTTTATGATGGATTACGAAACTTTGAAAAAAAAAAAGAGCTACGATTCGTAGTCAAACTACGAAAATATTTGATAAAATAAGGGATTTATTAGATAATACACAAGAATTAGAGCTTGAGAATAGAAAGTCACAGCTGGATCTTTTTAAACAGCAATTGAATGACAAAATGAAAACTTTAAAATCATTAAATTCTGAAATTGAACCACTGGTTCCAAGTACTGAATTTGAAAAAGAAATCGAGAAATCGGAATCTTATAATGAGAATATTATTGAATGGAAATATAAAATTTCCAAATTTTTAAATGATAACACAGTTACTCCTGAAACTAAACAAGATTCTTCAGACATTGAAAGTGATAGTAGTAGCAACAATAGTTCTCTACTAAAAAGGCAGAAAATTCTGAATCAAAATTTGATTAAACTTCCTAAACTTAATATATCTAAATATTATGGTGATTCGTGTTTATGGCTCGAATTTTGGAGTCAGTTTTCGAATGCGATTGACAATAATGAACATTTAACTCCGATTGATAAATTTTCCTACTTAAAGTCACTTTTGGGCGGAAGTGCTGCAAATACTATAGCAGGCTTTTCGCTGACTAAGGAAAATTATGCTCATGCTATAGAATTATTGAAAAATCGTTTTGGTCGTAATGACCTGGTAATAAATAGTCACATGACTAAACTGCTAAATTTGAAACCAGTACGAAATTCTAGTAACATTAAGGCTTTTAGAGATTTGTATGATGAATGCGAAATTCAAATAAGAAATCTTAATTCTTTAGGTGTTGCCTCAGGTTCATATGGGCACTTGTTATGTCCGATTCTTCTGAAACTTATTCCATCAGATATTGCACTAGAATTTAATAGAAAACGAATTAAAAACACTGACTGGGATGTTAATGAGCTGATAAATTTCATTAAAGATGAAATTGAATCTCGCGAGACCACTGTCCAATTAAACCATTTTGAAAAAATCCCTGAGAAGCAGGAAAATTATAAGAAAAATTATAAAAAATTCATTCCATCAGCTTCTGCCTTAACCACAAATATTAAAAATAACTGCATATTTTGTAATCAAACTGATCACGATACTGAAAAGTGTAAGTCTTTCACCATTCTGGAAATGCGAGAAAAATTAAAAAGGGAAGGAAGGTGCTTTAAATGCTTCCGTAAATTTCACATCGCGAATTTTTGTAAAATTTCGAATGAAAATTGCAAAGTGTGTGGTAAAACATATCATCATACTGTACTTTGTAATTCTAATAAAAAAACAGAAGAATCAAAAAATTCAGGTAGTATTATTTCCTCCGTATCTCATTGCAAAGGCAATATAAATAATATCAGTAGAGAAGTAATATTGCAAACAATTCATGTAAAAGTGGAAGCGGGTGAAAATTCAGAAACTGCTCTTTGTTTATTTGACTCTGCTAGTCATCGAACTTTTATTACAGAAAATTTAATTTCAAAATTAAAACCTGAGGTCATTAGAAAGGAAAAATTAATTGTCTATACTTTCGGTTCGAGAAAATCTGAAGAACGATGTTATGATGTCGTTAAGCTAAAGCTAATTCACTTGACGAACAGAAAACGTAGTATAATAATTGAAGCATTAGTCACACCGCTAATAACCAATTCTTTGATACAAATTCCTCCTCTTCCAATCAAAATTAAGAGAAAACTTTCCAAATTTCGTCTTGACACGTGGGAACATTTGGAAAATAGTGATGTTGATATATTAATAGGAGCTGATTATTTATATCAAATTAATGACAAAACATACCCCATAAATAAATCATTGTTCGTCTGTGAAAATTTATTTGGGCATTCCCTCTGCGGGACAATTGACGTAAATAAAAATAGTGAGAGTAAGCAAGCTGGGGTCTTGTCCCCTCAGGTTATGAAACCTATTCAAAATGATTTGAAAACATTGTGGGAGTTAGAAACTTTAGGGATGAACACGGAAGAAAATATTTCTGAATTAGATAAAGAGATAATCGAAAAATTCGAAAACAATTTGCATTTTCTTGAGCACCGATACGAAGCTAAATTGTTATGGAAAGATGATAGAAGAGATTTAGGAAGTAATTTTAACAATGCTAGAAACCGATTTATTAACTTAAATCGAAAATTGCTTAAAGATAAGGAATTATTGCAGAAATATAAAGAAATTGTGATTGAACAGGAATTAAATAACATAGTGGAAGCATGTTCTAATAAAACTGTAAATAGCGGTTATTTTATGCCCCACCGACCTGTCTTGCGAGATGATAAACCCACAACTAAAGTTAGAATGGTATTTGATGCTTCCTCAAAAGAAAACAGCAAATCATTAAATGATTGTTTGTACGGTGGCCCAAATTTGAACCCCGATTTATTAGAAATTATTATTAATTTCAGAAAATTCAATACTGCGTTTTGTGCAGATATTGAAAAGGCCTTTCTTCAAATTTCTGTAGCTGAAGAAGACCGAGATTACCTTAAATTTCTTTGGTTCGATAATGACGCAAACAACTTTTTCAAAATTTTAAGATTTAGACGTGTACCATTTGGCGTTACATGCTCACCATTTATTTTGGCTGCCACAATTAAACATCATATAAAGAACTATCGAGATCAACATCGAAATGTTGTATATATGTTAGATAATTCCCTCTATGTCGATGATTTAATTTCCGGATCAGATTTAGATAACGAAGCTTATTATTTATCAGTTACAGCTTCTGAAATTCTTAAAGAAGCTGGGATGAATTTGAGGAAATTAAAAACAAATTCTATTAAACTTAGAGAAATGTGGGAATCTGGTAACTTAGGTATAAGTGAGGAAAATACAGGTAGTATCTTAAAAGTGCTTGGACTGATATGGAATACTGAATCTGATATTTTGATGTTAGATGCGCAGCCCTTTGAAGAATATTACATCGATGATCCCACGAAGCGAACAGTTCTTAAAATGTTACTGAAAATTTATGATCCATTAGGATTTGTGAATCCATTTGTAATACGTATTAAAGCCTTGTTGCAAGAAACATGGCAAAGAGGTTTAGAGTGGGACAATAAATTACCTGAAGATTTGAAATGCGAGTGGAACACTTGGTGTTCAGAAGTTGTACATTTACGCACATTTGAAATAACGCGAAAATATTTTCCTAATATGATAAACATTTCTGAAAATTCACAAATTCACATATTCTGTGATGCTAGTCCCAAAGGGTATGGAGCAGTTGCTTATTTGCGTTCCATTTCATTAACTGGCGAAATTCAAATAAGTTTTGTTTGGAGTAAATGTAGAATAGCCCCCCTCAAGAAGTTAACTATTCCACGGCTGGAATTGATCAGTGCAGTAGTTGCCGCTAGAATGTGGAAATATTTAAAACAAAAATTACATATTTCGAATTTAAATATAAAGTTATGGTCGGACTCAGAAATAACTATTTGTTGGATTAGGGGTTCTACTACAAACTGGAAACCCTTTATTTCCAATCGTGTAACCGAAATTCAGTCATTGACAGATCCAAAGGACTGGAATTATTGTCCCGGAAAAGAAAACCCTGCAGATCTGCTTACGCGAGGGGAAAACTTATCGAAGTTAATGGGTAATAATGTATGGTGGTGCGGCCCACCTTGGTTATCACTATCAGAAGATTTGTGGCCTTCAAAAAGGGCTATAGAAATGGTTCCCGAAGCTTTTAATGAAATGAAAGCAAAACCAAATTTAACATTATTGTGTAACGAATCAAACTCTATTCCTAAGCCAGTATTTGATATGGCAAAGTTCAGTAGTTTAAATCGCGTGTATAATATTACTGCTTGGATAATGCGTTTTATTCATAATGCCAATTCGAAAAACCCTAAAACTTTAGGACCTTTAACTACCTCAGAAATAGAAATAGCAGAAAAATACTGGATTAAACAAACTCAGGAAACTTCATTTAAAGTTGAAATAGAAGCACTTAAACAAAAAAAACCACTTAATAAAGATTCTTCTTTGTACAACCTTAATCCACAATTCGATGAAAATGACTTACTTGTTTTATCCGGAAGACTTCAGTTTTCTGAAGTTACAGAGCAGGAAAAACATACGTGGATACTTCCTAATAAATCTTATTTTGTAAAATTACTAATTAAGGATGCTCATGAAAGAATGTACCATTTTGGTGTAGCTGTCACTTTAGCTCACCTTCGTGAAAGGTATTTTATATTAAAGGGAAGAAGATTTGTAAAATCCGTCTTAAGATCGTGTGTGATATGTCGAAAACTTAATGCTATTCCTGGAAAGGTGGAAATAGCACCTTTACCGAAAGATAGAATCATCAAAACACCAGTTTTTGAAACCTCTGGTGTCGATTTTGCCGGTCCGATTTATTATAAAACTTCTGAAGGCACTGGGAAGGCTTATATTGTCGTATTCACATGTGCTGTAACCAGAGCGATTCATCTAGAGTTAGTCACCAATCTAAGTACTGAAACCTTTATCTTAGCACTACGAAGATTTTTCTCTAGGAGAGGTTTCTGCAAAATAATGTACAGTGACAATGCCAAGACATTTTTTAAGGCTGATTTGGTGTTAAAAGATGCTTGGGAAAGAATTTCTAAGCAAGAAATTTTTGATTACTTGAGAAAGAATAAAATAATATGGAAGTTTATAATTCCCAGGTTCCTGGTGGGGCGGCTTCTGGGAAAGGATGGTCAGATCAGTTAAAACACCTTTAAAAAAGGTTCTAGGAAAAACTTGTCTCCATTATGAAGAGCTAGAAACAATACTTACAGAAATTGAAGCGGTGATTAATTCACGTCCTTTATGTTATCTCTACGAAGAAAATGCTGAACCATCACCTTTAACGCCATCTCATTTTTTAGTTGGTAAACGATTAATGTCCTTACCTTCTTATGGATTACCAGTCTGTACGCAAGAGAAATCCAATAAGATTTTGTTGACGAGAAAATATAAATATAAGCAACAAATTACTGACCACTTTTGGAAAAGGTGGAGAAACGAATATTTGTTAGAACTTAGATCTGCTTTTCAAGTGAAAAACATAAATTCATCGCCTCAGTTCAAAGTTAACGATATAGTGATAATTCATGATGAAAAGCTCCCAAAACATATGTGGAAGTGTGGTCGTGTTAAAGAACTCATATTTGGTCGTGACTCTAAAATCAGGTCATGTGTATTACAGACTGCAAAAGGCGATCTTAAACGACCTGTGCAATTGCTATATAATCTTGAATTGGACTTAGTGGACTAAAAGACACTAAAACTCTTACACTAAAATTAAGAACTATTATCGAACATTTAATTTGTTTTGTTACTCATATTTACCCTTATTATTGTTTAATTTTCATACAATTCATGTGTTTTATTTTCTTTCGTAGATTGCAGCATTCTTATTATTTTTGCTTTTATATCTGTAGCTGTATGTAAGTATGTATCTGAAAATTTGTCATGTATGTAAGTATATTCTCATGTTTATTAAATTGTTTAATATAGATGCTGAACTAAGTGTTCAGCCCGGGGCAGGATGTTGAGAATGCCAACTTGGCGATGCTTGCCATTTTCTGTTAGTCGGCATTGTGGCAACCCCCTTTTTATTGTTTTCCGATTTTCTTTTCAGTGTAGATGTAAAGTTTGTTTTGAACCGGTCTGACGGTAATAATGGAACTCTCAAATGAGAGTAATAATAATATTAATATACCTATATATCTGTAAATAAATGTACATAGTTGTTTTTTAAGAAAGAAGTTTAATTTGAACTGTAGAGTGTGTTTACTTATTCAAGTTACGAATTTTATTTACAATACATTAGAACTAAGTTATGAAGACGTTTTTATTCTTCGATGCATTATGGAATAATTTGGATTTACTGAACCTGCAGTCTCAATGACAACGCATCAACGTGTAATGTAAATCCCCGCTAGCCAATGAGACAGTTCATGAGGTAAAGCAGTAGTATATTCCCTTCTTATCAGTTAGAAGTTCCTTGGGTAAATTACCGGTATCACGTGACTTTTTTCATCCTCGAACCCATATTTGGAATATCCTCCATTATGCTTCTTGTATCATAACTGTGCCACAAATCTTCGACAGTAATGAAATTTGTTAAGAGAATTGAAATATAAATTGATAATTAGATTCGAGTTACCAATATCTATTGTTTCAATAAAATAATAAATGAACTACACAAAATATATCAGAAAATAATGAAAATCGGAGATCCACGCTCTGAAAAAGCCACTTAAAATCATCTTAATTCTATTTAATAGAGCTAATTATGAAAGGATATTTATACAGAATAACATATAACAAAATATAAAAACGGAATACGCTGTATAACAATAAAAAAACATAGGGTGACCGCGCCAGTAGTTGATACCCTTCCAGCAGTTGATCAAATTTTTGAAATATTGCGCCATTTCAGGCGGAAATGATTTGTACAAGTGGCACTAGACATAACATTTTTGCTTGAATGTTGGAGCACCTGTTGTCACATTATTGTCGGCTGCCTGCTGTAAGAGAAGCAATTTTAAGATTTTTTTTGTATTAGAAAATGTAAAAATTTAGTTTTTGGTTAGTTAGAAACGATTTAAGTTAAAATAATCCACTTCCATCTTGCTTATTTCAAATAATAGATGATATTTTAAAGATTAATTCAATTCCTACTGTATTAGTTCTCGCTCTCCCTATATTTATTTATTTATTTGTATATTTTGTTTAAATTTTCAATCGTTAATAAAATACTTATTATTCATCCTATCAAGTTGAAATAAATTTTTGTTAACTTGTACTGGCTGACAATTGATGTTAATACAGTTTTTTCAAATATTCACTAATTAAATTTTAACTAATTAATTAATTTTAGTTTTACATGGGAGACAAAATGGCGGCCATTGATTATTGAAGCATTGAATGCAACTTCATATCTATAAGGGGGGGGGGGGTTACCATAGGGGGGACCCTGTTCTGTATCCAACTTAGCGATATATCGCCAAATTTGGCGACCAAAATGAGTCGTCAAAAGTGACGCCAATTTGGCGATTTCTCTAATATTTCGCCAAAATTCCCATAGACTTCCATTGTAAACCTACTTGCTTATAGAAAATCAACAAATTCAGATATTTTAATGCAACAAAAACTAATATTAGCTTAAGGGATTATATTAAATTTTTCTTTGATGACCTAAGTAGGAATTGACTTTAAAAACAAAATTTTTATATTATTTGTTTTTGAGTTTTCGACTGATTTCTTCGAGTGATCAACTACTGGGAAAATGACAATTAAAGAAACTATTTACTTCTAACTTTGTTGCTATTTAATTTCAGCAGATTTCATTTTTGCCCATTATAGGACATTCATTAAGGGTTGTAGACATTTAGTTTGCTTCTAAAACTTGAAGGAAATATAATAAAACTCCCGTAGCACCGACCTTATTTGATCAACAACTGGCTCGTTCACCCTATTATTTAGTAGCTGGAAAATAATATGAATTTTAGTTCGCGGGCATTTTCTTTTCTCTGTGCTGGATAATTCGTCCTGCTCAAAAATCCGGGTTGATCCGAGAAATTTCTTGGGAAGCTGAGACAAATATAGGGTAGGGGAGTACACAGTGAGACATGGTACACAGTGAGACAGCAGCCGTTTTGACATATAGTTATAACTATTTCTCTTAGCTGGAACACACACTGAACCACCTCATCTTATGCAACACGTGGATGTAGTTTCGGCACTTCGGTTACTCGTCCAACAAAATAGTAAGTAATTATTTATTTTACAGGGGTTAAAGTTACATAAACGTCCATTTTAGAGTTTATTTCTTTCATTATAGCGTATATTTACTTAACCAAACCTAGTTATATCTAATGACAGACTATGTCGACAAAACGACACAAGCATTCAAAGCTGTGAAATTGATGATGAAACAGATATGGCATCCATATTGTTACAACATAACGAAAGTACACAGTGAGACACACAGTTGTGGTATACAATGAGACGTGCTTCACTGTGCATCTACTATGCTGTTCTGATATAAAAAAAGGTCATTTATTAATAAAAGAAGGTTTTTTTTTTCTCTATCTCTCTGTCTGTCTGTGTGTGTGTGTGTGGGGGGGGGGGGGCTGCGATGGCTAGTGAAATCTACTAAACGCAAGAGGCTAAAAATTTGCATGAAGGTAGCCCAATGTCTGCCATTGTTCACCCGAGGCTCATATTTTTAAAAAAATTTAAATCTAGAAATATTAATTAGAAGTCATAAACTGCAGAAAATTATTGATAGAGTGTAAAAATGTATGATTTATGTAAATATATACATTGTCTCACTGTGTACCACGAGTGGTACACAGTGAGACAATTTCAGTACTCCGTTATTCTGCTTCTGTGCTTTTATAAATGACTTTTTTAAAACCATTTATACATTAATGTGTAGCGTATTTGTGTAGTTTAAAGATGTAGCAAACATTTTTTCAAAAGAATAAAAATCTTTGCCATTCGTTAGGTAATAATAATTTTCGTCTCACTGTGTACTACCCTCCCCTACGTTAAATACCGGTATAACGACACCGGTAGAAACTCTCGAAATTGTGATTCTCCTGGCAAATCCGGGACCTATGGAAAGCGCACGTATTAACTTTTAATATGTGCAATCCAATAAATACACAGCATTTCTTATTTTTTTCGTATAGCTCATATTTCTGGAATATTGTCATAGGTTTTCGAAACTTCTCTCTACTTCTTAAATGTTATTAAAGTAATAACAATAACCTTTGAGGGGAGATTTTACTTTAGGAGGCAGAGTATGGAAATGATATATATAGATAAGAAAAATATTGTGGAGAATAACGTTTTCTTTTTTGCTAGAAAATGTTCGGCGAAAATATATTTGTGTAAACAAATATTTTCATGCATGGCTTGAATACATGTGATTAAGTTTTGATTGGTTGGCGGCGGCAAATGATCAGTTGAATACAAATTCCGGGACCAAACGGACTAAATTTATTACTAAACAGACGTTATTAAAAAAAATTGAGATGTCATAACAATAAATGCTCCTCAGTCACTGTTTAACAATTTAGGAACCAAATGGCTTTAAAAAATCCAATTATAAAATTTCCTATTATGTGTAAATCATAATTTGGATTGCTTCATAGAACTTTCGATAACACAGGTCTGCAACCAAAATACAGCATAAGATTTATTGACTCTTTCTTATAGGTTTTTACTCACTGAAACCGGGAAAAATATTAAAAAATTTCATCACGTCAAGTTTTCTTGCGAAATACGTATTTTTAATTCAATTAAGCGTAAAATTCTCTTTTTAACCTGAAATCTGGTATCATTTTCTTGAGTGAAAAATCATATCCAATAATGATTTCATATTTCTAAGAGCAACACTCAAGAGAAAATGTTTAGAACACAAATAGAACACAAGTTGTTTCACAAATAGAAAATGTCAGGAATTTGAGTAAAGAACAAAAACAGTTATACACAGACACACAGACATAAGCTTCTACCACGTTTCACACACCATCTACTGAAATATCAAGTGTAATCAAGAGAAAAGTATAATTTGGAACTTGTAGTATAATTTTTAGCATAGTTACTTGTAATAAAATTTTGATTTTTTTAATCGCAGTTGTATTTTTCTAACGTAAACTCCCTGGCTTTTGCAACAATCCTGTACATGATAGAGGAAAATGGAGGTCATTTTTGGATTTAGCACCCTAAAAAACGTATAATTAAACAAAAATATCCCATGTAGCTGAAAAAAATTATTTTTTTGCAGACCTGTGTAATCCATTGACACATATTCGACTGTTCTTTAATCGAATTTATCAACAGTTACAATCAAAAATTGGCCTTTCTTAATACACTATGTGTACGAAATTTTGAAGAAAGGACCCACATGAGGCCAAGGGCGTATTTAAACAGAATTCATTAGGGGGGAGGGGGCGTATATGACGGTTTTGCCAGACTAACTTAAAAATATATAGATATCTTTAAAAGTACGTTTCTTTGTCTGTATATACGCATCTACCCGGTATCCTAAAATGGACTGATTGATTTTAAAATTAAATAACTTGTAAATGGTGACAGCTATAAAATTAAATTCTTGCAGGAGGGGTATGTAAGATGTCAGGAATTTTTTTACTGCAATTATCGATTTTAATTTAAAATAGCGGCGATAGACGAAGCTGCTAACAATAGGCGCTAAATCGGGGCCCGATTTTTGGCCTCTCTCTTTTCTCAATATTTATGCGAAAGAAGGAGATTAAATACGAGGGTGGTTCAATAGTTATTGTCCCTAGTGCATATAAAATATTTATACTGTGATGGTTGTTGTGGAATATCGAAGCCTAATGTCTTAGATGCCTATAGGCTCAATTTCAGAACCGTTGCTGGTATACTCACATAGTTTTGGAGGGGAGAGTAAAACGAGGGGAGTGGGGGTGAAAGGCTGATTTTTAGCTTATGGGGCTAGATTTGTTACAGTGGATGAGATGCAACTACTGTTGTTTGGACTCGGGATGATAGTGATGTAGACACATCTCAACCACTGTCACAAATGTAGCCTTATAAGCCCCAAACCAGCAATTCACCCTCAACCTCCTCCTTAAAAACTACGCCAAAAATAGGTCTTTAAAACTTCCCCCCTCCCTCCAAAACTATGTTAATATTGCAGCTACGGTTCTGAAATTTAGCATATTGGCATTTAAAAGATTAGGCTTCGATATTTCACATTAACCATCGCGGTGCAAGTATTTTACGTACATCGGGAACAATAATTATTGAACCACCCACGTATATGCAGTGAACCCCTAAGAACACAATTGCATTGGCTACTGAGAATCACTCCATATATTTAATCTCCTTCTTTCGCATCAATACTGACGGAGAAGGCAAACAAAAAAATCAGGCCCCGATTTAGCACCTATTGCTAGAAGTGCCATGTATCGCTACTGTTTTAAACTAAAATGGAGAATTGCTGCAAAAAAAAAAACTCTGATATCTTACTTAACCCTCCTGCAAGATTTTTTTAAAATAGCTACCACCATTTGCAAGTTATTGAATTTTAAAATCAGTCAATCCATTTTAGTACAACCGGTATGTTCTACATAAAATTCAACATTATTTAACCCATCGAGATAAAATTTTTCACCTTAGAACGTCGAATACTTTACACTTTGGAATATTGAGGCGAATATAAGGTAGATTTAAAGATGGACCCCCCCCCCCCCCCCCTTCACTTACGTTACATTGTTGTAAATATTCCCGTAAAGTATTTTTATATTTTTTGCTGAATGTGCAGATGGGAATCTGCAATTCGGATTAATTAAACAAGTTGAAATTTTTAGTAAGATGCTACTTGGAACTTATACAGAATCAGCTTGTTTATATTTACATTAAAAATGATTAAATCAAAACTTATTTTAATTAAATCTTTGTTCATCCATTGCATAACATGCATTTCAACCTACCATTTTTTTTAGATGAGCCCACCTATTCACGACAGCGCCCAAATCTAGGTATTTCAAAATATCCTTCTCAAAAGTAAGCAGAGTGTATTCAAATGTGAATCGGTCATTGTTGTTCTTAGATATTTTTTCACAATTTTTAATTTACATTGTTCTTTCATTCGAGGTAACTGTGACTGGAGAAGTTAGAGCCAGATGATTGACATGGTTCTCAAGTGGCAGAATCTATCTCAAAGGTTCTATTTTCATGTAAATATCGTCCATTCTTTTTGCCTCTGCGCAGAACTATGAAAAAACTTTCATCTCTGCTTGTAATGCTTCCATATCAGGAATTGACAATGTTTCACAAAAGACATTTACCGCTTTTTTAACCAGATTTAGTTTTTATTTCTTTCTTGTAATGGGAGGATATATTATTTTATCCAGTGGTGTGATTATGCTGATGAAAGAATTAAGACTTTCAGGTTTCAGCTATCACCACTGTAAGGGTTCCAGTACCTTCTGAAACTCCATGCATTAGAACATTAGAAGTTCGGGAGCAAAGAGATTCTTTCAATTACCGTCTAACTTCTTTGGTGCCAATCTTCGTCGATAATGCATAGAAAATTCATTTAACGGATCAACACCTTACTTGGTTTAAAAGAGAACTGCACTCTATTCATATTTTCATTGTCGATTGTTTCTAATGATTTGATACAAGTTTACAGTATTCTAATAGTATCTATTTAAAGAGTCTTTGACTTCATTTTTTCAGTAACTAACTTGCGCTTGTACTGAACAGTTTTGCGAAACATCAGTGAAGCAATAAAGTCGAGCGATAACATTTTCTTTCTTAAACCTGTGGCTTGATCTTTGCTTTCCTAACAGAAGAAGAGGAATCAACTATTTCAAAATTTATAGGATACATTCATATAAGATCCAAACCGCTTTCAATGACTCCGCTAGAGCAGTCCATCTCGCCTTAGAAAGATTCCGCAGTAGAAGAGCATTTTCTATTTCTTTGAGCTTGTCTACTAATGGTTTCTTTGGTTTAGTACTTGATGTGAGAAATACAAAACTTCTTCCAGCACGTTGAAAACATTACTTATAATATTGCTGGCATTGCAGATATGCGAAATGAAAAGTGTTGAGTCTGTGAAATTGACAAGGAATATATTGCACAATTCGACCAACAATTCTGAAAACGTCTCCTAGTCTTAAATGCCGTTGAATTCCTCAAACATGCTGTTTGTAAAATCGTATGACTTGAAAACTACCTGTTCTATTTCAAGCTCATTCTTCGTAAGGATGTGCGATTTCTAGCATGCAATGTCGACATTGGTTTTATCGACTTCTTTTACAACTTCCAAAAGCCGATCGGAGTTTTCCATTTTTGTTGACATGTTTCAACACAACAGCTGATCGATCATGGTTCGAAGCATCTGGTGTCGTATGTTCCATAATTCCATAAAATTATGCTTCTTGAAAATCTCTGACTATCGTTTAGCGCACTGCTGTAGCAAGAAATTCAATCATCTTGTTTTGGTATGAAGCGGAAAGGTAAGTTATGTGGTGTGGCCTGAAACGTGTGTCCTCAAACATTTCCTCAGTTGTGAGTTATGCCTAGAAATTAATTTCACAATTTGCCAAAAATTTCCATTTTCGTCTTTGTCATTTCCACAAACCAGATCTTGTCTACTCCGCATTCGCGTAATGTCCATCACGATTGCTAGAATTTCACTGCTGAATGCAAAATGTTGCTGTTGCTCTTTCAGAATAATCTGTTTGCGCTTTCTCTCGTTTAGTAAGTGATTATGCGTCATTATGAACTGACAAAATAGGAAACAGCAAGTTTGGTGGGAGTTGGAAGAGAAATGTTGTGCGAAATTTCTGTTCTTTTCTTTTCCTTAAGCTCTTCATTTTGTGTTCTTTGTTTACACCACTCTCAACTCAAGCATCTTGTATTTTTTCTCTCCTAGGTCCTTCATGAAATAGGCAAAAAAAAAAAACAAAAAAAACATTGAGTTCTGTGCTACATTCCAAAAACGGATGCTCTTTTGTACCAAGCGGTGTTGAAATGTCGCTATCTATCTTGCGGATCCATTTATCGGATATACGCTGAGTTTTGGCTGATACGGACCTAAACTGATCAAAAATGCCTCTGGTTGTCTGACTTCATTTTAGACATTTTTCCTGGGTCATGTTCAATAATGTAATTGTTCCCATTTCCCGTAATGCTGACCTCTCCACGGTTCTGCTCGATTTCTTCGCGATCTTAATATAAATATTTGACACAGACGAACAATTTTCTTTTTCCTGTGAATTATATCTATGGTCTCCTTAAGGAACAAGAAAACGCTTAATTCATCAGATTGGGTCAATTTTTCAATAATCGGCTTGCAATCGTTTAAACAATCGACTAAATGATTCAATTGTCCAGCACATTTCAATACACCACGATTAATACGAATGCCTTCGCCGAAGTCGTCATCATCTTCAGTGCTAGTCGATCATCTAGATGTTCAGAACCCTACTAAACCGCTGCGGACTCTCAAGAAAGACACCTTTGTATATTGAGAAACTAGTCTCTCCTGGTTCTTTCTCAATTTATTTTCAGCATTCACGCGAAGTCGAAGGAAGGAGGGGAAAACTTCGGATCTTCGAAAGAAATTAAGACAAATGATAAGGATTGGTGTTTTTTAGTGTATGTTTTAAGAAAAAAAGTAGAAAATTTGAAAAAAAATCGATTGTTTCAGAATTGTATCGATCAATACTGACTACGTATAATTTGCCGACTGTGATCAAAATTGCCAACATTGGGGGGGGGGGGGGCGAGACGTCCGCTACGCCCCCCCTCCCCCAGTAGCTTCACCCCTGCATGAGGCACACCAAGGTCAAGGATCACAAGTAAACGATAACATAGTCGTATGCAATAAAGGCGTATTTAAGAGAAAAAAAGGATAATACAAAATATCCAAATTCAAGCAAACGAATGTGGTTAAAAATGATCTTCGGCTACAAAACTTCCAAAAAGTTAATAGGTATCAATAAAATAAGTTGTTAGCAAATCCTATCATGCTAATGAGGGAGATCCTATGATCCTATGATTAATGTCACATGATCAAGATAGGCTTAAAAAACAGTTGAATATTCGTAAAAGCATATTGACAAAATGACAGCCGAGATTTCTGAAATTATCATTTCTTTCGTTCGCTACGCTCATGCACTATTGTTATAGCTCCTAGAAGATGTAATGTGTCAACCGGCTATTCTCAAAAGGGGTAAAGAATTGAAGCCGATAAATGTCGAACGATACCGAACAATAAATGTCGATCGAAGGGGTATCTGGTAGCTCAGACTTAAACATTGCTACATTTATAGAATTTTTACGTTTGAGATACCAGGTGTCGCCGCAATCAACATTTATTCTTCAGTATCCTTTCGAGATTTATCAGATTCTATTTTTTAGCTCTATTTAAAGCATTAATGGAATCGAAGGTTGCCACCCTATATCTTCTAGACACTATATTATTGTCTAATATCCCATTTTTCTAAAGACAATCGAAATCTTACTGATAATACACCCATACACAGCCTAAAAAAAGCTGATTATCATGCTACTGTTTTATTTCTTACACTTTAGATTAGATTTTACTCACTTCGTGTAGTGTAAGGCTCTCAACCACGATAGGACAAATCATTCCGGATAGCGTTCCAAAGCCATTAGACATCCCCATCAAGATGCTCGCATATCGAGGAGCTATATCAAGATGGTTTACGTTGAAACCTAGGACAAGAGACATAGTTATAAAATTATGAAATAATTTTGCAAAACCTACTTAATGAAGTTCAATTTGTTTCACAAAAACATTATAAATTTACAACAAAGGAAAGCGTTATGCCGAAAAAGTTGGCTTGGGGAAAGTCCCCTCTCAAGATATTTGCAATGCTGTTACCCCGTTTTACGACATGTTAAACCTTTTAGTTAACAGGAGCTCTTCTTAACTGGTTAGAAAAAGAAGGATGCCCAATATTCAAATGACTGGAACAGTGCGATAATATTATCTCTCAATAAAAGTGGTAGTGATACACATACGTTTACACAATAAACGTACATCTCATAACAGTAATCGAAAGATTCTACGATACACATCTATAAACTTTAACATTTGAATCTCTCTCATAACTTACAGTATCACAAAAATTCAATGAATAATAAATTATTATTATTATTATTATTATTATTATTATTAATTAAAAACATAAAAATATAAGGGAAAATTATTTAAATAGCTGTAATTTTATTGATAATAACTCACCTGAAATTGCAAATCCACTGAAACCAACTGCCAATGTTAAAGCTGCGATGGCTGTTACTGTACTTCTAGTATAACCAACGATCAATAAAAAAGCTGCTTCGAGGCCAAAACCTATGGCGAATAAAAAAATATATTTATTTACATTATCGTAATAATTTGTTTACCTGTTAATGAACACAAAAGTTTAAACCATCATCTATTTATATAAAATCCAAGTCTCTGTGTGTCCCTCACGATTCCGGTAGGACCACCTCATTGAAATGAGCAATTGTTGAAAAATACTAATGCAGGGTTACCACAGTAGCGCCAAATGTTGGCCAATTTGGCAATAGCTGGCTGATTTGGTGAAATTCCCATTTATAACTATTAATCTTTCATAAAGGAAGTCACCAAAATTTAATTTAAACTCCGCTCTTTTAAGATATTTTTTCAAAATCTATGGGTGAGAATTTAAAGTACATCTTTACATCTTCCACCCAATGCTACTAATAAAATAACCGCCAATAGACGACGCTGTATTGTATGAGCTCCTAACTGCGCGATTTTAATGTGCTTTAGGTACTTTTCCAGTATAAGTGCCTTGGCGAAAAAAGAAATTTGGCAACATTTTCCCGGAACCTATCCAGTTTCATTTTATATACACATGCATTTTTTTTTCGATATTTATACGATTTATTTATACGATTAAAAAAGCCTTTTCTCTAATTGTATACAGAAACAGATGTAATTTGTACATAAAAACATTAATAATATAAACATATAAACATATAAAATAAACATATAAAAAAACACTCATCAAGTTTGTTTTCATAGCTGTTTATATGATTTGACAACAATTCTCAATATTTTTCCGTTATACGGACACCATGCCAAAATGTATGCGGTACTTTTCCATTATACGGACAGCATTGTCGCCAAGCGCAATAGTTGGCGCAAAATGAAAATAAGGTGAATTGAAACATTTGAAAAATAAAAGAAAAGACATTCTCGATAGTAAAGTGGGCATTTTAAAAATATAACATTTGAAAATTACAAACTTTTACGAACTATTTTATTAAATCACAAATATATACTTAAAATAAATGAACAAATAACTGTTACACTATAAAGTAATAAAATAAAAAATCATATTAAACTGCTGCCATAAAATTATAAATATCTTTCAGCATGCATTGCAGTAAACATTTCATTTTTTTGAATGAAGGCGTAGCCACATAAAATCTATGAGATACGACTCTAAATGATGACGAACAGCTTCCCGATGTCTTTTGTTGCGCCATTTTGCGATGCCCCATAATCTTTCAACATTTGGAGTATGACATCCAGTATTAGGGTCGACAAAATTGTATTTGTGATTTACTGTGAAATGATCATAACCAGCACTTAGCAGTTCATCTGTTTTATATCCTTTCCAACAATCTGTATAAATAATACATGACTTTCATCTACTTCTATAATTTTATTAGGTCCACCGATTTTTCTATTTGGTAGAGAACATAAAGCATTTCCACAAACTTCTCTCGAATAACTATTCCATTCCACTGTTGTGTTGTGTTTTATATCAAGTTGCAGCTCACAAAACTCAATCGATGTCAACTGTCAACTCTTTGCACGATAAATATATAAACCTCAAAGCATTAAGAAAAGTCACCCGCGATCCTTTAAACCAAGTTTTTTGTCGTATTTCTACGCTTTCTTCGCATGATCGTAAGCTACAACTCAATTTCGGATTTCCAGAACTCATCCATAATTTCATTTCATGATTTTTTGAACACAATCTTTTATTATGCAGAATTCCAAATTCCTGAAACAGTTTTATCACAACTTTATCATCATCTGGTAATTGCCAAATGATAAAATCCATCTCAGCATCAGCAGTAAAAGTAAACTACAACTTTATATAAAAAAAAAGCATTTTTAATTCGATTAATAGCAGATTAAAAAGCTTTCCAAGGTTAAGGTTAAACAATAATCATTCACGTGATTCACGTTTCATAAATAACAAATCACAATGTTTCGCATGGTTTACAATAAAAATCTACGATCAAGGTTGAAATAATTGGCGCATTAGCATACATTTTAGCATACTGTCCGTATAACGGAAAAGTACCATGTATGCTAATGCGCCAATTATTTCAAAATGCTAAAAGATATTTGTAATTTTATGCCAGCAGTTTAATATGAGTTTTATTTTATTGCTTTATTTTATAACAGTTATTTGTTCAATTATTTTAAGTATATATTTGTGATTTAATGAAATAGTTCGTAAAAGTCTGGAATTTTCAAATGTTATATTTTTTAAATGCTCACTTTAGTACGACAATATTTTTTCTTTTATTTTTCAAATGCCTTAATTCACGCGACTTTCATTTTGCGCCAACTATTACGCTTGGCGACAATGGTATCCGCATAACGGAAAAGTACCCAAATCTCATTTTCTGATGCCCAAATTACACCAAACTTTTTTAAAAAAATGCCAAAGCCCCTACAGTGGAAAAGTATCAAACTGTCTATTATTTTTGGCTATCTGTGTTATAGTTTATACTATATGCAAGGTGAGTGGAGCGAAGAGTTTAAACATTAAATATTAAAGTTTCGGCACAGATGTCATATACACAACGGGTACTTAACTGCCATCAAAGTGTCGTTATTTTGCTTGATATGGTAACCCGGATGTTGTTGTTTATGCTATTGATGATTTCGCCAAATTGTCGTCGGAAAAAATCGCTCCAATATGGGGTATATATGACAACTGTGCCAAAGTTTCTATAAAGCAGTATAAGACTAAAAATTAAGGGTACAGATGTCATATTCGCCCCATATTGGCGCAATTTTTTTCGGTTGCCAATTTGGCAAAAACATCAACAGCATAAACAACATAATCCGGGTTACCACATCAAGCACTTTGGCGCAAGTTGAGTACCTGTTGCCTATATGATATTGGCGACAAAAAAAAATCGCGCCAACATGGGGCGAATATGACATCTGTTCCAAATTAAGAATAAAATAAATGCAAAATAAGACTAAAGAAGAAAGAAAAATCATGCGTTAAGCATAGAATATGAAACACTTTCCAACACATCCAAAATGCTTTAAAAAAACTTCGTTATTTAGGGAAATAAGGTAAATAAAATAACTAAGTAAACATTTTAGAAAACGCATAATTTTTAAAAAAATTGATTTCAGCAGTTACCGTCCATAGCAATAGTACCGTTATTACATGCCACTATTTAGCTAAAATTTAATTTAAGCTACTCTTAAAGCTACTGAAATCATATTTCCAGATATTATCATCCATAGACGGTTATGTATTCAATTCTTTGCGTGACCCTGTATATCATTTTATCTATATTCTACAAACATCTCTTAGTAATCTAAATGCAGTTCAGCGTAAAACTGCATAACTCCTTTAAAAACCACCTTTAAGCAATTTATTCTCATACTCAGGAACCCTTACGAATTCTTTTGTGTAGCCCTGCATATGAACTGTAGCATTTATACACACGGTATAGTATGCATAAATGTAGTGAAACATAACCGCGCATATCATAATTAAAATGCATTTCTAACAATCATTACTTATGTACGTACAATACTTCGAAGAAAAGTTTCTTGGCGAGAAAGAAGTTTGCCAACGTGTTTTCTGACAACCTATTTACTGCTTCATACTCACAAGCAATTTTTTGCATATATATACAATTTATTTAATGTAAAAAAAACTATTTATCCATTTTTATAAAGAAACAGAAGTATTTTTTGAACAGATGTCATATACGCATCGGGGTTGGCGTGATTTTTCTCTGACGCCAATTCGGCAGAAATCTCGCTTTCGAATACCAGTTACTTATATATTTTTAAATTATTTGCTATCATTTTGAAAAGTAAATAACTATAAATAGATAAAAGTTTGAATAATAACTATAGAACAAAACAGGGCACAGATGTCATATTCGCCCCATATTGGCGCGATTTTTTTCTGTCGCCAATATCGTATAGGCAACAGGTACTTAACTTACGCCAAAGTGTCGTTATTTTGCTTGATGTGGTAACCCGGATTATGTTGTTTATGCTGCTGATGTTTTCGCCAAATTGGCAACCGAAAAAAATCGTGCCAATATGGGGCGAATATGACATCTGTACCCAAAACAGTTTATATAATTTAAAAACAGAAAATAAAAGTAAATAAACAATGGCACAGATGTCATATTCGCCCCATATTGGCGCGATTTTTTTTCTGACGCCAATGTCATATACGCAATGTATACTTAACCGGCGCCAAAGTGTCGTTATTTTGCTTGATATGGTAACCCGGATGTTGTTGATTATGCTGTTGATGTTTTCGCCAAATCGGCGTCGGAAAATGGGGCGAATATGACATCTGTGCCTAAACAATTTATTAATAAATAAAAAACAATAGCCGGCAAAATAACACCATTTTAGCGCCATAGGTATCCCGGTTCATATCTGAAATCTGTGCCGTAATTTGTATATAAAAAATATTATATATATTTAGAAACGATTTTTTTTATGTATATAAGTGCATATATAAACAAAAATAAGAGTTCATTAGATTTGTTTTCATAGCTGTATATTTTGGCAACATATCTTCCTTTCTGATGCCCGAATAACGCCAAGCTTTTTTTTAAAAATGCGCTATAATGGAAAAGTACCTAAATAAATAATTAACAGAAATAACCAATTATACAAACTAAAACATTTTATTTCGAGATTAAAGCATTGTTTTTAATTTCGATTAAAAATACATATATCTTTGGATAACTTTAATTGAAATTGGGTTCACGGCTTAATATCTCATTCCATAAACCTAAACAAACACAAGTGATTCATTCATCGTGAACCGTAAAAAATATTAAATCATTGAGGTAATCATTCACAAAGTAAGTTCTCCAACAATCAATGGACAATATTCTAATGACGTCATAGTATGTAAAATGGTGGCGGTATCATTTGTTTATGGTTTGAAATCACAAAGATTTAATTTTGCAATGTCTCTTAGTTACATTATTTTATTGTCGTATTTATGAGATCAGAACAAAAGCATATTTTTTCATTATTTAGTTATTAAAGGCGGAAAAAATTATAAATGTGCATGATTTGAAAAATTTAAATAATTTTCTTTCTTAATACTAAAAAATAACATCGGGAAGTAACAGCGAGTTTAAGTTAAATAAGTTTAGCTGTTTAATTCTGTTGTAATATTCAAAATAACTGTATTTATTAGATTTCAGTAAACAACATCAGGCTCCGATTAAACATTGAAGTTAGAGGAATTACAATGTCATTTCAGGACCTTTCTTTTGGAGAAGCTTTTCTAAATTCCACATATACATGGAAACTCTTCAGTGTTAGAAATATTATTCCCAGGACTGGCATAACATAAGAACGGCCTGCAATTTTACACAAGTTTTTGAAAACTACTTTATATCAGAAATTTTACTAAAAACTGGTTACTTTTTTGTTATAAAGGCCCACACTATTAGAATTATGACAAGTTGCAGCCAATTTCGCCAAAGTCGTAACCAAGATCGTGAAGCACACACATATAATACCATATAATACCATTTTATGAAATCGTATACGATAATTTAATAGTTTTTACCTTACTTCAAGTGTGTAATCTATTTATTTTTAAGGCTTAATAATCTAAATTGTCCAATATATGAATTTTAAAAAAATGTAAACAAAGACTGAATAGACATGACCGCAAAAATCTGCAGAAAACTTGGAATTGTGCAGATTAGTGGTCTTCTACTGTACACAGTTTTTCATAAATGTGTTTCGTTCTTAAAATGTGTTATTTTCATCTATCACTGCGGAACAAATGAGAAAACTCATATTCTTGCACATGAGTTGTATATATCTTTATATCTAAATTTCCGTCATTTTTGACGGGCTACCTTTCTAGTATATATATAAAGAAGACTGAGAAAGGAAAAGAGAAATGTTCATTAACCCGTCAATGTCCTCCGATGATTTGTCACCTACAGATAACATGCCTATGAAAGGACTTCTAGGCTTATATTTTAAGTGAATATGAAAGATGGCGCCTTTATTGGGATCTAAAAGAATTTTCTTATATCAGTTTATTATAGAAATAAAACAGAAATGTCACGCAGTTTGCAATAAAATGCAGAAATAACGAATTTTACAAAATTAGAATTTATCTGTCAAAGCTCCAGCAAATGCGAAGATTGACTACACAGGGTGAAATGTTTAATATGTAACAAAAGGTTACACTCAGGGCCTGACTAATGCAGGGGCATATGGGGCAGCTGCCCCGGAAACCTCATTTGAGTAACCTGGATTTTTGTTAAAAGGGTGCCAAATGGTTAAAACTGTTCAAACGTAACTGAAATTTTTAAAGATTTGGGAAGGAAGTATAGTCACCCCTATCCTCCACAAAAAGAAGAAACTATATCATTAGAAAATAAATGATTAAAATTTTATTAAAACAACTTAGTATCCCTTTATTTTCAAGAGAATTTCATTATTAACGATTTTCTCATAACAAGGCCAGTTAAAGCCGTTAATGACGACCAATTGAGGCATTTCTCTTTTAGCCATTTCATTACATACGTAGGTAAGCAAAGGGAAAGTTTACAAACAAATACTCCCATCGAAAAATCCATCCTTTTTTCTACTATTTTCCTATTAGTATTTTTACTTAAAGTTGTGATCAACTTTTTTGGATACTCTGTATACAGATATTTTTAGTACAAGGTACGAAATTTATGTATACATACAAGAAGTATAGAGTTTAGTACTAGTCACTTCAGCCTAATTCAGAAAAAAATTCTACGGATAGCTAGAAGGCCACCCCCCCCCCCCCCCCCCCCACAGAAAAATATTCGCCCGAGGCCCTATATAGTCTAACTCGGGCCCTTGTTACATTAGAAATAAAAGCACTTTAATTACAGGTTAATTTAACCCTACTTACATTATATCTAATGAGGAATCAACATTGTTATAGTGTAAAATGAAAAATGTATATACAGAATCAGAGAGAGTCGACAATTTAATTAGACTTTTGCAAGTTTTATGATGGAAAAGAAGAATTGCTTTTGCTAGAAGCATTTTATTGAGGAAAATCAGTCAAAACAAATATTTAAATTAACCAACTTTTGACATTTCCAACAACGCAACATTCTAGGCCGCATTTCATTCTGCGAAAAAGATCCGTTTTTGAAAAGACTGGCCACCGGGAACAAAAGTTAGGTATTTTATGACAACGTGCGGTGCAAATAATCCTAGTCCAGCCGAGACAAAGGTCACATTCCTGTCGCTAAACCCGGCGTCCACCAAAAGAAAGTTTTACATCTATTTGATGGAATTAGATCTACAACGTGCTAGTTCCCCCAAACCAGACTATCAAGTGTGAAAAATACTGCTAGCAACTCGACGAACTGACGGCAGCAACAGCCAAAAAACGCGCCGAATCAGCAAACTGACGAGGCGTTTCTTCTATTATGACAACTCTAGGGCACACGTATCTTTAACTGCCAGAAACAGACTCCTTACATTGGGACGTTTTGCCCCTACCCTCCCTTTTCTCGGGACATTGCTCCATCCTAATACTATTTATTTTTCTCTCTCAAAACTTCCCTTCGCCAAAAAAGACTCTTTCAATGACATAAAAAATCACCTCGATAAGTATTTTGCCAGCAAATCACAAATATTTAAGAAGGAAGTCTGGAGAGATGGAAGAAGGTTGCTGCACAGAATGTCACAAATATACGAGGCTGTTCAATAAAGAATGATCATATTTTTTTATTGGCATACTTTATGGCACATAAATTTACTTTTATGTTCCATTGCTAGCTTAATTTGTAATAGATACGTGGTAATTTGTTTGTTTATTTATATCCAGTAGTACGTCAGTGGCAGCCATAAAAGTTCAGATACTTCTATAGTATCGCATGCGGGATTGAAGGAGGCAACACACAATAAGCAAATATGCTCTTGCCTGCTGGAAATTTTGCTTTCGCCAGAAGAAATGGTTAGGCGAAGAGTATGTTATAGGAGACTTAATGCAAGTCTGTTCATCCCTGTAGCACAGTTAGATGATGGTTTGAGATGTTTAAGAAAGAGAAAGACAATCATCTTCAAAGGAAGATGGAGAGGAAGTTCCTGTAACTGAGCTTGCACAAGTCAACTTAATACCGCAGTTAGTATTGTCAGAGAAGATCGTTAGATATGAGAACTGTTAAAAATATTGCAGTTATAATGGTGCATAGAAAAGTGAAATTGAGACGTGTTTGCGCGCCTTGAATTCCGAGACTCTCCATACCCGAACAACAGGACGTTCGCTTGGAGGTTGTTCGAAATTGAAGATGGTGTTGCATGAACATGAGATGAATCCCCCAATGTAATAATGTCCCCCAATGTACTCTTCGACTGATGATTTCTACAGGCGAAAGCAAAATTTCCATCAGGCAAGAGCTTCTTTCTCATTGCGTGTTGTCTCCATCGTTCCCGTAGGCGATACTGAAGGTATCTGAACTTTCAATGCTGCCACTGGTATACTACTGGAAATAAATGAATAAAAAAATCACCTCGTATTCATTACACATTAAGCTAACAATGGAACATAAAAGTAAATTTGTGTGCAATAAACTATGCTAATAAAAAATTATGATAATTATTTATTGAACAGCTCTCACTTCAATAAAATCTCGTCGTTTTCGAAATTTCGCATGGTTTATTCTCTGCAAAAAAACTAAAGAAACTTTTGGGACTACCAAATAGGTAAACTTCGACCACGATAGTTGGCTTGTGAGCTATGTGACTTTAGAAATATTTATTCAATCCCTGTTATTAAGTTCACACTCTCCCTATATATATTTTGTTCAAATTTTCAATCGTTAATAAAATACTTATTATTCATCCACTCAAGTTCAAATACAATTTTTTGAACTTGTAGTGGACGACACTTTATGTTAATACAGCTTTTTGCAAATATTAATTCATTATTTAAATTTAAATAAATAATTTTAGTTTTATATGGGAGGAAGAAAATTTCTCTTATTCAAATTTTCAATCGTTAATAAAATGCTTATTATCCATCTACTTAAGTTCAAATATATTTTTTTAAACTTATAGTGGATGACACTTGATGTTAATACAGTTTTTTCAAATATTAATTCATTAATTAAATTTAATTAATTAATTTTATTCAAAATTTCAATCGTTAACAAAATACTTACTATTCATTCACTCAAGTTCAAATACATTTTTTTAAAAACTTGTAGTGAATGACACTTGATGTTAATACAGTTTTTTTTCAAATATTAATTTATTAATTAAATTAAATTAATTAATTTTAGTTTTATATGGGAGAAAACAATTTCTCTTATTCAAATTTTCAATCGTTAATAAAATACTTATTATTCAACCTAAGTAGGAATTGACTTTAATTTTTTTTTATATTACTTGTTCATTGGTTATGCCACAACAAGAACTGAAAACTAATGAAATTGAGGTCTTTTTTAACAAAAGTTTCGCCTGCCCAAAAATGTCATTTTAGCTACTTTCATTCCCTGTTACGTTATGAATTCTTCAAGGTTCACCAGCCAAATTATCGTGGTCGAAATTTACTCTTTCCTTAATGACCAACTAGTTAACAGCTGTTGAAACAAATGTCTTAGCTTATGGCCTTCTTTTTTTAGCACATAGTTTTCACACATACGTATCCCTTAAGATTACTATTGCTAGTAATATCCTATGCTCAATATTGTTCTTTCTGACAGATTAAATGATGATTATGATTAATATAATGCAAAAGACTATCATACAGATTAAAATATGTACTATTAAGGCATATATATCATTATTTAGCCATTTTACTACATAATTTATGTTTGTTATACTTTTTTGTTGAGAATTTTCTCTTTTTTTATCGAGTGTTTGTGATTTACACTGATTAATAAAAAGTTAAACTTAAATTTTTAAATTGAAATTTCTTTCAGCATTTTCTAAATAGATTACTCGTTTACTGATTAATTCATTTTACACTCTTTCGTCAAGTCATAAGAACAAAACGTAAACATAAGTGAGGAGAACTTGTGTTAAAGATACCATTTGAAAGCCCTGTGTAAGCTATTCGTTCCAGCTATTTCAAAGTGGAGCATATTAGTGTCCGTTATTTCACACTAAGATTATGTCAATTAACAACTCTATTTCAAAATTTTATCATCAAATGATTACTAATTTACTTTATTAGAACTGACAGAAGGTAGCAATTGTAGTAAATCACTGTAGTAGGAATTTCCACGTAGCTATAGCATAATTTATATTATTCACGTCTGATATTCTAGTTTATGAACTTCTTTTTCCTACAGTCATAGCTGTAACTATAGAACCTTTATATGAGAGTGGTGACATATGCACAGTAAGCATGCTCAGATTATGTTCAGACTGACGTGTATGTCAAAACTATGTTAAGCATGCATTCCAGAACTTGGCGTTAGTCGCCTGAATGAATTCGACTGGACAAATTAACAAACACTAGCTTGACGATAATGGCAGTCTCGCTAAAATTTTTGGTGTTTAGGTTTTGCTAAAAATCATCGCAACCAATCAAATTTTTTATCTAGTATGCTGACACTCTTATATAGAGGCACCCTAGCTGGAACGTACCAACGATCTGCTCCAAATGTTCCATTGAAGCTTCTTCAGAATAGGAACGAGTGGATAAATCTGTATAATATCAAGTATTTTTGTTAACTGCTACTTCTTCATAGCAATATACTTCACATGACTTTACTAAATTTATAATAATAAATTTCAGTGGACTTTAGTGATACCTAAGACATACACCCATAATATTGACATGATTTTAACACCTTATTCCCCCAATTCATTAAATCCATGATGTTTAAAACGTAACATTCGGACATGCATTCACACGGAACGATAAATACATACCACAGCTCTCCCTTGGCTTGGTGCAATCGGGTAATGAAGAGTTTGGAATTAAAATAGTTTACAAAAAATACAGAAAAGGCCATCTTACCCCCACAGTTAAAAATCTTTCTAACAGCTGTAGTTGTTAATATTTCTCTCCTCCGAAGCATGTCAGCTAACTGTCCTCCAACTGGCACTACCATCGTCATGAGCAAATGCGGTAACGCACCGAGGAGACCTGACTAAAAATGCAAACAGAAGATAAACAGGAGTATTCACTTGAAACTTATAATTAAACATACATATTAGGCGTACAATTAAGTTTTAAAGCAATTGTTCCGTGACTGATGCCATAAATTTGCATAGAAACAGCTCCATGAATCTTTGTGGTATGTAAGTAATGGCCATAGCACGCGAGAGTAAACACCACTGAACTCTACAATAATATGAGGAGCTAACTCTTTATTCTGTTACACTAAATAAAGCGGTTCGCCCATGAACTGAATGCCATAAAATTTCAGACGAAAATTTTCGGCAAAACACACAGATTTCTTCCCATAGAGTAGTATGGGGTAAATATTTTCAAATTTGATTCCCTTTTAAAAATATAACGAACCTGCTAAAATTTTCACTAATATATATTTTTCCCTGAAAAACTATAGATTTTTTGAAATTTCATCAGAAATTTTGAATTTCATATTATTTAAAATTGTGATAGGAAAAGAGATCAAGAAAAAAAATTGAAAAATTTATTAAGTATTGCTCATAAAAACCTGAAAAAGTGTAGAAATAACAAAAAATGATTGAAAGTATGCGAAAAAATTTAAAATAAAAAAGCCTCTAATATTAAGAAAAGTGAAGGATTCATTATTGGCGCTTTAAAAATGTGTGATGCAGTCGTGACAGAAAATGCACCGGTGAGTTAGCTCTCCGTTCTATTATGAAGCTCAGTGCTCAACACAACATTTCTACCAACACAATTTAGGGTCAGCAGGATTAGTTTGATCTTTCTGAAAGGGCGACCAACGACATATAGAACCAGTTCATGATTTTTAAAACGTCACACGCAGTGGATCATCTTTACACGGCGATTGGTACAAAACGATGGGCGCGCCGCTTTGTACCAATCCCGTGTAAAGATGACTCACTCCGTGTGACATTTTAAAAGTCATGAACTGGCCTTGTATGTCGTTATGGTCGCGCTGAAAGTGACCGTAATTTTGCTTTTGCCATTTTTCCGTGATCAAGTCGGACGAGTTGTCGCTTCATTAAACGCTCCGGAAATTCAACTAATAGGAAAATACACTGTTAAAAATATCGTGAAAAATTATCTCTGTTTTTAAAGACCATCTATTTTCTGACCAATGAGAATGCTTCATAGGCGTTTATGTAGCATTCTCATTTGTCAGAAAACAGATAGTCTTTAAAAGCAGAGGTAATTTTTCACGAAATTTTTAACGGTGTAGGATCCGATCCATTCAAAGGTACAATTACCACTGAGCTCCATATAGTACGGAAAGCGGAACTCACCTGTCCATTTTCTGTCGCGAACGCATCATACTGCCTATGCGCGTAAGTAATGAATTCTGCACTTTTTCAACATTAGAAGCCTTTTTTTTTAACTTTTCCACATACTTTTTAGCAATTTCGGTTGCTTCTACACCATTTTGATATATTTGTGAGCAAATTTTTCGCCATTTTTTTTTATTGAGTTTATCTAAAATTTCATTTTTAACTAATGTCAAATAAAAAACTTGCGATGAATTTAAATAAAACACACACTTCCATCACAATTTTGGAATCTATATGAGAATGCATCCTTTCTTTCAAATATGACACAATTTTCATCATCAGAACCATTCATTCCTCATGGATTAGAGCGTCATTTAAGCAATTGTTTTAAAATTCATAATTTCATTAAGTAATTATTAATTTGTTGAACCAATTAAATAATAGCTAAATAATAACTAATTATTAATTTGTCCCATTTAATTAATTATTTAATTATGTAATTTTCAGAAATATTTTATTTTGTGCATAACAAGGATTTTTAAATTAATAGCAAGAGTCCAGGTTATTTAGGTGCAGAGATAAGGATAAGTGAATATGACATCATCACTACCACAGTTATAGTAAACTATTTCAGATTCATAAATGGAAATGCATCTTTTGTTTTCCGAATGGCATCGTTTTCTTCAACGGAAACATTTTGCTATACATGTTACTTACTAAGATAGATTATTTATAGTTATTTTCTTTACACAGAATATTTAATATTGTTTCTCAATAAATTATCTGTGTTCAGCTCTTCCGCGGTTATTGCATAATTAAACGCAATCATTTTAATATGTTTATATCTTATGAAAATCATTGAAATTTTTCTTTTAAATAGGACGCAAGTTTCAGTAGTGAAATCATTCTTCAGATTGGTGGAATGCAATAAAGCAAATTAATTTTATCGATTGGCGTCAGACAGACTACAAATTCAGCCTTATTTTCGTGATACGTAAGAGAAATATGCCGGATGTCCTAAAATGAACTGACAGTCTTCAACTCAATAAGTTGCAAATGGCGACAGCTATTAAAACAAAATCTTGCAGTAGGGTTATGTGAAATGTTAGGAGTTGTTTTACTGCGATTCTCGATTTTAGTTTAAAATAGCAGCGATAGATGGCGCTGCAAGTAATAGGCGCTAAATTGGGGCCCGATTTATAGAGCTGTGCAAGGTGACGTCACGAACAGGTTTTTGCTGCTGCTGTAGGACAGCTATCGCTACCTTTATCAATGCTTTTTCTGTTTGTGTGTCCTACAGCTTTCTTCATTGTTCTCCGGTAAAAGTCACGCGATGTGAACTGCTCTATTGACCTCTCGATTTTCTCAGTATATTGATGCGAAAGAAGGAGGTTGAATATATGGAGTAG
Source organism: Maratus speciosus (assembly GCA_963932465.1). Taxonomy (NCBI): domain Eukaryota; kingdom Metazoa; phylum Arthropoda; class Arachnida; order Araneae; family Salticidae; genus Maratus; species Maratus speciosus. The sequence goes on from OZ010797.1 coordinate 272,259,512, forward strand.
TTCTCAGTCGTCAATGCAATTCTTAGGGATCCACTCCATATGTTTAACCTCCTGCTTTTACATCAATACTGAGAGAAGAGAGAGAGAGATCAAAAATCGGGCTCCGATTTAATGTCTATTGCTTGCAGCGCCATCTACCGCTACTATTTTAAACTAAAATCGACATCGCAGTAAAACAACTTTTGACATCTTACATAACCCTCCTGCAAGAATTTTTATAATAGCTGTCACCATTTGCAAGTTATTGAATTTTAAAATCCGCCAGACCATTTTAGGACACCCGGTATATATAGATGTGGAAGTTATAAGTCAACTTCAATACCATACAAAGAATGCATATTATTTTTGGAATAACTTCAGTTGTAATGGAAATTTTTGCATGCGGTTTGTTTTAAAATATTTTAATGAATTATTTTATAATAATAATTTAAAATAAAAAAAAATGAATTTTTTGAACCGTTATAACTTATTATAAGGAATAAGAAACCCTTAAAAGTAGATCTTGTATGTATAAGAATTGTTAGATTTCTGACATAACAGGACTTACTTCATCGATATTGAAGTGGAAGACCTGCTTTAGGTACATGGGTTGCGAAATGAGCAGCATGTAGAAGGTCCAACTCCGACAGAAGTTGGCGACGATGATTGCATAGACTGGCATCGAGGTGAACATTGCCTTCCAAGGGGTGGTTTTCAGCTGCAGGAAAACAGAAACGCACGAATTAGAAGGTAATAATGATGAAAATTGAAGTGTTGAGAATCAGAGTGGATCAGCCTCGCTAGCTGTGATTTCGTTAAAAATGCTTTTCAAAATTTCTACAATTTTTGTCGAACTCTTTTTGACTTGTTCTGCCAGTGCCAGAGCGACCAAGTTTCTCCAGAAAGCATAGGGTGATTAAGTTGGCAGTGTCATAGTGGATCAAGCCACTTGATCTGCTCTTGCACTAGCAACTATAGCTATCCAAGTTACGTTGACTCATATGTTAAAGAATAGCTCTATTACTTGAATCGTTTCAATATTAATAAAATTCCTTATGTAGCCAATATATGGCTGACATACAATACTTTGATACATTAAAGACATTTTGTATAGAAAAGTGCGGGATAGTAAAACCTGGTTCTCAACTCCTGAATTAAAAAATAAGCATGGGCACCAGTTAAAAAAAATTAATAATCGGCCAAGTGCGAGCATTACTCGCATACAGAGGGTTCTGTACAATAAATATATTAATTAGTAACTGTAATATTACGAAAAATCGCTTCTAAAAGAAGCGCGCTTCGAAAGGAGGTCTCAAACTTGTTTTGGGCCGTGCTGCGTTTTCCAGATAGGTTTTTAATTAACCTTTAAACGGACGGGTGGCGTATTGAAGGCGCCACTCAATGCAATAGTCCTGAATCAAAAAGTAATTAGTGATTAATTCTAATTAAATTAATCTGTTTTTAACAATTTGACACTGATGTTTATTACTTTTATACTACTATTGGACATTGCATTATAAAAATATACCATTAAAATATGTTATCTGGGCTTTAAAATCCGATGGCACATAGAGTACACCGCCCCTGTCTTTATGTATGTCCAAACCGTCCATGTCTTTAAAGGTTAATATATAGGCTAATTACCACAATTTCCTTCAAAAATCATTATCAACAATCTTTTTATATTTCCTCAACAATAGATCCTCGAGCCCACCTCTACTCCCTTGCTGAGCTCCTGCAAAGTGAAATTTGTGTGGAACGGAAAAATGCGATTTTCTCAAAAACTATGTGACCTAGGGTAATCGTTATAGCTTTCGTGCAAGCTTTAAATAAATTTCTACTACCCCTAATTCTTTCATAAGTTTAGTTTCAGTAGATTCGGAAATAGAATTGGAGGGGCATATTTTTGCTTTACATTTTCGACGATATCTCTGAAAATGTAATATCTAAAATTAAAACAAATGTATTTTTGAGCTCAGTGTTACGGGAGCTTTTACACGATACCCCAAATAATATATATAAAAAATGATTTTTATCTTCAAGTAAGTTAATTAGCCTCCCCCTACATTTTTTTAGATATATTTGTGAATGACTCATAATCTATAAATATGTCGGTCAACAGCCTTCATTACTTCAACCAATTTGAAATTTCCACGTTCCGTATTTACAAGTAAAATAGCTGTCACATACGGACAGACAGACACACGAGTGATCTTATAATGGTTCCGTTTTTACCTTTTAAACACGGAACTCTAAAAAAATTAAAAATCTAAAGCGAGGGAATATTTTGGAATTACACCTCGTTGCCAAGGCCGCAGACCGTATTTTTATTTTTGGAAGAGAGAACGTAAGCATGAAATAATCTTAATCAAGACTTTTTTGTCAGAACACCCCGCACACGGACATTTTTAAACATATAAAAATAAAAAAATGTACAAGGATAGGATATATTTTTGTTAAGCATTGGCTAGTTTTGGCCATATTGCTGTAACAGGAATGGCTCCAGGGAGGACTTATGAAGGGAAAGTTACCCGAATTAACGTTCTCGTACAAAGAAAACTCTGAAATACTTGCACAGTCCTCCAACCCAAACCGCGGTGATATCGAACCCGCGAACATCGGCCGAATCTTTTCATTTTGTATCTAGCACGCTAATCACTGGGCTGAGCGGCTCCAAAAAGCAGTATACAGAAAAGTTACTTTATCTCTTAGTGTATATTTATTTTAAATCACTTGAGAAACATAATTTTTATTATTTTTTCTAAATGTTAAGAGAAAACGAAAATTTGGTTAATAAAATTTCAGAACTATCAAACTGAGTAGCAAATTCAGTATCATTTGAATTGTCTTAATAATGCGAGTAAAAGAACTTATGAAATTCTAAAATGACGCACATGAGACATCCAAATGATGATACTGAAACGTTCAAATTTGATATGTTTCAAGCTCCAACCATAACGTTTATAAAAAATTTCGGAGATGATGGTCATGTGACACCAAAATGGTGGTACTGAAAAGTTAAATTTGGTATATTTCAAGTTCCAACCACAGCGTTTCAACTATCAAACCGAGTTTCACAAATGAAGTATTTATTTGATTTGCCCCAATAACGCAGGTATGGTTATTATGGTTATAAAAAATTTCGGAAACGAGGGTCATGTGACACCAAAAGCGTGGTAGGATCATTCATTCTATACAAAATGAACAAAAATTAAAAAAAAAAGTCGTAGCCCATACTAACCAGTTTTAATAAAATTTGGTACACAGATTCAATTCATATTTAAATAGAGCTATGCAAAATATCTTAGCAAAAAAAAAAAAAAAAAAAAAAAAAAAAAAAAAAAAACATTTGGGCAGTTCTGGACATTTAAAAAACTCGTGACATAGAATGGAATGTGTGCAATAGTTCAAAGTTACATGTTTAAAGTTCCGCGTCTTGAAAACTATTTAACACAAATTAAATTTTTTTATAATATTGCAACCTCTCGAAATTTTATTTATTTAGTAATAAAAATTTGGTAATACTATGGTTAATCTTAAGTTGGTTGTAAAAATTGAAAATTTGTTCATTTTGAGAAAATTAAAAACGGTATAATAATCAAAGGAATTCAAAAACATCTGAGAAATTGATGCCTGATGTAGTGTTACACATAAAAATAAAATTGAAAAAACTTTGGAAGTTACCATTTATTTCCTTTATCTTCAAAATAGCTTAGAAACTTAAAAAAAATTTCAAAATCACAATTTTTTCTCTTATGTAGGCACAAAAATCAAATGAAGGAAAAATCGGACATCAACAATATTGCATAGGTATAAAGATCAATAAACCCATGATATGCTAAAAAAAAAAATTCAAGTTTGCCTTTTGATTCCTAACATAACAGAATTGGATTAAAAAAGGTAACATTTCTTACATTCTATGAGCCATTGCACTTCAAAATTGTACGTGTTTTTCACAAACTTGCACTTGATTTCAAGGAAAAAATTAGTGCTGCCATCTATATGGATTTAGGATTACTATATCATTATTTCTTCAATTCTACTCTACTTAAAAATATTCTTGCTCAAGGATATTTTAACGTAGAGTAGGCAAACATAAACTGATGGTAAGAATGACAGTTTTTATATTTAAAATATATGCCTTTATCTATAATATTCAATAATTTAAAAATTTTTAGAGCCTCTCTTTATGTTCAAACAAGTAATAGAAACATTGAATTTTCCCCTCAAAAATTTTCATTATTTATCTTTTCTTCTAATTTAGGAATAAAAAGGCAAGAATGAAAGTTTCTGTATTTAAAATATATATTTTTATCTACAGCGTCAAATAGTTTTAAAATTTTAAAAGCTTTCCTTCATGTTCAAACAAGTAATAGAAATATTGCGTTTTCGTCTGAAAATGTTACTTTTTTTCACATTAAGGAAAACAAAATACAAGAATGAAAGTTTCTGTATTTAAAATATATACTTTTATCTACAGCGTCAAATAGTTTTAAAATTTTAAGAGCTTTCAATCATGTTTAAACAAGTAATAGAAATATTGTATTTTCGTCTCAAAATGTTTCTTTTCTTTCACATTAAGGAAAACAAAAGACAAGAATGAAAGTTTCTGTATTTAAAATATATGCCTTTATCTACAGCGTCAAATAGTTTTAAAATTTTAAGAACTTTCCTTCATGTTCAAACAAGTAATAGAAATATTGTATTTTCGTCTCAAAATGTTTCTTTTTTTTCACATTAACGAAAACAAAAGACAATTACTAAATTACTCCAATCTGTTAGTTATTATTCATTCTTAATTAAAAATTATTTTTGATATAGTCTTTTCCATTCCTAAGGCTAATAATCAAAATTGAAATTTTAAGCATGTAGACAAAATTGTGTCACCTTTTAATGTAAATTTTAATACTTAAATAAACAATCCTGAAATCTATTATTTTGCATTTACTCAAAAATAAATATGATCTACTTATATGCTGATTTTCGTTAAAATTTGTGACATGCCAGCCACAGATGATTTGTTCATTTTGTATGGAATCACTTGGTACTGAAAAGCCAAAATTTGGTATGTTTCAGGTTCCAACTATATAACGTTTCAAATATCAAACCGAGTTTCACAAATGAAGTATTTATTTGATTTGCCTTAATAACGCGAGTATGGTTATTATGCTTATAAAATTTTCGGAAATGCTGTGACACCAAAGTGGTAGTGCTGAAAAGTCAAATTTGTCCAACCATAACGTTTTAACTATCAAACAGAGTTTCGCAAATGATGTATTTATTTGATTTGTCTTAATAACGCGAGTATGATTATTATGTTTATAAAAAAATTAGGAAATGAGGGCCTTGTGACCCCAAAATGATGGTACTGAAAAGTCAAATTTGGCATGTTTCAAAATCCAATTATTGCTCTTTAACTATCAATCTTAATTCCACAAATTGCGTAACACTTATTTTATTAATAAGACAAATAAGAGATTATACACATTTCGGAAAATTCAAATCGGCGTTTATGGGACACCCAAATGCATGCTGATATTGAAGTAATCAAATTTAGTATATTTAAACACTAATTCTTCAACTGCCAAATAAAGATTCACAATTGAAATGTCGCTCGAATTGCCTTAACCCTTAACCGGAAACGTGAAAATCCCTTGCACAAACAGAATACTTAATATTTTACCAAATAGTGAACTTAAACATTTAATCTTCAATAGTAATGCATTAACGGGACCAATTTTTTAATATAACAGCATAAAAATAAGTTTTGAATGTCGGAGAGAGAAAACATTAAGGGCATATATGTAGACGCAACCATCTCACAGACGGTACGTTTCCAGTTAAGGGTTAATAACGCGAGTTACAGACACTGTAAATATTCGAAAAATTCAAACTGTTTGCCATGGGACATTTAAAATGATGATAGTAAAAAGGCAAAATTTCATTTACCATAGCTCTTGAATTACGAAACTGACTTTCACAAATTTACCTTTGAATTTTCCTAATAACACGAATAACAGAACCTATAAATATCCGAAAATGTAAAAGTGGGTGGTCTTGGACACGCAGAAGGATATAAGGAAAACACTCATCAAATATAATATGTTTCGAACATAGCTCTAAAACCACCAAACTGCTATTCATAAACAGAATATTAGTTTGATTTGTTTTAACAACGCGAGTAACATATACTGTTCAAAATTTACAACGGGTTTGAACCAAATTTTTGTTCTGCAATAGTTACAACCATAAGATGCTGAAATGTCATTCCTACATTTGTACCTAAGGTTCAACGGGAACTCTGGAAGAGATTTCACCATCTTATGGTAGCAGTTACTGCAGCACCAAAACTTGGTTCAACCCAGCACAAATTTTTAAACTGTTTATTCTATACAAAATGTTGGAAAATTCAAAATGGTGACTGTAAAACGCCTAAAATTGTTTTTGTCCACAACAAAAATTAATCTACCAAATCAATATTGACAAATAAGAAACTCTTTAATAATGCAGTGATGTCAGACAATGTACCTCAGAGTCTTATATAAAATGACATGATGTACTGATTTCACCCATATTGTAGTTTTTTTCTTTTTCTTACGCTGCGGCTGATCTGGTTTGGTGAGATGTAACCAGCGCGCGTCAGGAGTAGAACATCAAATATTATTAATTTTTCCAATAATAATAATAATAATAATAATAATAAATGGACCGAAAATTACTTCATAGACGATATAGAACACTTACATTTTATATGTTTTTTCATTTAAAGAAAAGAAAAATGAACATACTCCACAATACAGGGTTATTACAAATGAATCATCGGGTTTTGATTCGTTACTACGTGCGAACTAGGAAACGTATATGTTTCCATGACAACTCAAACGAGAGGGTGTTAACTACAGTTTCGCGCTGCGTATGTGCCATGCGCGTGTGGTTGCCATGGTTGCTGCGCGAACGTCATATTCAAAATGGCGACTGGACAGCAGAAAGCATTTTGTGTACTAGAATTTTCAAAGTGTGAATCGCTTATAACCGTTCAGAGAGCATTCCGGAAGTCATACAAATGAAAACCACCAACCCAACAAAGCATTCTGCGCTGGTATCGACAGTTCAAAGAAACCGGTTGTTTATGTAAAGGCAAAAGTTCCAGTCGACCAAGCGCTACTGAAGAAACAGTGAACCGAGTTAGAGAGAGTTTCATCCATAGTCGCAAGAAATCAACAAATCGCACTAGCCGTGAACTTTCCATTCCACAGCCAACTGTGTGGAAAATTTCTGGTGTCCAGTCGCCATTTTGAATATGAAGTTCGCGCAGCAACCATGGCAGCCACACGCGCATGACACATACGCAGCGCGAAACTGTAGTTAACGCCCTCTCGTTTGAGTTGTCATGGAAACATATACGTTTCCTAGTTCGCACGTAGTAACGTATCAAAATTCGATGATTCATTTGTAATAACCCTGTAAGTTATTCAACTTATGTCCTATGACAGAGACTATTTTTCTTGATATCCGAGCTATTTTAAACCTCTTGGATTTAAATTTGAAAAGAAAAAGAGTTAACTTTCGTATAACTGTGCAAGTTAGTATATATATATGTAGGTGAATCAAAAAGTAAGTTACATTTGGTGCTAGTTGGCGACGTATTGTAATGAGAGCGAATTCGTTTGGCGAGTATGGAGAAAACATTATGAGGCTTCGAAAAGAAATTGTTCCCCATGTTTTGACTTAACTTTTTCCCTTGGTCCTTTTCAGAGGTTTCTGGTTTTTGCGTTTATCTTTGCTGTCGCTTCTCTTTCCATCCTATATGCAAATAATCCTCTCCAATATTAAACTAAAAGTAATGTACAAAAATTTTAAACCAGAGATTACTGGAGAAATCCGGAAACATTACAAAACAAAAGAAATCCAAACAACCACAATTGTATACCCTCTTTCCTCTACAGGAAATTGTAACTCTCTAATTGCCGGGAATAATCATAACTTATCAATAAACGAATTTCCTTTTATTACAATGCTTTGCTAACGAGCGCCGAGTGTAACTTACTTTTTGATTTATCTAATAGACCGGGAGCTGGCAACACAGACAATCCCCTCATCGAGTTCAGGGATGAAATTCTAGGATTAGTTAAATTTTGATTTGCATATTAAAACGCAATCGGTCTGCCTAGTCATATCTTGGTGGAAAACACCTGAAAACCCGATTTTAGCGGCTGACTCGTGGGTTTACCATTGTGTTTTCCTGCTCCCAGTCCTCCCTGTTTTCACACACAGTTAAAAAGCTGCAGTATTTGCTGCATAGTCACTCCGCCGCTTTTATAGAATATCTCTATTCTGACCAGTGAGAATGCTCCATAATATAGTCAAGTAACCGTTTTCTATAAAAGCCGTGGAGTGGCTATGCAGAAAAAGCTGCATATTTTTAACAGTGCACCTTTTGGTGTAGGAAAACACAATGGTAAACCTAGGAGTCAGCCTCAAAAATCGGGTTTTCAGATGTTTCCCACCAAGATATGACTTGGAAGACCGATTGCATTTTAATATGCGAATCAAAATTTAACTAATCCTAGAATTTCATCCGTGAACACGATGAGGTGATTGTTTGCGCTTCCGGCTCCCGGTCTATAAGTATTTAATGAATGTCATTGCATTAGACTAACTAACTCTACACTTCATTTTTATTTGCAAATACTTACCGTAGGGACTGTCTGTGATACTTTGCCTATACTGTTTTCAATGTATATCAATTCAGCTTGAGATATAGTGGGATGTTTCGAGGGTCGTTCAAACGAGAGCCACATCCAAAATATGTACCACACCATGCCTGCAAAACCTGGTTTCAAAAATAAATAAATAAACAAGTCGTGTAAGTTTATTTAGTAGAAATGATCACATGCTTTCAACTCAACATTATATTGTACCGTCACAAGACAGGAATTCAGGATGATGTATAGCTACAAAAAGCTTTTATTTACAGCACGGTACAGCTATATATAAAATATTTAGAAAAAGTTTAAATAATGAAGTAAGCATAAAATAAATAATGTGAACATTAAAAAGGTCACATTCTTACTTAAAAGGCGACTAATGTAAGGAAAAAGATGTTATAAGTTTAAAATATACATTTCATTTAAAACTTCTTAGTACTTTCAAGCCTTCCAGGCTCATCATCAGAGAATATCTTAATAACTAAATGTTGTTTATTTATACAAACACGTCACTTTGTTTTGAAAATGAGAGCCAGTAATTACTAGAGTTGAAAGTAGCAGTAGCAGTAGCAGTAGCAGTTTCTTTGATTGAATTTAATTAGAGGAAGTATAACTATTATTATTATTAATTGCAGTTTCATTTATTTTATGACATCACTTTGTTTCTCATACGCCACTGGGTCCCATGGGTAGAAGAAAATATTTAACTTCTGTACTTTGAATTTTAATACGTCACTTTGCTCAGGTTTTCAGGATTTATTTTAAATAAAATGTATATTTTAAACTTATAACATCTTTTTCATAACATTAGTCGCCTTTTAAGTAAGAATGTGGACCTTTTTAATGTTCAAATTATTTATTTTATGTTGAGTCAAGGTGAAAAATTGCGTTTCGTCTTATGATATTAATGAAGTAGGCTTTTACAGTTTAGTGCTTAACTAAGCTTTGTCCGCAGTTGTTAGTACCACGCGTGGGTCACTAGGCCAGAATACACCGTACTCTATTCCTGTCCTCAGCTACCTGGACAGACCTACGCAGGGAGCGTAGAAAATAGGTCTTCACCTAACTGCGTTCCAGACGAGAATCCCTTAAACGGCCTCAGGCATCTGTGTATATGTAAGACAGAGTCCTTTGAAAAGGGCGGCACTTGACGATGCTTGAAGAGGTATTTCAAGTATTGTGAGAATTATTATATTCGAAAGGTCTAAAGCTAAGATCTTGGGTTAAAATATGATTTTCATACTGCCAGTTGGAGAGATCTGAAGTGGAATATGTTGCGAGTTTAATTGGGTTGTTAGAGATTTTATGATATACACAAAATGTATCAGTCTCGTAGCAAGAGGGGAATATATAGGTGCCACATCTGCATCTATTAACAGAGTGCTACTGAATAGAACCAGAATTTTACAATATCTTCAGCGTTAAATTCACATATTTTTATTTATCTGCTTTTATAGTCGAGTGCAGCAACACATAAAAAGTGAAAACATTAGCAGACATTATAGACCATCGATTAGAATGATTTTTGGTGCAATTATTAATTATCTCTCGAAAAAAGAGCATTAAGGAAAAAAAAAAAACCGCGCTTGATTGAAAATATAAATATTTATAACAAAAATGCAAACATATTGTGAGGTTTCATATTTCAGTTCAGGAAATCGTTACAATTCTCATAACCTTAACTGTTGAGCATCGATAGCTATAGTGATGAAATTATGATTAAGTATAATAAGGTGACTGTACGCTCTTAGATATGAGACTGTTCACAGCGGCACTTAGTAATAAAATTAGGAGTTAGCGTTTAACTAGAAAATTATACGAAATACCGGATAAAAGTCAATTACAAATTTGTAGAGCAGTATCAATTGTGCATGAGAAGATACCTTGGACACATATACATGCAAAGAATCGTACTCATAAAACACCCATCTGTTAGCTTGCGATTTCGCATTTTGTAACACAACTCGAAGCGAGTTAAGGCTGTTCTCAAATCTAAAGGGCCGACTTTATGACATAAGTTTCAATTCATTTTTGTTCGGAAACGAATGAAACTAGCAGGTACTGTTGCTCAGAAACTATGTAATCGAACTGTTTTTCCGGGGTTTTTTTTTGCAAACGCAATAAATCTTCTAGAAAATAGCGTCAAAGTGGGCGGTTTAAACCGAATTTCCGCGCGAAAGATGAATTATCACTCAAGTAAGGGTGAAAAATGTCTTTGTCACGTGATCAAAATCGCTTATAACTCAATGCGTAATTTATTGATCAAAAAATGGAAAACACAGTTCAATTCCAAATCGCTTCCATAATCAGGCCTTCCAATTTTATTTTTAACTTTTTCGTTAAAAAATGAATTTGTAAATGTGTCAAAGCGTTTTGCACTTGTTGAGCAAAGCAGTTGAGAACAGGCTTAACGAAACTACTGGTATTTTTGTTGTCTACTTCTAGACTTTACTTCTTGGACTATCAGTGGCGTACCAAAAGGAGCGAGGGTATGTCGCACATAACACTATTTCTGCTTTATTTAATTTCACAATTCAGTGATTATATAATGTGAAATTTTCTATTAGAAAATAGTAGCATTCATACCTCTTCCCCCTCTTCTGGCTACACAAATATGAACTATATAAGATCCAGGGGCGCCATTTCAGAAATTTCTTGAGGGGGGCAAACATTTCTTTGGATTTTGTTGATTATATCTGAGGAGCACTATAAATTGCATTATAGAAGCGAAGCATTATTGATACAGTTTGATTGTCACACATCTTTTAAAAATTAGCCAAAGTACTCATTAATAAAAAAGTTCATCTCACTTTGAGAATCTTCCAATAACAAGGTTTTAGAAAATATTATTGGTAATTGTCAAATTCTGTGCTTAAATTGATTTTAAAATGATAACTTTTTATTTTCGTAAAATCTGACGTTATTTTGGCTTTTGTGCAATTTCAGAACAAAAATGAGTAACACGTGATGACCGATACATTTTTAAATAGCAAATTTCTTGAGGGGGGCAATTGCCCCCCCTAGCCTCCCCCAAATGGCGCCCCTTATAAGATCACACAATTCGCTTAAATATTTCTAATATTCAGTTATATATTAATTTTTAATTTCGTATTTATTGGTACATTTTTAAAAAACTCATTTATTTTCTTTAAAGTATTGTCCGGATTTAAAAAAAATCCAGCCTGGTTAATCCGTTATAACGAGGTTTCACTACATATCCAATAATATATCGCTCTGTTCCGAGGATTAGAAAATTGGTAAAGCGATTTGCATTTGGAAAAAAATTCCATAGCTATTTTCCTTTTTATTTTGTAGTGCTGCCATCTATTATCGATTTTAAGAAACATATTGCTTTCTTTTCCGCAAAATAAACTATTGCTAAATGCAACTACATGTTAATCAGTAAAGCAAAAAGGAATTTCTGATACCACACTCCTTTTAATTTAAAATTAATAAGATTCCATTTTTTAAATTTTATTTTATTAAAATGTATAAATATTTCAAGAAGAGTCAGAAATTTTTACGCAACTATAGAATAAATGGGAAACAACATACATAAAACAGCAGATTTAAATTTTTTTTTGTTTTAAATTTGTAGTAAAATATTTATAATACAAATTATTCAATATAATTATAAATTTATAATAAAATACTGACATAAATTTTGTGTTTTTATTGAAAATAACTCTCAAAATTTAATTTCTCAATGCTTTGACTTATTCACTTTTTACTATGCGTTTCAATCTAAAGAAAATAAAAGATGTTATGTATTTTAACATCAAAAGAAAAAGAAGCGCATCTATATTATATGTAAATCCTTTCAGAACTTTTGCTTATAATAAGAAGATTAAGTATCTGCATATGAAATTAAATTACATTTAGAGATATTTAATTTTACAAATTATTATAATAATTTGTAATACACAGACTGTACTTACAGTGGTAAGTTTAATTTTTAAAACTGTTTTGTTAAATTTTTCAGACTTACTAGAGATAAGCATAAAACTTGCTTTGACGTATATCAATGTATTATATTTATTCAGTTCAATTCATTTCAATAAAGATGACAGAATGTAATTCTTCTTATTGTTATTACTATTATATCATCGTATTAATAGAAATACAATATGTAAAGCAATTTTCGCCCACAGCTGAGATTTAACCTGATTTAAAATTCAAGCTTAGGTAGGATCACTACCCCCTACATACTAGTACATACTTAGTATGTAGGGGGTAGTGGTAGGATTCAGCTGAGTTGCAACCCGATATGTTGCCTTCATGTTGCATGAGATCATGGAACTATGAATATGAATCTTCATAGCTCCTTGCATGAGATCATTCGATTTTATGAAAGAAAACAGCTAATATTATCGTCCCGCATTTAGAAAATATTTATTTACAGTATTTTTTTAATTATTATTATTCTAAGTAGAAAATTATAATTTTACTTACGTTTATTTATAAATAACGATTTATTTAATAACTAAAAGATTTTTGTAGAAATATATATTTTGTAATATCCGTATGTACAACGGTCAGCTTGTTGTTTTAATATTTTGCGATGCTATAACTTTAGGAGATATAAGCATCACGTATTCCATGGTAAATTCCCACTAAAAAAGAAAAAAAACTTTTCATATTTTTCACATTTTAGTTCAATGGGTTGTAGTGCTGCCATCTGTTGTAAGAAAAAAACAATATTTATCAAGTAAAATTTTATTTATTTATTTTTATGTTTCCAAATAGACTCACAATGAATCACTTACTGCTAATTTATTGCCAGCAACATATTATTTCGCTCTTTTTATGATAGTCGGGTGCAAGTGATAAATTTCCAAATATTACCATCACCAGTAGACCTGTGCGAGCCTTTCGCACTGCAATCTCCAAGTCTATTTTCTGATACATTTTTCATTAATTTTTAATTAACTGCAATTTTTAAAAAATTAAACAACTTGTTTTAACGAAATGTGAGTGTAATATGTCAAAAGCTTGTTCAAAAACCTTTCGTTTAAAACCTATTAATCTTATGCGTTTTGTATGTGCACAGAAAAAAGGACGTTGAGATCAGAAATAATATGTATTATTTAAAAATACATACATAATTACTTCTGGATAACTATTAATTATACATAAATTAAATAACTACAGAAATACATAGATAAAAATACTAAAAACAATTAAAGCATAATTAACAGTAGACGTTTCGGCTACATTCCATAAGCTTCATCAGTACTCGAACTGAGTCACAAAACATGCAAGAACCACAACATTTGAAAACAGTTAACATTAAGGTTTAATCAGGATAGCATTATCCAGGTTCAACAAATCAATGAATCGCTAATCAACGAAGCTACCCAGATTCCGGCCGATTATGTTATCCTAGTTAAACACAATTTTAAGTGTTTTCAATTGTTGTGTTTCTTACATGTTTTGTAACTCTGTTTGAGTACAGATAAGGGCTATAGAATGTAGCCGAAACATCTATTTTTAAATATGTTTTGTTTTTTGCATTTTTATGTATGTATGTCTGTAGTTATTTAATTTATGTATGATATGTATGATGATACTTAACCTAAAAGAATAGCGAAAATTCAGAATGCAATGCCAGATGTGGGTAAAAATTCCTATCCAAGGATACCTCATTTATCGTTGAACGCTACATATTAGTTGACGAAAAGGGATCTTAACAACAGAACTAATATATATGAGTCGTATCCCATTCGGATTCCATTGTCGTTATTAAATATTGTATTCAATTCATTTAAAATATGTAACTTTAATTTAAAATACTGACATTTAAAGTACATATATTACATATATTTAAAACACATGTCATTCACACATTTCATTTAAAATACAAAGGGGAAAAAAGAAGAAGAAGAAGGAAAGAAAGGAAAAATAAAAAATAAATAATACCATAAACCAAAACATTTTATCTTAACATGAAAAGATTGTTTCTAGTTTACATCATGAAAAACAAAAACATAAAAGCTGCTATTGGAGAGATTTACACCTGGCTAACACAAAAGTACTAGAATTTCTTATATGCGTGTAAATAAGATAACCAAAGATGAACAATATTAGTAGAAGGTTAACCACTCTCTATTATTTCTACTTGATGATGAGGAGATGCTAATTAATTGCTCTCGAAACCATAGTCGCGTGTTTGTACGCACCATCGGAAGAAAAAAGAAGATTTACTTCTATATATTTCTTATATATTTCTTATTATTATATTTCTTATATTCTTTCTTCTATATATTTCTTATATAGCCTGATTATTTCTGTTTGATTCAGTTCTAAAATATTCAAAGCTTCTATTAACAAAGGCAATTATATTTAAAATTTAATCATTAAAACAAAGCGTACGAAGACATTTAAGCTAAAAGTTTTTTTTTTCTTTTACAATTTCATAAATTATTATTTCATTTAATCAATACTATCTTATATATAGTATAATTATAGTATGGCGTGATTTATTTGTCATATTTATTTTATTTTAGATTTATTATGGTATCCAAGACGGTCTTTACGGGTTGCGGAACATAGGTGAAAATCATTTTTGATTGGAAATTGTAATAAGATTTTTTAGATTGCCTACTAACACCAAAAAAGCATTTTTATAATAAAAAATATGAATTATGTATATTCAAATAAAGTTTTGAAATGTAATAAAAACGGCATTTTCATATTAGCCACTTGCCAGTCCTGTGGTTAATAATCAAAGAAATCGCCCAAAGATTTCACTTTTTATAGCAGTCATTTTGATTCTGATTATTTCCGTGTTTAAGTGCGTAGTTCGGTTATGTGTCTGTTAAATTTTTGTTATATAAGGTTACGTTGGGCAGCTGGACCATGATTTTACAGTATGACTCTGCAGGTTCTGGAAAGTCAGCTTCTAAAAGCTAATGTTCATTTGAATTAAAGTTTGAACATTTGTAAATGTGTTCAGTTAGGTTCACTCTATCAGACAGAAAATTTCAAAATTACATTTTAATGTCTCAAATAATAAATACATATATTTCATCTTTCTTTCTTCAGGGGTCCAGTTGTTCCATAAAAATGAGGTAACCAGGTACGTCTGTGTTCCACACGCGTTTATTTATTTATTTATTATTTTTTTTTATGGGGTACCAGGTTGTGTTTGAAAAAGTATAAATAACTTAAAAAAATTTAAACCTGGCAGATCATGTAAATTATATATCAACTAAAGAGCTTTGCAAGGGAAATCTTTGCTGCCAAGGTGTCTAAAAAAAGACCCAAATGTGAAATTATTAGATTTATCTATACAAAAAACATAAGAATTAAGTAAGTACTTATGTACATTAGTATAGATAATAAGTATAAAATTTACATGGGTATTTTAGGAAAAAAAATAAACAAGATAAATCTATGAACAAACGGATACGTTAGTATTTAAGTAACTTATTCTCTTTTTTATTTACCTCAATGAAAGTTCGATAAGTCCAATAAATCTGTGGAGAATGTAACCATATCGAACAGAACTATTTTTTATTGGTTTGGATAATTTTCTAATAATGTCACTTTGTCTTATGTACGCCTCTTCATCTGTGTCGTAAAATTTCGAGGTTTGGCTATCTCACTTAAGAAATTTGGTTTGATATCCGCCAACGTGCTTTTTAAAAATTTTATTATGTAATTTTAATAATGTATTATATAATTTTTTTATTTTAAGCAAAGAAAAAAAAACCAATGAAGAAATTAATTTCTCGTAGTAAGACAAACTCCAAAAAAATATTTATAACTGTTGCGTAACTGGATCACAGATGTCCCAGTTACCCCATTCTTGAAAAATTTATGGGGTAACTGGAACACCGGCCTTACATTTGAAACATGAAGTAAATATGTATAGATACCTAATAATATTAATGTATTTATATGCATATTCTTAAAAAAAGATTGTTTAATAAAAATACTTACCGTATTTTAATAAAAAACCGATGTAGTTCAATCAAATCGACGTTGTTTGTAAAAAAAAAGAAGCATAAATTTTCAGCAATCTAATAAAGCAAAGACAGAGTTATGATTGAGTTGATGCACGTTGTTTTAAGAAGTAGAGATGCAATGCTGACAAAAGCTAAAACTTAAAATAGATGAACGGTTTTTTATAAAATAGCCTATAGCCCAGTTACCCCAACTTACCTTATATATTATTTTATTTATTATTTATTTATTTATTTAGTTATCGTTGAATTTTTAATTTCGTTATGCAATATTAGTCTGAAACAAATGCTGAGCTATTAATATAGTTTTAAATACAAATGGGTTATTTTTTCCGAAATCAGGCTGCATGATATTTTTCTTTCTTTCTTTCTTTCTTTCTTTTTTTTTTTTTTTTTTTAAATGTATATTCTCCAAATTATGCTTGAAAATAATTTAAAAAATAATAAAAAATCAGTCGATTGAGACACAGTGACACATTTGAAAGTACATATTTTTTCTTATTCGACTATGTAAAAATTGATGTTTAAAAGTTAATACATTTCCCACAAAAAGAAAATTGATTGCTCGGGTCGTTGCTATTGTTGATATGATGGCAGTGCTACTGACGGATACGTTTTTGCTTTATAACATAGATACGAACAAGAAAGAAATAAGTCACTTACCATAAAAATAAAAACAAGCTTGCCAGCCTGCAAAATCTGTTAAAAAACCTGAGAGAGGCATTCCAACAACAGCACCCGCATACGAACCTGCAAAAAGGAAGGAGGAAAAATGTGAGACAGTGTTGTATGAGAAATGAATATATTAAATCTAGACTTTTCCTTGCATGCAGGTGCTCATAATTAATTTTGAAGAGTTTGGACCCAGAAAGTTTTAAGGCTGTATTAAAATCCAAAGTGGATATTTTTTGATGGGTCGAGCGTCATGTATACGTGACGCGAAAAATGCTCAGAATCCTTGATTTTCCCTACCAGTTATTTTTGTTGGAGTTTAAGTGGCCTATCAAGCCAAAAGCACTCCATTCTCGATAGCAGGAATTCGCTGTCTCATATTTAAACAATTAGAAAAAATCTCTTGTGGCTATGCTGCTTTTGAAATGGAAATAGGTAAAATGCTCTTACCTGGGATTCATCAATATCGCGATGACGTATAACTTCATCGGTGTGGCGTGGCCAGGGATTTATCCAAAAGCTTCTTGAAGAAATTATTTTATTTTATTTTGTGAAGCATTATTTATCCTTTGAAGTATCCTTTGAGAGCTTAATATGAATCGCTAAATCCATGGGAATATATAATGTAATATGAATTAGTATTGTGTGTTTTTACGATAAAGAAAGATTCAACTTTTAGCTTTAAATACTTATAATTAAACATATTACTGGAGTATAAGAAACTCCGTCTTAACAGAGAAGCTACATGATTAAGAGTGATTATACATAAAGCTGCCAAAAAAACATATTCGCAGCGTAGAAAAAATATATAATAATTAAAGGTGTCTGGCAAAAGTCAAAATGTTCAGATGTTCCTTTTAGTTACATATTAGTGATGAAATCTTAGTTATTAGAACATATGCTTTAGAGAGTTACTCAAGTGGTCTGTAATAGCACTCATTATCAAATGCGGAAGTAAAAAGAAGTAGTTCGTAAATTGGCTTGTTAAAATGATCTGTGTTTAGTAACCAAGTTCTTTCTTTTCTTTTTTTTTTTAATCACTTTTAGCAGTTGCCGAAGAACATCTGGGGAATTAAATTTAACACCCCTCCTTAATCTCCTCAGATGGATAAGGTAACAAGTTCATAGTCTTGATGTCACACAAAAGTTGAGGTTTGGGTGTGGGCTTTGTCAAGCAGTCAGCAATCATGTATTGCGTGGGACAATATTTTAATTCGATAATTTTATCTTCCTTTAATTGTCTTATGGCGTGAAAGCGGATATCAATGTGTTTTGTCCGCTTCGAAAATTTTTCATTTTCTATCATCTTTATACTGCTTTGGTTGTCATGGTAAAGTAAAATAGGTTTTACTTGATACAAGTTAAGATCTTCTAGCAGTTTTAATAGCCATAAAATTTCTTGTCCTGCCGTTGCTGCAGCCACATATTCCGCTTCAGCGGAAGAATATGCAATGCTTGACTGTAATTTTGTAGTCCATTGAATGGGATTATCACCCAGAAAAAAAATATTGCCGGTGGTTGATTTTCTATTTTTAGTGTCCCCAGCCCAATCAGCATCAGCATACGCGATGAGTATTGGTGGTTTATTTTTACTTATTGTTAGGCATAGGTTTTTTGTGCAATTGAGGTAAATAATAATTCTTTTTGCCGCTTTCCAATCCTTCTCGCGTGGCGTTGCACTTCTCCTACTAAGTATATTTACTGGTGCCATAATGTCGGGTCGAGTGACTGTCGCAATATACAAGAGCGAACCGATCGCTTGCCTAAACTTTGTATTGTTCGGAAGTAAATTGTCGCTATCTTCTAATTTATAGAAACCTACTTCCATCGGTGTACCAATAGGTCTTGCATCTGTTAAATTTAACTTTCTAACCAAATCTTCTATTTTTGACTTTTGGTTTAATTTGTAACCATCATTCGTTTTGATTATGTTGGTTCCTAGGTACTGACTTATTTCGCCTAAGTCCTTTACTCCGTACTCATTTTGCAATTGTTTTATTACATCTTTAATTATTTCACTTTTACTCGCGATTAAAATATCGTCAACGTAGACGATGATATAAGTGAAATTTTCCTTTTCTTTTCTAGTAAACAAACATGAGTCAGCAGTGCTTTGCACAAAATTCATGTTTTTTAATGATTCTGCGATCTTTTTGTGCCAGGCTCTAGCTGCCTGCTTTAAGCCGTAGATTGTTTTATTCAGTTTACACACTTTGTTTTCACAATTTTTTTCTATAAAACCCTCTGGTTGTTTCATGAAAATTTCTTCTTCTATTTCGCCGTGAAGAAATGCAGTGTCGATGTCAATGTGTTGAACAGAAAGATTTTTGTATGCCGCTGAGGCTAAAAATGTGCGGATTGTTGTGTGTGAAACTACGGGTGCGAAGGTTTCATCATAATCTTCGCCGTACTTCTGATTATATCCTTTCGCTACTAAACGGGCCTTGTAATTTTGTACATTTCCTAAATTATCTAACTTTCTCTTAAAAATCCACTTACAACCAATAATTTTCTTATTTGGTGGGGGATCCACTAAGTCCCAAGTTTTATTTTTCTTTAATGAGTGGATTTCTTGTTGAGCGGCTTTGAGCCAATTTTCTTTTTCTACTGGGTTGTTCATGTTTGCTATGTCATAAAAATCGGTTGGTTCGAATGTGTCATTTGTTTTTACATGACATACGTATCTGTCGGGTGGTACTCCTCTATTTGACCTCTGAGACCTTCTCGGTTCTACGTCGGGTTGTTTGGACGCGGTTGGTTCTTCGTCCGAATTACTTAACTCTGTTTGAATGTAGTTGTTGTCATTGTCTGAGTTTTCTACCTCTTCGCTTTCTTTTAAGTTGTTTTCACTATTTTCTATAAATTTAACTGTTCTCGCTATTATTATTTTGTTTTCTTTTGTAAATATACGGTAACCTTTTGATTTGTTGTCATACCCTACAAGTATTCCTTCCTGCGCTCTATCATCTAATTTGTTTCGCTGATGTTTCTGTATATAGGCATAAGCTTTACAGCCGAATGTACGCAGGTAGTGTAAGGTGGGTTTTCGGTTGAACCAAATTTCGAACGGTGTTTTGTTTGTTATTTTGGTTGGTAGCCTATTCTGCAGGTGATTGGCGGTATTTATGGCTTCTCCCCAGAATTTTTGAGGTAAGCCTGCTTCGGAGAGTAGACTCCTAGTCATATCTAATAATGACCTATTCTTTCTTTCCGCTACGCCGTTTTGGCTCGGACAAAATGGTACAGTAAACTGGTGTTGGATACCTCTTGCCCTTAGGTATTCTTCCGTTTGTTTACCTAAATATTCCCCTCCATTATCGGATCTAATAGCTTTAGGGAATCTGCCGAATTGGGTTTTCACCATGGCTACATAATCTTTTAACTTTTCGTGAACTTCATTTTTATGCGAAAGTAAGTAAATTACTGTGAACCTTGAATAGTCGTCTATAAAAGTGACGAACATTGTTTTTCCCCCGATAGTAGGTGTACCGATAGATGTGCACACGTCCGTGTGTATCAGATCGAGCACTTTGCCTGTTTTGGGACAGTTTGTTGATTTCGGATATGGGGCATCACTTATTTTTGTTTGGATACATATTTCACACAATGCATTATGATTACAGTTATTTATTTTTATACCGTCTGCTAAGTTTTTATTTATTAATTCTTTTATCGCATTATAGTTACGATGGCCAAGTCGTTTGTGCCAAACTTCTATGCAATTTTTATTTTTACATTCATGTGCAATGTTTACTTTATTAGTTTCAGCGCTTTCTAATAATTCGACTTGATATAAATTATTTTTCATTCTTGCTTCAAGATAAATATTCCCGTTTCGGGATAACGTGCATTTTTCTTTATCGAAAATTAATTTATAGCCATTCTGTGTTGCTTTGCTTACCGATATGAGGTTCGATTCTAATTCTGGTACATATAATACTTCTTTTAATGTGATTGTGTTTATCCCTCCGTCGGATGTTTTTGTTTTAAATGTCGTTTCACCTGTACCGTGTGAATTCAGCGTTTTTCCATTGGCAATGATGACTGTCGTCTTTTCAGTGTCGTTAAACTTAGTGAATGCATCTTTACTGTTTAGAATGTGTGTCGATGAACCTGAGTCGATTATCCAGGTTTGTTTTCCTGGTTTCTGGACTAAAAAAGCTGCGTCGCTGCCTTTTCCTGAATTGCCCTGTGTTTTGTTAATCCGAATTGGTTCTGTTTCACGGTTTTTGTTTTCTCTATAATTGTTTGCGTCTTCATAACATAACGATGATGTGTAATACTTGGATTTGTGCGGCTGTTGTTTTTGTGACGGTGAGTAAGTGTTTCTGTTCTTAAGATGCCAGCACTCCCTGTATGTATGGTTTTTTAATTTACAGTATGTGCACTGTTTGTCCTTTTTATTATAGTGTTCAGCCGGAAACCTTTTATGCGTTTTAAACGCTTTTGAGGAATTCTCGCTCTGATCTGTGTTTTCTAAACGTCTTGTATATTCATCAGTGAGTTTTCCTTTTATAAACTCTGAATTAAGTTCATTTTCTGGACGGGCCTCGAGGGCTATAATTAAGGTGTTGTAGCTAGGTGGTAATGAACAAAGTAACAGAGCTGAAATGTGCGAGTCATTAATAGTTTCGCCTATGGCTGAAAGTTTATCAACAAGTTCTAAAATATGTGTAATGTGTTTTATTAGATTGCCGTTTTCTGGGAGTTTTGCTCCGTATAATTTTCTCAGCAAATATAACTTGCTTGAGAGATTAGCCCTTTCATGAATTGTTTTTAAAGCTTGCCAGGTTTCTCTGGCAGTGTTTAAGTGCTTTACATGCACGATCTGTGAGTCTTCAATACTCAAGTTGATAATTGCACGTGCTTTACGGTCCCTCTTCGTCCAGTCCGTGGTAATTGGATCTGGGGGATTTTGTGTTATTACATCAAACAATTCTTCTTTTATTAAAATCATTTCTGCGCGAAATTTCCAATTTGAGTAATTATGCGAATTTAATTTTTCGACAATTTGGACGTCTTTTATCCCTGCCATGTTTACTCTTATTTATATATGCGACGAACCTATTTCCTTTTTATTTATTTAGTTACTGTAAAATGAACGATTTCTTTTTATTATTATTATTATTACTCACAACCAACAAATTGTTCATTCACTAATTATTTAAATGTTCATTACATAAAACATAAATATATAAATGTTTCTTTTTCATTCACCTTAATATTTCTGGTACAATAACATTCATTATTTTATTCAATGCAGCATCTTTTTATTTTTTTTTTATTCAGAACATGAATACTTTTAATATTTATAATCTAAGCCACTATATAAAATTTTTCTTCTTTTTCGCTAAACATGAGCACTTTATCTGTCTCATTAATCTTTTTGTTGGAGTTTAAGTGGCCTATCAAGCCAAAAGCACTCCATTCTCGATAGCAGGAATTCGCTGTCTCATATTTAAACAATTAGAAAAAATCTCTTGTGGCTATGCTGCTTTTGAAATGGAAATAGGTAAAATGCTCTTACCTGGGATTCATCAATATCGCGATGACGTATAACTTCATCGGTGTGGCGTGGCCAGGGATTTATCCAAAAGCTTCTTGAAGAAATTATTTTATTTTATTTTGTGAAGCATTATTTATCCTTTGAAGTATCCTTTGAGAGCTTAATATGAATCGCTAAATCCATGGGAATATATAATGTAATATGAATTAGTATTGTGTGTTTTTACGATAAAGAAAGATTCAACTTTTAGCTTTAAATACTTATAATTAAACATATTACTGGAGTATAAGAAACTCCGTCTTAACAGAGAAGCTACATGATTAAGAGTGATTATACATAAAGCTGCCAAAAAAACATATTCGCAGCGTAGAAAAAATATATAATAATTAAAGGTGTCTGGCAAAAGTCAAAATGTTCAGATGTTCCTTTTAGTTACATATTAGTGATGAAATCTTAGTTATTAGAACATATGCTTTAGAGAGTTACTCAAGTGGTCTGTAATAGCACTCATTATCAAATGCGGAAGTAAAAAGAAGTAGTTCGTAAATTGGCTTGTTAAAATGATCTGTGTTTAGTAACCAAGTTCTTTCTTTTCTTTTTTTTTTTAATCACTTTTAGCAGTTGCCGAAGAACATCTGGGGAATTAAATTTAACAATTTTTTATTGCAAATTTTGTCTTACTTAATGAGGGCATTTTCCCGATTCAATTAGGCAAAAATTTCTGTTTTGAAAAACCGGTGATAAAAGATTAAAAATTCTGTAAATGACGCTCCTCGCGAAGGTGTTAAGGCGGTTTTCAAATCCCTTGATCAAAAACGCAAAACTTTCTGACTCATTTTTAAACGTATAAGCAGAAAATTGGTAGGGCTGACTTTTGAATCGATTTGGAATCGAAATGAGTTTTCTTTTTTCTTTCATTCTTTTTTTTCTTTTTTTTTTCTCTTTTTCTTTTTTTTTTTAATAAATAAATTACTTATAGATTTATAAGCAATCTTGGTCACGTGACGACAAATTTTTTTTTCCTTTTTCCGCGTGTCGTATCTGGAAATTCGGTTCTAAACGTCACTTTTGACAAAATTTTCTGAAAGATCTTTTGCGTTTAACAAAAAATGGAAAACGTTTTTCGATTACAAAGTTTCTGAATAACTACACCTGCCCACCTGCAATTTCATTCATTTCCGAACAAAAATGAATTAAAAATATGTTAGAAAGTAGCCTTTCGGTTTTGAGAACAGCCTTAATCAGTTTTCTCAACACGAAACATCGGTTTTTCGGATGCTATCAATTCTCAAGTAAACATTTTCATATTCAACAACGTGTTCAACAGAAAAACATGCTAAGTTAATAGCGTTATCATTTTTATTAAAATTAACATTATTCAATTCCTACTATTAGTTCACACTCTCCTATATTTATTTATTTATTTATATATCTTGTTCAAATTTTCAGTCGTTAATAAAATACTTATCATTCATCCTATCAAGTTGAAATAAATTTTTTTAGACTTGTACTGGATGACAATTGATGTTAATACAGTTTTTTCAAATATTAATTCATTATTTAAATTTTAATTAATTAATTTTAAATTTACATGGGAGACAAAATGGCGGCCATTGATTATTGAACAGCATTTAATGCATCTTCATATCTATAAGGGGGGTTACTATAGGGGGACCTGTTCTGTCTCCAAATATCGCCAAGTTTGTCGCCAACTTGGCGATATATCGCCAAATTTGTCGACCAAAATAAGTCGCCAAAAGTGACGCCAACTTGGCGATATCTCTAATATTTCGCCAAATTCCCATAGACTTCCATTGTAAACCTACTTGCTTATAGAATATCACCAAATTGAGATATTTTAATGCAACAAAAACTAATATTAGCTTAAGGGATTATGTTAAATTTTTCTTTGATGACCTAAGTAGGAATTGACTTTAAAAACAAAATTTTTATATTACTTGTTTTGTTTACTCTTGCATGCATAAATTCTGCTATGCAGCTGAAAATATTTATTTGGTACCCAAAAAACCGATATTTCGTGTTGAGAAAACTGAGAAACTACTCGGAAACTTTTCAGTCTTTTCTGTTTTTTTAGAACAGACAGGAAAAGAAACTCTTGTTTCAGAAATATTTATTTAAATCTTGAAAATCTATTGGTTTCTGAGGGTTCTGAATAAAAATTAACTCTGTTCGAAATCGTGGATAACTTGGAAGAGATTAATTATATTTCCGAAAAGTTGTTCTACATTCAAAAACAGTCCCTCTTTTTAGGTGCGTTGGTAATTATATAAATATGTAGCACCTAATAAAGATAATAAAAGTTTTCTTCATTCTATTAAATACAATCATACGTAATTAATTCAATGATATTCCATGCTAGGTAATGATTTTAGGTTGCCATGGTGATTATGTTCTATTCAAGTATTACTGAATTTAATATATATAATCGTAACAAATTTTGTATTCATACATATTTGCATAAGAGTGCAACAGCTATTGCACCAATATCTGAATATTTCTAAAACTAGTTATAGTACGAACGCTCCTCATTTGCCACGTTTGACGTACAATTTCTGACTTGATTTACGGTGTTAGCCAAATTTCTTATTTTATTCTATTCATACTACAGTCGGCAACTCTAATCACGTGAGCTTAAACTAACTGCTCCGTACAGAGCACAGTAAATAAGGAAATAGAGTAGCAATATTTAGAAGTAAATTAATTTCCTACGAGAACTTCCTAAAATTCATAAATTAAGAGTTAATTTTAGATCAGTTCAAGTACACGATGCATAAAATTTTTTTATTATGAGTAATTTATTTTTTGGTATTAAATTTAACCAGTATGTTTTGTTTATTGTCTCCTTAGAATTATTAAAATTCGTACATGAAAAGATATTTAGAAAACGACTTGCATAAAATTTACCACTCTATTTCAGAGTTGTTTAAAAGAAGTAAAAACAATATGTAAAGCGAGCCCTTCGCTTATATACAGGAATCAATGTGGATTGAGGATAAATTAAAGAGTTCATTTCAAATCAGTTCAAGTACACGATGCATGAAATATTTCTGATATGAGTAATTTATTTTTTGGTATTAGATTTAACCAGTATGTTTTGTTTACTGTCTCCTTAGAATTATTAAAATTCGTACATAAAAAGATATTTAGAAAACGATTTGCATAAAATTTACCACTCTATTTCAGGGTCGTTTAAAAGCAGGAAAAACGATTTATAAAGCGAGCTCTTCGCTTATGTACAGAAAGCAATGTGAATTGAGAATAAATTAAAGAGTTCCTTTCAAATCAGTTCAAGTACACGATGCATGAAATATTTTTGATATGAGTAATTTGTTTTTTGGTATTAGATTTAACCAGTCTGTTTTATTTGCTGTCTCCATAGAATTATTAAAATTCGCATCTTCGCTTATATACCGAAACAATATGGATTTGCGATAAATTAAGAGTTCATTTCAAATAAGTTCAAGTACATGATACATAAAATATTTTTTTCATGAGTAATTTTTTTTAAAATTCAATTTAAACTGTCTGTTTTGTTTGTTGTGTCGATTGAATTATTAAAATTCGTATATAAAAACGTATTTAGAAAACGACTTGTATAAAATTGTCCTCTCTATCTCAGAGTTGTTTAAAAGCAATAATTAAAGCGAGTCCTTAGTTTATATACAGAAAGCAATATGGATTGCGGTTAAATTAAGAGTTCATTTCAAAATAGTTAAAGCAACAATGCATGAAATATTTTTATTGGGAGTAATTTATTTTTTGATTTTACAGTTAATCAGTCTGTTTGTTTTGCTTGTTGTCTCCTTACCAGGAAACTACCCCAATAGTGTAATAATGAAAAAATCTAAATAAGTAGCAATCGAAAGGGCATATTGGAACTTGTTTATCGACGCATAAATTATTTGCCTCCGTCTCCCCGTTATCGAGATATAAAGTTTTAAAATTTGCAAAATAAAACATCTATCTTTAAGAAGGTACGGCTCCCCGCCAGCCAGAGAATAAAACAGTTCGTGGTGTAAAGTAGTAGTAGCTCCCTTCTTATTAGTTAAGAGGTAAATTATTGGTGCCACGTGACTTTATTCAGCTTGGAACCCAGATTTTGAATATAGAACACAGTAAGACATCTCATTCTCGTTTTAGGCTCTGTGTGAATTTTAAGCGTGTTATATTGAAAAGATGTCTCGAATTAATCTTTTAATTGTATGGTCAGTCAACGATTCTTAATGCAGCACTGATGCATTAAAACACTTAAAAATGCATCACTTATGCACCATTTAACAGCATTTTGTGATGCATTATTTAGAGTTTAATGCATCAGTGCTGCATTAAGAATCGTTGACTGTGCAAAACTGCCAAATGTGTGGAACGAACTTGATTAAAGATTTGGTGTTAGTTGTGTTACGAAATGTTCGCACACTAGCATTTGTAACGGAAGAAATACTTGGAATGATCCTCTTTATTTTCACATATCACTTATTTTAATATGTGTAATTGTTTTGAAAATATAATTTTTCAAAATCCGGTCATTCATTTGTTCTAACCCTGTATATCTCGATAACGGGGAGACGAGGGCAAATAATTTATGCGTGAGAAAATGTGTTTCAATATACTCTTTCGATTACTGCTTACTTAGATTTTTTTTTGCACTAAGGTGTAGTTTCCTGGTTAGAATTATTAAAATCATTATATAAAAATATATTTAGAAAACCCCTTGCATAAAGTTTCCCACTCTATCTTAGAGTTGTTTAAAAGCAATAAAAGGAAAAATATATAAAGAGAGTCCTTCTCTATACAGAAGACAATATGGATTGAGGAAATTCTCTGGGGCCTAATCGATCAGCGATGATTCAACAGAAGAGAACTACAAAATCTCGTAAATTAAGAGACGCTTTTCAAAATAAGCTCAAAGGCTTTATACATAAAATATTAGGATTTGGTGTGAATGACTTACTTCTTGCATTAAAATATGCAGTTTTTACACTCTTTTATTTAAGTCAACCTAGTTTTTGGATATAAAGATGCAATTTCGTAATCAATTTTTAAACCACTTCCTGATAGTCTTTAAAACAAAACAAAACAAAGCAAAACAAAACAAAACAACAACAACAACAACAACAACAAAAAAACACGTTTACAGATGTATTTCTGATGACAATACAACATTTTAATATTTTAAAAATCTATATATATACACTATACGGCTAAAGGTGACCGGCCACTTGCGATTTTTGACGTTTTCTTAAATATCTAGAAAAATGCATGAGGAATTATCCTGCAACTCCACGTGTGTGAACAGAATAGTACAGGTCATACATTTAAGTGAAGATTTTTTCCCGAAACCCCATAAAGGACCGTCAACAAATTGAAAAAGAACGAATATCTTTTGGACAAACCTGTAAAAACTAATGTAGCAAAAGCGTTCAAACCATAGCTTATGATTAAGTGCCTTATTGCAATAAATTGTGTTCATTTTTATGATAATAGCATATATATTCGTAGAGAAATTAAAGTTTTTATAAAAATAGTTCCAAATTTTGCCAAGTTTTTTGCTTATATTTTATAGAGTTCTTAATATAAAAAAAAATTCTTTTCAGAAAATATGACAAATAGCATTATACACAATACCCTGCAATCAGAATGAAAAAAAAAATAAAAATTGTATGAAAAATGAGCAGTTTTACTAAATAATGACTCACTGCGCATGCCCGAACGTAAACAAAATATAATTTGCATAATGTGTTAGCTAAATGTATAGAGCATCTTTTGTGAAAATCTCAAAAAATATACTTTGAAAAGTCTGAAAATTATCGTTTATAGAATAAGTTCAAAATCCTTTATTCCAAAAAGGAAGCAAAAAGATGAGGGGCTGTATCAAAATACAGTGGTACGTGCAATATTGTGCAATATTGCAATATAAAATCAATGGATATTTGGATACAAAATATTTTTCTAAAAAAAGGCAAAATAAAGTTTTTTAAAAAAGGCAGAATAACTGTATGCTACATGGTTTAATTATTATGAAATTATTATTTAGAAAAATGTGATGTGTAAACAAACTTGCTTTGACGGAATCCAAGCCACAGGAGAAAAATTCCGTTTTAAATGTTGTAAAATACTCCTTTTATTATTTTTATTATGTAATTTAACGATTCGCATATCTTTTTTCTTTTGTGCCGCTAGAAGGCCTATCATGTTTCCATGGAAATAGGTTTTGATAATATATAGACATTCTAAGATGTTCTATGATGTTCTTTGTAGTTGAGTGTTGATAGTCGTTGTAAAGGTGATGTCTTCTGTTTTGTCCACATCAATGTATAAATATTCATGTGGAGTCCTGATATAAATATTAAGTGAAATGTGATGTTGCCTTATTTATTTAATGGTCAAGTTTAATTACTACAAGCTACCCTGCGCTGCTGAGAAAAGTAAGCATGAACTTTATTTATTTAAACAATTATTAGATAAGCCTAACCTATTTTCTGTTACTGTTTATAATGAATGAAAGTAATATCAATTGCTTACATTAAACACCCACTTTTTGTGATATTCGACCTGACAATACTAGTTGTCACATAGTTTGGTTTCATCTCATTCTGTTCATCTTGATGAA
Organism: Maratus speciosus; assembly: GCA_963932465.1. Classification (NCBI taxonomy): domain Eukaryota; kingdom Metazoa; phylum Arthropoda; class Arachnida; order Araneae; family Salticidae; genus Maratus; species Maratus speciosus. The sequence goes on from OZ010797.1 coordinate 272,288,975, forward strand.
ATTTGTCTTCATACCTCCCTAAAGTGTTTTGATCAATATTATGTTCTTTTGGACAGGCAATAACACTTAACATTTCTCAAGGCTGCTACTTTCATCCTTTCTAATCTTTTTCATTCTTTCTATTTACCTACACTGTTAAAAATTTGTAGCTTTAGCTGCAAAGTCACTCCACCGCTTTCATAGAATATCTCTATTCTGAGCAATGAGATTGCTCCATAGTATAGTCAAGTAATCGTTTCCTACAAAAGCGGTGGAGTGACTATGCAGCAAAAGCTACAAATTTCTCACAGTGCACTATGGGTACTATTTAAATGAAATACAAGTTCCTATCAACATTCCAATTTATATTTCATTAAATTTTTTCTTGATTCTATAGCAATTTTTCACATCTTCATTTAATCAATTGTAAACATTTACTTTTCTATCACCGCATTTTATTGCAGCTTTAAAGAATAAATTTACCTTATTTTAGAGGCATAACCATTAACCATTCATTATGTATAGTGTATAATAAAAATATTTCCAAAAAACAAGTAAGGGAGTTTCGTCTACGCGGTGAACCCTCCCTCACATTGATTGGGTCAAGCCTCCCCACATAGCCACTTTTAGAAGTATAACATATGGTTATGTTTAGCCTAATTTACTGTACAATCTTTATGCCTGGAATAAAAGCTCAATATTTCTGCATTACTTAAAACCTACTTACTTAAATTTCTATGGTATATTTTACCTGAGAAAATCTTACAAAATGTTTCTAAAAAATACACTTTTTAAACTGAAAAATCTTACAATTAATTTCTCCACATCTGTTTCAATTATCTACATGAAGTAAAGACTATTGTTTGAGCATTTCAGTAGCTTTGGTTTCCACCTACTGGCAAAACTCTGAAATTCTTTTAAATATGAAAACTGAAGGGTGGGTCAAGCCTCCCTTATGGTCAACACTCCCCAGTCTCCCCTATGTGAGTTGAAACAACAATGGATTTAAATATGCGCCCATAAACGATCGCCAAATGTCTGCTATAAAGTGCAACAATAAAACCTTTTAACAGCTAAAAATTAGAAAATAAATTATAAATTATAAATAATAAAAGCCTAAGCCATGTGACTGTCATCAACAGTTCCGGGCTGACCGCTTCACTTTTTTTTATGCCAGGCGTCCATTTTGCTACTTTTATGTTAGTTGGGCGCAGATGATTAATGATAAAGGATAAAAGCCTAAGCCATGTGACTGTCATCAACAGTTCCGGGCTGACCGCTTCATTTTTTTTTTAATGCCAGGCGGCCATTTTGCTACTTTTATGTTAGTTGGGCGCAGATGATTAAATCTCCAATTATTGTTCCATTGCTATCATTTCATCTATATTATAATAATCCAAGTCATGTGACTGTCATAAACAATTACGAGTTGACCCTTAGCTTTTTACACGCAAGGCGGCCATTTTTATTCAAAATTATTTTTTCGAATAAAGCTACATAAAAGTTGCCATAATCGCAAAGAATTTTTGGAACTTTTATATTACTGGCTGCAAGTCTTGCCAATTTTTAATCATCAGTTTGTATTTTTTTTATTTTTCGTGTGGTAAATTAAAACAATGCTTTGATGTCGAAATTAAATGTTTTTTTTTAAAGAAATAAGTGAAAGTCATGAATTTTAAATGTTTCAGTTTTAAAGTAAATTTATGTACTTTAAATAAAATGAGTGAAAGGATTATATTTTAAATGAAATTAACGATATATGAAAAAATACGACGGAAAAAATCTTCGGCGATTTACCACCAGAGCTCGGCATACAGAGTTCTTGATTACAATCGTCCGATTCGGCGAAGGATTTACAATTAAATTAAATTAAATTTGAATAAAAGTAACATGATACAATGCTTAGCACACATTTAAGGGAGACCGAACCTGTCGTTATGGGAGGCTAGTTATAAATGAAACATTAACAGGCGTTTAACATCTAAAAAAAATTAAAGTTTCGAAGATTTTGATGCTTTAAGAGAGTCATGAGACCCCTTAAGAGGTAAGAATTATATTGAATGATCTATAAATATGTGGATCAATAGCCTTTATAACTTTGGCAAGGCTGAACTTTCCACGTTCCATAGTTTTCGAGAAAAACGTCCTTGACAGACGGACAGACAGACACACGAGTGATCTTATAATGGTTCCGTTTTTACTTTTCAAGTACGGAACTCTAAAAAAGTTGAGAAATACTGGATTATACAAAAAGCTCTCTATACACTCTACCGATTAGGTGGGTCACGAAACCGTCTGAAACTTTAAAAGGGATCAAGCAATAGTAAAGTTTGGGAACCATTGGCTCTATACTAAATACTAATAAACTTAAGGGGGGAGGGGGTTCACTCACTTGAAAACACCCGCTCGCTAATGTTAAACCTATGGTCAGGTTGTTTTCGAATTTCTCGTTTAAATTTGAATATTTTTAAACCATTTTTTTTTGTATAGGATATCTGAGGTCGATCTCTGATCTCTAATAGGGCCATTTTGCACTTTTTCGATTTTGGATGCAGCTTTTTTTTTTTTTTTGATAAAGGCACTTTCAAATTCCGAAACCGGTTGCGAAAGTGAAAGCCCCTTTATTAAAAAAATCTGCAACCAAAATCGAAAAAGTAAAAAATAGCTATATTAGAGATCGCGCTCAGCTATCCTAAGCAAAAAAAAAAAAGAAAAAAAAAGAAAAAAATTGTTTAACACTAGAACCGCAGTGACTGGTTACTTATCCGTACAAAATGAACAGATGTCGATTCAAACGAGAAAACTCTATATAAGTTTCAGTGTTACCAGATAGTCGAAAGTCAATTTCCCCAAAATTTCAGAATTTTTCCCCAAAAGAGGGGTTTTTTTTCCGAAAAAACCCCCAATTCAATTTCTACTCAAAAAAGTAAATTTTCTGTTTTCAATTTACCACTATGAAAAATGTTTAACTAATTTAAACTCAAATTTCCCTTCCCAAATCAAGCCTGTTTTTGAAAAAAATCCCCATTTACAAAAAATAAACTTTTAAACTCGACAGAATTTTGCATGCATACGAAAAGAATGAGAGATACATTTTACAAAAAAAAAGTTATAAAAAGGTTTTTATTTCTGTTAGAAATGCGTCTGTGTGTTTATCTGCGATGACTAGGAAAATCTGCTGCACTTATATAGTAGTCTGGAAATTCAGGTGGGGATAGTTCAAGGCAGATCGTGATGCACCTGTGATACGTGTAAACTGTATTGTTGTAAACGACAACCACGACCACAAGAATAATGATTGATATCTCCGATTTCTGTATTTTATTTTCGTTTTTCAAATTAAAATTGAGTTAGATCCAGTATTGCCAGATGACTAAAAGTAAACTTTAAGTGAAATAATGAAAAAAATCCCCCAGTTTTTCCCCAAAAATATTGGTAGTCCCCAAAAATTTCCCCATGAACTACTTGTCCCCGAAAAATCCCCCAAAATGAGGACAAAATCCCCAATTTGGCAACACTGAGTTAAATATATGCTGCAGAAAATATATTTAAATAAATAAGTTAATAAAAACATGAATAAAAATTACTTATAAACAGATTAAGTAAAATAATGCTATAATGCTAAAAGTGATAAAATATCTTTATTAAGATTGACGATCGTTTCGTCGCACCAACGGTGACATTTTCAAAATCATTTATGATAGAAATATATATATATATATATATATATATATATATATATATATATAATGTCGCCATTGGTGCGACGAAATGATCGTCAATCCTAATCCTAATAAAGATATTTTATCACTTTTAGTATTATAGCATTATTTTACTTAACCTAAATAAGTTAAATAGTTTTAAATAAAAATTTTGATGTGAAATATTTTTTTAAAACTTGAGTAAAATTTCCCGCGGTTCTAGTGTTAAAAATATTCATATTTAAACGAGAAATTCGAAAACAACCTGCCCATACGTTTAACATTAGCGAACATTATGAGGATGTTTTCAAGTGAGTGAGGAGTCCCTTAACGTTATAATATACAGTGTGTCCACGTATAACCTGACCGACCTTTATTTTCGCAACCGTTGGTCCTAGGTGCATACTTCCAATTACAAAAATGGTTTAAATAAGATAAAGAATTATTTTTAAAGCGATTTGGATCAAGAAAAATATTTATTAAAAAATTACGAAATTTAAATTTTTATACGGTCCTCCGGTCCTATAAGTGATATTTAGTAAAAATTTACTGTGGCACTAACAAGTAAGACAGAAAAAGTCCCATTCATCTAACATTAAAATTGACCAAGTTATGAAACTTTGAAATGCATGACTTATATCCCTTTTTTGCATATCAAAACAGATGATTTTGACCATGCTTTCAGGGGTCGTATATAAAGTACTTAAACTTATTTCAAGGTATCTGCGGTTTGAAAGAAATCGTACAACTATTACGATTGAGTTAACTTTATTAGTTAAGTTTCAGATTAGTTAAAGTAATTGTATTTTAAAATATGTCGTATTTTGTAAGGATTTGGGGCTAGGATATCTTTTAACAAAAATTATGTTATTTTCATAAGCGTTTATTTAACTTGTAACGATCGTCTTTCCAGTTTAAAATTTGTACTCGAACTTTAACTGACTTTCAAATGTCTGATCGGAGTTAAAATTTTACATACTGATTTAAATCCGATTACAATGATGTATTATTATGATTTTCGACGCTTACCATCTTATACATACTTATATTAGAGGATAACACAAAAAAATTCGGATAGATTACCGTCAACAAGTTTAAGAAATGGTTTTAGATTAGATAACATAAACCTGCGATGGTTGTGTTTTTTAAGTTTTATAATTACGTTTTATGTATTTTTTAAAGCTAAATAAAAAAAAAATCTTCACTTTTAACCATCATGTCAGGATTTTTCGCAAATCGTAAATTTCAAGGTTAAAAAATAGCAAAAAATCTTATACTAAAAAATAGATGTACGACTTTTTTATTCAGTTTAATTTTATTTAATTCAATAATTTATTCAATTTTGTGACTTATACTGGGTTTCTTACAGCTAAACAGCTCAGGGGTCCGATGAGGTTGGGATGGGAGGGGGGATCAATTTTAACCTTTAACTGATGTTACCGGTCTCTTAGACCGCGGCTTTTTAAAATTTTTACAGCTTAACTTGCAATTTTCAGTTTAACTACAAACACTACTGAAATTTTGTTCCGTTTGGAACTTTAGTACTATCACCAGAGACTTTTGAATAGTTAAATTTTAATTGTAATAGTCCTGCGCAAAAAGTTTACAAAAACACCATCCTATAATTTAATCGTGCCTTTTATTCATCTTTCGTTCGAGCGGTCTCACAGACCGCTTCACAATAGTTATGTGACAATTTCTGTGACATCAGTTAAAGGTTAACTTTGAGCTTTTTAACTTTGAAATTTGCGATTTGAGAAAAATCCTGACTTGATGGTTTAAACTGAAGGTCATTTTCGGATTCATCGCTAAAAAAATACATGTGAATCAATTTTCAAAAGCTAAAAAACGTGGCACAACCCAAAATTTGAAAGACGGTGTAATCTAACAGCATTTAAAAATATGTATCATTTATGTAAAGAATTGAGACTGTTGTTTTTCATCCTTTTATTTAACAAAAATTCTGCTATTTTTATCCTCTTATATGTTCAGTACAAATTGTATATTTTACAGTAATATGTCAGAATGATTAAAGATTTCAAATTTATATCGCAATGCTAATTTTACTCTTAACCATTTCTTTAATATATCTGACGAAATTGTATTTCTACTAAATTTGTGAATGACCCCTAATTTGCAGCAAAAAATATGCTCCAACTTTAAACAGCTATTACTCAGTCAATTTTAATCGTAGAATAACGGGACTTTTCTTGGCTTTACTTGTCAGTATAACAGGAAAATTTTACTAAATATAACTTATAGAACCGGGGGGCCGTATAAAAATTTAGATTCTGTAATTCTTCGCTAAATTGTTTTTTCTCTCCAAACTTTTTTACTTTCTTCTATCTTTACAAGAAGAAAGTATTGGATTCATGAAAATTTTCGAATTCCGGTTTTCGACGGATTTACACGTTTTAGGGGTCAGAGATTCCAAAAAACATGTTTTTACAAAATGTCTGTCTGTGACTCTGTGAGTCTGTCTGTCTGTCTGTCTGTCTGTCTGTGTGTATGTGACACAAATTTTGTGGGCGCTCTATCTCAAGAACTAATGCACGGAATTTAATAAAAATTGACATTCAGTTAGTCCCTAATACATATTGATGCTGATTAGTTTTTGGTGTACATAGCTCAACAGGTGGCGCTGCTGTGCTGCATTTTTCACGATTTTTGCAATAGCTCTATCTCAAGAACTAATGCACGGATTTCGATCAAACTTCAGGTTTAGTTAGTCCATGATATGAATTGACGATGATTACGTTTTGGTGTAAATCGCTCAACAGGTGGCGCTGTTATGATGAATTTTTCAGGATTTACACGATTTCCGCAATAGCTCTATCTTAAGAACCAACGCACGGATTTTCATTAAACTTCAGATTCAGTTAGTCCTTGATATGACTTGCTACTGATTATGTGTTGGTGTAAATCGCCCAACAGGTGGCGCTTCTCTGCTGCCTTTTTCACGATTGCCTCAATAGCTCTATCAATAGAACTAACGGACGAATTTTCATCTAACTTCAGATTTAGTTGTATGTTGACACAAGTTGTTGTTAATTAGGTTTTGGTGTTAATCACCCAATAGGTGGCGCTGCTATGCAGGAATTTTCACGATTTTCGTTATTGCTCTATCTCAAAAACTAATGTACGGATTTTCTCCAAACTTCAGATTCAGTCAGACGTTGACATAAATTGTTGCTGATTAGGATTTGGTATAAATCACCCAATAGGTGGCGCTGCTAGGCAGCATTTTTCTGAATTTAGACGATTTCAGCGATAGTCATATCTCAAGAACTAACGCACGGAATTTCATATCGTTAGAATCCTCATGAGATGCATAGATTGCCATTTAATTTTGGAAGTGTGATAGCGGATTTTGAAGTATTAACATGTATGAGATAGAAGAAAGTTTTGGGATTGGTACATCCGACTAGTTTTATCTTCACCTAATCACCTATCACCTAATTTTGACCATTTTTGTAATTGAAAGTATACATCTAGGACCAACGGATGCGAAAATAAAGGTCGGCCAGGTTATACGTGGATACACTGTATATACATATATAAGTCCTATACTAATAAACAATTAAATTTAAAAAATAAAAAATCCGACTGCGTAAAAATCGAACTAATTTATTATTTCTCATCAATGCAAAACTATTTTTTTTGTTCAATTCCTACTATTAGCTCACACTCTCGCTATATATATCTTGTTCAAATTTTCAATCGTTAATAAAATACTTATTATTCATCCAATCAAGTTCAAATAAATTTTTTTAAACTTGTAGTCGATGGCACTTGATGTTAATCCAGTTTTTTTCAAATATTAATTCATTAATTAAATTAAATTAATTAATTTTCAATAATCGAGAGAGCCCTCTTCTTGATCAAGGTATTTTAAGACCGAGAGAGCCCTCTTCTTGGTCAAGGCATTTTAAGCACCACTCAAGAGGAAAGAAGAATGGGAGAAAAAAAATTCTCTTATTGACCTAAGTAGGAATTGACTTAAAATATTTTTTATATTACTTGTTTATATTACTTACCTATTTTTTTATTTACTTGTATTGATGACTTTTAAGTTGTGTTTAATTGTTAGTTCCTATCTATAAACACTGTTTTGATGAGGTCTATAGATGTCTATAATGGTTAGAGTTGCAGTAAAGCTAGAGATCCTACCTACACAACTTCCAGGTTATATAATATTTTAACGGAGCTTCTGACTGTAAAATAGCCAATGAAACATCGTCTTCATTTTGAGAGACCTATCCAATGATATGCCACTCAATAGGGTTAATAAATTTTTTTTTTCGTCTCTATCGCCATTCTGTATTTTACGGCCGCCATTTTGAATTTATAAAAACAATACCTAGCCTATAACCATCGGGCTGTTAAGACGAATCGATAGAGACCTCATTCATTAAAATCCATCCAGCCGTTGGGATGTTTCGAGGGTATAAAGAAAACCACATACACAGATACGCGTGAAACACATAACCCTTCTTTTCAGTCGGGTAAAAACAAACTTACCGCAGAAAGCGAGAGTGGCTAGCCGACTCCTCTCCATAGGTGGAGCCCAGTAACGCCAGATGCCGTGGCAAGCTGGATACGTTACGCCCTGTAATAACAATCGGAATAATAATGAACACAAATAAAAATCAAGAACGAAAAATCACGCATCAGACATAGATTATGAAACACTTTCCGAAACTAACAGGATATTAACAAAAAATTTAATTTTTCTTAAAATGAAATGTGTGAAAAAAAAAAACATGACTCAGTAAAAATTTATTTTTAGCAATTGTTGTCCATATCCGGTAATGTGTGCAAAGATTTCCGTGTAGTCCTATATGCGCTATACAGTAGAGCGCCAATTATCTGAACAAGCCGGGACCGACCCTAGTTCGTATAAGCAAAAGTTCGGATAAATGGACAGACAATTTAAGGGATGTTCCTGACTATACTAAAACCTTCACACTTTATCCAAGCTTAGGACTGGCAGAACCAGTTAGTGCTAGCGTGTTTAAAAACTGTTTTTTTTTTCTTTTTTGTTAAAATAGATTTTTGCTGTCATGTTTTTTTTTTAAACATGACTCAGTAAAAATCTATTTTTAGCAATTGTTGTCCATATCCGGTAATGTGTGCAAAGATTTCCGTGTAGTCCTATGTGCGATATATAGTAGAGTGCCGATTATCCGAACAAGTCTTGACCGACCCTAGTTCGGATAAGCAAAAGTTCGGATAAATGGACAGGCAATTTAAGGGATGTTCCTGACTATGCTAAAACCTTCATGCTTTATCCAGGCTTAGGACTGGCAGAACCAGTTAGTGCTAGCGTGTTTAAAAACGTTTTTTTTTGTTTACTTTTTATCATTTAAAATTTTCTTTTTCTCTTTTTATCATTTTCTGAATTCAAGAGAATTGTTGCTTGCTTCAAAGAAGACGTTCTTTCCAATGCTGCCATATTTCGAATTCTTCTTAAATACGTTAGTTGAATAGGATCAGAGCTCTTCTGCCGTTCGAGCCATTTCATTGCTGTTTCCAAACATTCAAAGACTTCGTTATGGGATGGGCCTGGGCCATTTTCAGAGCATTCGTTTTCATTTTCTTCAATTTCTTTTTCATTTTAAATCTCATCCACAATCTCATCATCATTAAAATAAAATTTGAGAGAAATTGGCTGTTCGGATAAATGGAAGAGTTCGGGTAAAAATTTTTTTTTTGAGAGAAATAGGCTGTTCAGATAATTGGAGTTCCGATAATCGGCGCTCTACTGTACAGAATTTGTACACATTACCTAATACGCACAAAATTAGATCAGATTAAAAATGCATAACCACAACGGAAAAAAGCATTTCCAGCAATTATCGATCTTAGTCAGGCCTTTAACCGAATTGTTTTGTATCTCTGTAAATGAATATTAAAGGACTATTTCAGTCACCAGGAAAGACTCGCTCGCTAATGCTAATCCTATGCAAGAATTTTTTTACGATATCTCGTTTGCATTTTAATATTTTTAAACAATTTTTTTTGCACTGGCTAGCTGAGATTGATCTCTACATCTGCTTTTTTTTTACTTTTTCGATTTTGCTTGCAGATTTTTTTTCAAGAGGATGCTTTCACTTTCGAAACCTGTTCCGAAAATGAAAGTGTCCTAATTAAAAATATCTCTAAACAAAATTGAAAACGTAAAAAACTCCCTTTGTACAGATAGATCTCAGCTAGCCAATGAAAAAAAAAATGTTTAAAAATTTCTTCCATAGGATTAGCATTAGTGAGCGGGTCTTTTCAGGTGACTGAAGTAGCTTCTTAATTGCTATGCATTCTATAATCTACAGAAAATCTGAAGAGCACTTCTGTGATTTCGTTATGTTTGAAGTATCATAGCATCATTATAATGCCCTGCAAACATTTTAAACTGTAATAGTAATTCGAATAATAACGATGAACAACAACAACAAAAAGTAAAAAAAAAAAAATAACAGTATTTTATCATTTTATTGTCTTTTCTCCTTTTTTTTTTTTTTTTTTTTTTTTTTTTTTTAAATCATGGGGGAAAATTCTACAGGATGTCCGAAATATATCTTTACACTTTAAAAAAATAATTAAAAATAAACAAACAATGCATTTACGGTTTTTTATGTTCCATAAAGAATTTTTTTGCAATGTTTTATTCCACGATTTCAATGTGCGCGCCACTATTCCCGCGCAACACATGGAGTCTATAGATGGCTTGCATTGACATCACGTTGCTATTAGCAACCATTGGCGCACTCACGGAGGGGACTATGAGGCTGAAGCCCCTCCCATATCCCAAGATTAGGTTAATTATTAAACATTTTCTAAAATTGTGTGAGGTTACTTTTTAAAAATTTTTAATAGGTCCTTATAAAAATGGAAAATGTGAAAAATATTGATTTTGGTATGATTGTTAAACTTGCTGTCTCAGAAACTGTTTATTAGTTATATTTCTTGCAGCAATAATTTACGCTGGTGATCAGGGCCTGATTAGCGCAAGGCAATAGGAATAGTATCCGGGCTCCCACTTCTAAAAGCGGATCCAAGTCAAAAATCGAGTATTTTTAATCAAACTTAATATAAATTATGTCTACAAAAATGTCATGGAAGTCTCCATCTGAATCTTTACACCACGTCTTCACGCAGTCGGTCCCTGCTCATCATCAGTGATAAATCGCTGTAACCTCAATTCTTTGGGATAAGAAAAATCACAAAATATTCGTATCTCAGCAAATAAATAAATAGAATGCTAAATTCATCTTTAAAAAATCTTCGTACCTCATTTCTTTCAATTTTTTATACACACAAAGAAGTACCGCAATAAGCAAATAATTCTCATTACATTCATATCCTTAGGATGCAATCAAGGCAAGAAGGGTCCGAATGATTAAGAATGTAAATGAGCGAAGATTTTACTTTCTAACTTAAACTAAAATTTCATAGAATAGTTTAATGCTGATTATTTCTCTCCCCTTTTTTAGCCTACATTTCTAATAGCACATGACTTCGGCTTGGAAGACTCTATCCACAGGTGCTTCAGAATAATCATCTTTCATTTAAACACCATTTGTATGTAAACGCGTAAGCAGAATTAAACTGGTTGATATATTTTAACTTCCATAGTCTTTCTCAAGAATTTGTTTCCTCAACAGCAGGTATGTAATAATATAAACGTAACTGTAACTGTAATATAACTGTACTAGCATGTTTTTTTTTATGTAGTTAAAATTAAGCTGCTATGAATAAGAAAACTGTTATCAGTAAGATGTTAGAAAAATTCCATATTGTTAAATTAAAACAACAAGAGCGTTTCTCAATCCATGTTGCCTGACACAAAAGGAAAAAACTGGGAAATTCCATTACTGGCCAGTGACTGGTTGTACTAGTTTTATAAGTGGCTACTTTCTTTAAACTAGTGGCTACTTTCTTTAAACTAGTGGCTACTTTTTTATTTATAAGTACTAAACAATAAACTTTTGTTAATAATTTTATTAGTAGAGGAAAAGGTCTAAATACCGGCTACCACTTTTGTTTTCAATATAGATCATACAATTTTCAAAATTAATAAAATAAAAAGTGACAGCAAGATACCTTGACACGTTTTACACCTGTTTAGAGAGAAAAAAATCAGTTTAAAAAGCGTTTTTTGTTTATAAAAAGCGAAATTCCGAAAGTCTTCAAATTTTGACTTTTTAGGATGGGGTCTAAATACCGGCTACCTAAGTTTTTTTCCAAAATATCACACAAATAAAGCTAATGACAATTATTAAGCAATAAGAATATTATTTTAATAAATGGCACTGATTAATAACATTTCTTATGCACAGAAAAAATACGCAATTTTTAATAAATAAATATTTTTGTCAAATTTCTAAAATTCTTTACGACTATCTCTCACAGTCTTCTTCCCATTATGTTTCTAATTTTGATTTTTAACGTGTTAAAAAAAAAAAAAGCTTGCTGATTGAAATGGGAATTATTTTATCTGAAAAAATCAAAAACATAATATCCCTTTCTGTGTCGGTTTAGTCCCTATCAGCCCACATATCGCATTCTTAACATTGAACCCAGAATCCCCTCCCCCATTCTTTTCCACAGAGAAAGCACCCATACAGAAGACACAAATTTATCATCTTCCTCTGTTGGATATTTTCCTTTTTAACTTTTTTAACCCTCTCGTTGAGTAATTGTTTTATCAAAATAGCTTCAAAAATTGCGTAATTAACCCCTTCGCGACGATCGTCTTTTAAGAATTTTTATTCTTTTGTCACCGGTTTTTCATAACAAAAATTTTTATCTAATTTAACCGGGAAAATGCAGCGATTAAATAAAGCAAAATTTACAATAAAAAATAACTGGTGGGAATAATTAAGGAGGGTTAATTAGACGAAAAAAATGCATCCCCGAGGAAATCTCGGGTTGCGCAAATTTTGCTACTTTTACGTTGCCCGAGGAAATCTCTGGTTCCGCAGCGAGAGGGTTAAAATCAAATTTCTGCCTCATTCGCCTGTTTTACTCCGTCATTTGTTTTCGTTCTCTTCACATTTATTGCAGGCAATTTTGTAGTGTCCAACAGCGCTTTTTTGGAAAGTGATCCGGTAACCAGTGTCGGTCCTGAAGAATTACCGCCATGGTTGCTTTTTTCATATTGCGAAATGGGACTGGAACTATTTCTGAACCATTTAAATTAATTTATTAATTATGGAATTATTTAAATTAATTTATTTTCCTCCCCTTCAAGCAGAGCAACCGAGAGAGGTCCAAAAACCGGCTAGCCGGTATTTAGACCACTCTAGGTAGCCGGTATTTGGACCACTGCTATGTTTAAGTTAAAACCGGTATTACACATTCATATAATAAAATACCAATAATGTGCGCGTGGCAGTTGAGAGCTAAATATGTCTAGAAAATAACTTAATCAACAATTCAAGTCAATATACGATCAGTATATTTAAAAAAAATGAGAAACACATATCTGAAAAACTTTTGATGTACCAGATTACGTAGATTCGACACTTTTGCATTTACTATTTGTAAATGACGCAGACTTCAGCGACGTACTTTTCGTAACTTTCTTCTCTCAATTAAAGTTACAAACTCTGCCTATCACCGCTAGGCTGCGCTGCGCTCAGTTTTCAGAACATCTAGTAGCCGGTATTTGGACTCTAGCCGGTATTTTGACCTTTTCCTCTATTAAGCTAAAATCGAATAGACCAAATGAATATGTTAATATAAACATATGGCAACTCGCAACCAGAAAAAAGTAGAATCCTTGATGGAATGCAAGAAAAGTTTACTCTCTCTTTGAAGGAAAGTGGTCATAAGAAATTTCATATAAACGATGGGTGCGTAAATATACTACTAACACAATCATACTGATCGGTAAACTTGTCATATGAACTAAATATTTCCAACTGAGCCAGAAAATGCCCAAGCCGGAATCGAACCTAGATCTTTGTCTTACATTGCCAATGCTCTACCGTTTAAGCTACCGGGGCTGGCAACCGGTGAGCATATTTCGGTCAGATAACCATATTGGTAATAACATCTGGTCTGCCATGTAGGCAGATCAACAGAATAAACCGCAGGTAAAGAAACTCCATATAAACAATGGGTACCTACCAATATGGTTATCTGAGCGAAGTATGCTCGCCGGTTGTCAGCCCCGGCAGCTTAAACGGGAGAGCATTGGCAATGTAAGCCAAGGATCTGGGTTCGATTCCGGTTTGGGCATTTTCTTGCTCAATTAGAAATATTCAGTTCATATGCCAAGTTTACCAATCAGTATGATTGTGCAAATAGTATATCTACGTACCCATCGTTTATATGGAGTTTATTTACCTGCGGTTTATTCTGTTGATCTGTCTACATGGCAGACCAGATGTTATTACCAATATGGTTATCTGAGCGAAATATGCTAGCCGGTTGCCAGCCCCGGTAGCTTAAACGGTAGAGCATTGGCAATGTAAGCCAAGGATCTGGGTTCGATTCCGGCTTGGGCATTTTCTTGCTCAATTAGAAATATTCAGTTCATACGACAAGTTTAACAATCAGTATGATTGTGCAAATAGTATATCTACGTACCCATCGTTTATATCGGCTTGGGCATTTTCTCGCTCAGTTGGAAATATTCAATTCATATGACAAGTTTACCAATCAGTATGATTGTGATTAAAAATAATAGCACACAAGATTTTCTCAAATTATAATATAAGATGTAATGTATTTCATATGAAATATCATTAACAAATCGTATTAATCAGAGTGCACCCTATAAAATCATAACAGAGCAATGACTTCATCGTCTGCGGAATATAAATCATGAGTACTTCCAACAAAGAAACAATGTATAAGTGACTGGCGAACAATGCCCGAATTAAAATATTAGGGAGAGTTCCCTCCACCCTAGAAACACCGGAAATAGGGTAGGAAGCTGATCGAACACCGAAAGGAAGTCACCCATAAGTCCATTTTATGACAATGTCCATACATATATCATCATCATGGTAGAAGGGATGAGGTCCCCAAGTATCAACACTGTGTGACGTCACACTGTGTTGGGGAGTATCATATCATTTCGATTGCATTTAATGTATTCAAACTAAAAACAGTCATGTATTTATTAAGGAAATAAAAAAATATAAAGAAACGTTTTATGACAATGAAAAAGATATACATGCACTTATATAAATTAAAATTGTCAAGTATAAAAGAAAGCAAAATAAGTAAATAGGTTTTTAACCTATTCATCTTAACTAAATATTAATTTTATGTTCTTTTTCGTTGCCAGGTTTCATTTTCGCGTCAACTTCTGCAGTCAGGTTCATAAGCAAATGGTATATTTGAAAAAAATTGAATTTGCACAAGAATGTTTCAAAAAATCTTTAATGGTATTCCCATTTACTTTAACGGACATTGTAGCCATGATTGCAAGGATTGGAAGTGACCGTATTATGCGAACAGCAACAACAACAATATATATATATATATATATAAGAAGAAGAAAGGAAATGCTATATATATACACTGCTCAAAACAATTAAAGGATATTTGAAGTTTTATATAAAATAAAGATATAAACGAATTTTTTTTGCCGAAAATAGAAGAAGAGAATCACAAATGCAAATTGTTCTGGTTTTCAAACTGTGGAGTATGCAAATTTTGAGTTCGACGTCAAAAATGTCGCTTCAGCGGCAGCGAATGAAATTTGACTTTCAACTGGATAAAAGAGAATGAAGACAAGGATGATCGGCATTCAGTGATTGCTTTGTTTCGATGAGTACGATGTCTCAGCGAAGTTATTTGACAGATTCAGAAGCTTTGAGAATTGTTGGTAGGTTAGAAGGGGGCCAAACTCAAGCCGAAGTAGCGCAAGCCATTGGAGTGTCACAAAGTGTCATTTCCAGGATCTGGAACCGTTTTTTGGAGAGTGGATGTGCAGGGAAAAGACCAGGGCAAGGTCGTAGACGGGCAACAACGCCCAATGAAGATCGATATTTAGCGTTAACAGCTCGGAGACACCGGGCCATGAACGCTACTCTTCTCCAACAACACCTTCGCTCGGCTACAGGCACCACGATTTCAACTCAGACTGTCCGAAACCGGCTCCATGCTGTAGGTCTGTATGCTCACCGACCGATGGTATGTGTTAGATTAACATCAAGGCATCGTCGCGATCGTAGGGAGTGGGCAACCGAGCATGTCAACTGGAGGAGAAATGAATGGAGCAATATTCTGTTTTCTGACGAGTCCCGGTTTTCTGTGCATTCGGATAATAGGCGTATTTTCATCTGGAGGGACCGTGGCAGTAGGAATAATCCTGCGTTCGTGCACGAAAGTGTCAGATTTGGCGGTGGAGGAGTGTTGGTGTATGGTGGCATCTCCATTGACGGGCGCACTGACCTCTACATCATTCGAGATGGAGCTCTGACTGGTCGCCGATATAGGGATGAGATCCCCAGACCTATTGTAGTCCCTTACGCTGCAGCAATCGGAGATAACTTCATTTTAATGGACGATAACTGCAGGCCACATCGTGCAAACCTGGTGGAGGATTTCCTTTTCGAGGAAGGAATCGTTCGAATGGAATAGCCAGCGTGTTCTCCAGACATGAATCCAATCGAGCACGTTTGGGACGCTCTAGGAAGACGAGTTTCTGGCCGCCAACAACCCCCACAAACTCTCCAAGAACTGGAAAAAGCTCTTCTGGAAGAGCGGGGCAGAATACCCCAACTCGTCATTAATAGCCTCATTGAGTCCATGCCTCAAAGGTGTTCAACGTTGCTGGCCGCCCGTGGAAACCATACCCCCTACTAAAAATGATTTTCTTTGAAGAAAACACCTTTTCTTATTCTTTTTTTCTCATATGCACAAATTGTGTTTTTTTCCTTTAGTACACAAATGCGCAATAAAATGCATTTTTTTCTGCCAAACATGTGTAATTTATTCTCATATAACCTACTATGTCTGTCGACCATGTATCAATCAGCTAAACAGTTTACCAGATACAAAATCCACCTAAAACTGCAATATCCTTTAATTGTTTTGAGCAGTGTATATTTCAATTGCTTTCGTTAAACATGGATAATCAATTGTCAATTGTAGTAACTCTGCCATTTTTTTTCGTTGCTTTACACTATTATAACTAACGAGTGTTCATTTTTGAAATAAAATAATAATAATCCTTGAAAACTATTTAAAAAGTCATAAAAAACCAGTAAATTGCGCTACAAGTTTGAAAAAGAAAATGTCACTTAACAGTACATTTTCTTGTCTATTCCATGATGTAAAGATTGAAAAAAATTCGGTATTTAGATGTGGGTGTCTGAGCGATAAAAGCGAAATCGAAAACGCAGGAAGTTGTCTTTGGGATGCATTTCCAGAACTGCCAAGTCTCTGCCTTTTTGGATACCAGTAATTTAGTACAGAAAATGTTGTTTTATTTAGTTGGAGCATTTCGAGAATGAAAAGAACAACATTTTCTCTAATAAAATACTGGTATGCAAAAAGCTGGAGACTTGTCAACTCTGCATTTCTTATACTTACACGAACAACACATTAACACGTTTCTGACGACGACAGAAAAGCCTATAAAGAAAGATGTTGGGCTTTGCCAAAAAAGAAAAAAGAAAAAGAAATACATGAATACTCTGAATTTTACTGAAACTCTTATTATTTTTTAAACCAAGATCAAATTAAGGCCAAAATAATATTTTTCAACGCTCAACACTACAAACTTTTTGGCACATTCACGAACTCATTTGGTATGTGAAATTAGCATGACTATCAAGATTATTTGTAATCGAATAGCGTTTTCTATTTTTCGATAAATGTGTTACATCTTAACACATTCGATCCCATTGACGCCAATAGGGCAGTCTAATTCATGTCATTTGGGTATCTGTAACACTACGTCTAAATTCTTTTGTATTTAATATGTTTCAACATTATTTCCCAAAACATACACAATATTCGTATTTATGCAATATATGTACTATAAATATGAATACATTGATTAGAAACACTCTTGATTATATATCTATGGTCGTAAAAAAAAAAAAGTAAATACCTCCTACTAACTCTGCAACAAATTATTGTAGAAGTAACTATTCCAAACTATTTCAAACGATTGGAAGTCTAGATTTAAATGATGTACATAAAATTTGCTTAGGGAGACATCTACAAATCAAAACCAGATCAAACTTCGTTTTCAAATGGCGACACCCAATTTTGACAATATATTTTAAATCTTCGGTTCAAACTTTGCTTAGAAACGAAATTTCAAGTCATTTGGATGATAAGTTTTTGAATTATAAACATTCAAAATTGAGAGCTTCTAATGTTAAATTATATTTTCATATTTTTAATAATATCTCTTGAAATCCTAATGTGATAATTTTTTGTGTGGTTGTAATACTGAAAAACCAAAACATAAATACATTGAATTTGTAATTAAAATTTTTTTTATAATATGAATTATAAAATTAATATTCGAAAAAAATATGAATTGCAACGTTACAATTTTTTGATAGATTTATATTTATTATGTCCTGCTTTATGCGAAACCAAAATTTGAATTTTTTTTCCAAGTAGTTTTCAAATTATGATTAAAACAGTCAAAATGTTGGTTTAAGGGGCTATCTATGATGTGCAGAAACGCATAATGCGAAAAAAAAAAATAGAGAACAGGAATTCTGCTTTTTCAGAATTTAGTGTCGCCCCCGATATTTTCGTTACTTCATTTTCTTCTGGTGAACTGGCGGCTTCTATTATTATGAAACAGCCATTATAAATGAAGCGTTAGGTGAAGATGAAAGAGCAATCGTAAAATGTTAGAACTCTGATTTTCTGGTCATAATGAAAAAAAAAAAAAAAAAAAAAAAAAAAAAAAAGCCATAATTTTTTTTGAAAAAAAAAAAAAAAAATGGCCATTTTTTTCCATTCTGACCAGAAAATCAGAGTTCTAACTTTTTACGGCTGCTCTTTCATCTTCACTTAACGCTTCATTTATAATGGCTGTTTCATAATAATAGAAGCCACCAGACCATCAGAAGAAAATAACTCGGTTAAGCGGGACTCGCATAATCGGGACTTTATTGTAGTGCAAAACATATTTCAATTTTAAGACTTAAAGCACACGCTTTTATTTTATGTAAAATGACGCCATTTGCATTAATATAGAGACTTAAAATTAAATATAGTTTATAATAGCTCCATGTTTTATCATAACACATTCATTTATATTTTTATCAAAATAGCACGTATTTTCATTACATTTTTTCAGTTTTTATGGGGTAATGGCTACAAGAAGATATAATTGCTATTTTTCAACTATTTTTTCTTTACTTTCTACAGAAATGGAGTACTTGAGTTGCCAAAATGAAACAAATGCCGCTAAAAACTACAAAAAAATTAATGTTTCAAAAGTAAATGGAGATACAGTTTTCAAACAAATTGCATTAAAAAGTACTTTTTTTCCCTATACGACGGTATAAACAGTGAAAATGTGCAATGCTTAGAAGTTTTAAAAAATGCTGTAGAGTATTTAATCGCACAATGGAATATCGGCTTTTGTTTTAAGGCTGACTTATACAAGGTAACGTTATTTATTGGAGACAAAATAAGCTGGGAGAAAGAAATAGCATACCCGGGGCTAATATTTTACTAATTTTATTGAAACATTTGGGATGGCGATAATCGAAATATATTAGGTGAGTGAAATGGTAATTTTGGCAAGAAATAATACGTTACGAGACTTAATTATTTTGTAGCATTTCAACGATTGAGTACCAAACTTCACTTTGGATACAGCCCCTAAAATAGGCTCATTTTTAGGTGCGTTCGTAATTATATAAATACATAGCACATATAGTCGTCGTTCGGTCCGTCTGTCTGTCCGTCCGTCCGCATATAACAGAGCCAAAACTACCCAACCGAACGGTCTGAAATTTTAACTATATAATTGTTGCAAAATTTTGTCGAGTCATTTCAAATTTTATGAAAATCGATGTATAGTTTAATTACAGGGACAGTCAAAAGTTTTCCGTTACATTACGGCCAATGGGAAAAAATATTTCAAGTGCATTTTAATGATGTTACAGCCTTTCGAACAGAATGAAACTGATAGGCACTTATGAAGTGCACTAAAATATACATTCAATACAATATGCGGTGCAAAAAATATTTATAAAACTAGTTATAGTACGAACGCACCTCATTTGCCTCGTTTGACGAGCAATTTCCAACTTGTAAAATAATTAATTTCTCTGAAACTAATCGTATACGAATTTGATGCAAATTTGTATTTATGCTAATTGAAGAGTGTAGAATATATTTATAGTGTCAAACTTGGGTATTGCTATTAAAAAAACAAACAAACAAAAATAAAACAACAACAAAAAAAAGTTTGGGTTCGTTTTGATATTTAGATGGCCCCCTAAGCAAATTTTATAAACACCATTTAAAAGTAGAATTTATTTTCCATTGTTTGGTACCAGTAACTTTTTTTCTACAATAATTTGTTCCAGAGTTAGTTTGTCCAGAGGGTGTTTACTTTTTTCCCACGACTGTACAGTCGTGGAAAAAAAAAAGTGAACACCCCCTACTAACTCCTCAACAAATTATTGTAGAAGAGAGTTACTGGTACCGAACGATTGGAAATAAAGTCTACTTTAAAATTTGCTTAGGGGCCATCTACATATTAAAACGAGCCATAACTTTTTTTTTTTTTTAAATAGCAGTACACAATTCTGACAGCATAAATGAACTCTACACCCTTCAATTAGTCTAAAACAAATTTTTATGCAATTCGTACCATAAGTTTCCGAGAAATTAATTATTTTAAACGAGCGTATTTTAAGGGCTGTATCCAAATTGAAGTTCGGTACCCGATTGTTAACCCAGAGAGCTCCCTTCTTGATCAAGGTGCCTTAAGCAGTTATTGAAGACTATTAGATTACAGGATGGCATACGAAATTTCAAAATATTTAGTCACTTCTATCATAGACGGCCCATTGAACCATCATTTTGCCGTTTTGTAAGCATAATTTGAAAACTACTTGGAAGAAAAATGTGAAATTTTGGATTTCCATAAAGCAGGACTTAATAAATCTGAATCCATCAAAAAAATTGTAGGTTGCAGTTCATAATTTTTTTGAATATTTGTTTCATAATTTATAATTCATATCAGAAAATTATAAAAATTGCAAATTCAACGTATTTATGTTTGGGTATATTAGTATTATTGCTACACAAAAAATTAGAACATTAGGATCATAATTTCAGAAGTTATAAATAAAAATATGAAAATGTAATTTAACATTAGAAGCGCGAAATTTTGAATGTTTATAATTCAAAAACTTTTCATTCAAATAACTTGAAATTTGATGTCTAAGCATAGTTTGAACCAAAGATTTGAAATATCTTGTTAAAATTGGGTATTTCTATTGAAAAAAATGAAGTTTGGATTTGTTTTAATATGTAGATGCCCCCTAAGCAAATTTTATATACGTCATTTAAAAGTAGACTTTATTTCCAGTCGTTCGGTACCAGTAACTTTCATCTAAGATAATTTGTTGAGGAGTTAGTAGGGGGTGTTTACTTTTTTTTTCTCCACGACTGTATATCTGTAATATAAACATGAATGCTGGAAATCTTGTACTTAAAGAATGCAACAAGCAAGAATAACGCCCTTAGTCGTGTTTTACTGTTAAAGAGTTGAGAACACAGGGCCGAAACTAGCCTTTTTTGCACCCGGGGCAAACATGGATTTTGCCCCCCCCCCGCTCTTCCACAAAGTATATTTACAAAGAGAATTGTACTAATTTTATAATAGACGACTTATTTTAAAATTTAAAATATGTAATTATAAAATATGTAATACTGAAATACGTAATCTACAATGGCGGATCCAAGGGGGAGGTCCCTCTGAACATCAACATAAATATTCTAAAGATCATTTTTAAATGATATATTCAGTAGAGTCCCGATTATCCGAGTCCCGCCTAACCGAGTTTCCGCTTTCACCGAGTTATTTTCTTCTGATGGACTAATGGCTTTTATTATTATGAAACAGCCATTATAAATGAAGTGTTAGGTGAAGATGAAAGAGCAGTCACTGTGGGTGATTTTCCTATTCTACCTGGCCAAAATTATTTTTAGCGTCAATATAATCGCATCACCATGAAATTGAAAAATGTTATTGATATTCACTATTGAATGTTAGCTGTTGCAAAATGTAGCGTGTAGCAGTCATAATTTCATTACAGGGACATTCAAAAGAAATGTTTAAAAGAAAATTTTTAAGAACGTGGTTTCAGAAATCACCAATTAAAAAATTATTTGAATTCCTAGCTACATCAATTGAAACTTAAAGATATCAAGAAATCCAAACATTGCTACTTCGGTTAAAGATACCCGATGTACTGCTCGGTGTATAGAGCGTACATGACAATAATAATTTTTAATTGAAATTTCTAAGAAATATTTTATATTGAATATTTTTTATTAAACCGTCCACCAACTACGCAAAAAGTATTTTTGATATTTTCATATTCGGTGAACTAAGCGGTCAATCAACGAATATTTCACTGTTAAAGCAAACTTTGTGATTCTGATTATTTCAGTGTTTAAGCATATAGGGTGTTCTCGAATTCATGGTCCAAACTTAGAGGGAAGGTAACACACATAAGGAAGCAATTTCAGTACAGCAATGTGGATTCGGAAAGGTAAAGTTTTAGCGAAAAATAAGAAATCCGGAAGAAATGAAAACGAGAATTTTATTGACATAACAATTACAGTAAAGGCTCAAATGTGCCATGACTGGCGTAGCTTTTTGCAGATTCTAAGTGTTTCAGGAATTCCAAGTACTATTTGCGGCAACGACTGAAAGTCTTGCAATGACGTCCTGATCAGAGTCAACTAGTGTCTTATAGATGATACATCTGGAACCTTCGAAAGGGTACTTCAATCATTTGCTAGACGCTGCCAGGTATGTATGGATGTTGGTGGTGTCACATCTGAGCACTTACTGTAATTGTTATGTCAATAAAACGCTTGTTTCTATTTCCTCCGCATTTCTCGTTTTTCGCCAAAATTTTACATTTCAGACCCCGCATTACCAAGGCCGTAGCCAGAAAAATATTTCGGAGGGGGATTTCGGATCAAAATTTTATTTTTATTTCCTTATTTAAGAGTCACTTTTTAGAAATAATTTTTAATACAGGTGAATAATTTTTTAAAGTTATTAATTTTTATTGTGAAGATTAATTTAATAATAAAGCTAAAACAAAAGAAAATTTAATATTTGAGCCTTCTTCATTAAAAACAAGTTTACCTCATTTGTGTTGACACTGGTATCAAATTAATGTTTTAAGTAGTTTTGCTCGAAAGTTTCAAATGTTTTATTGTTAAACATGTTTTACCAGGGGCGAAAGTTAAAAGAACAAAGTTAGCCAAAAATTTTAAAAGTTTGTGAGAATTTCGAAATAAATCTCTAACTGAATTCTTCAAGAATCTCATTTAAATAAGTTGAACTACCTATATTAGGCTGCTGTGGAAATTTTGTTTGACAACGTTAAAATCCGGCCTATAATTCCGAAAAAAATTGATAAATTTTAAATAATCCCAGAAATTGTAATAATTTTAGCAAAAAATAAACATTAAAGATGCTAGTGCAAAAATTTTATTTTTAATTGTAGTTAATTTTTAAATTTTCGCTAATATACTTATATTTGTAATCATCCTGAGAGAAATTTCGGAGGGAGATCAAACCCTGGTGATTCTCCCATTGGCTACGGCCTTGCACATTACTATACCAAAATTGCTTCTTTATGTGTACTTTACCTGTCCTTTCAGTTTGACCCATGAATTTGGGGACACCCTGTAATTCGATTACATATTTATTGGTTTTGTTTTTTATATATTTATTTGTGCAATTTTTATTTCCCTGGACAATTTAGTTATTGAATATTACATGGAAAGAAGCAAATGCGGAAGTATTTACATTGTTTTAAATGTAAATTGGTTATTCTCTGCGTAATTGGACTAGGTCATTACCACAATCAATTTGGCATCATCGTTACTCAAAGGCATGATTTTGCGTTATAATATACATGTAGACTTTTATGACGTCATTGTCTTGACTTTGTTATATGATGGATTATATAAAGCTTAATTCAATAATGTATAGTAACATATAGGAAAAAGACGCAATGTCAAACATACTAAGCCTAAATGTGAAGAACACATCATACTTTTTTAGAATTTCTATAGAAACATCATTATTCTGGCAATTTTTATCTTAGCTTGTTCATGCCAGTATAATGACTCGAACTCCAAGGTAATTATTCGTATACCTTACATTTTCTTTTTGTTAATAAACACCCACTAGAAACTAGAATTAAATTAAAGCAAACGTAAAAATGTTAACTTAAACATTTTCAATTTAAAAAGTTTCTTATTTTAAAAATGTCATGTTTCACCAAAATTACTTATAACCTACAATATACTTCTAACCACATTTTTAATTAACTTATCTTTATCGAAAATTACTGAAAACGATCCTAACAACATCAACCACAGAGAAATAAAAATCACACATTACATTTTAAA
Source organism: Maratus speciosus (assembly GCA_963932465.1). Lineage (NCBI taxonomy): Eukaryota > Metazoa > Arthropoda > Arachnida > Araneae > Salticidae > Maratus > Maratus speciosus. Next base: position 272,313,274 of record OZ010797.1, read on the forward strand.
ACTATTCGAATTGAAAATAAGCTTACTGAATTTCAAAATTTTATATCGAAATATTCCAGACCTACTGAAAATATTTCTCTGAAGAAAATTAAATAGTCTGTTCTGTACAGTTTTTCCCGCAAATCTAGATAAAAAATGATTTTTGTTGCCATGGTTTTCAATTCTGTTCTAGGAGAAAAGTACTCTTTCAATAAAATACCCTTTTAAGTTTGTAAAATATGTGGCTTATAGAAATACTTAAATTCAGAAAAAAAAAAAGACGCCCAACTAATATTACCTACTTTCAATTCAAAGCAGAGTTTCTTTCGATTTTGTGGTGGTATGAGTTAGAAATAGAATCAAAATTCTAGATCAAGGATTGCATTGATTTAAATTGATTTTACGTTAAGAGAAGAGGAAATATAATTTTAGTTAACAAATGGAAAGTAGTTAATTCTTTGAAATTTTTTTTCTGCTAGCAGGCATCTGTTCGATATGATTAATTCTTCGATATGATTAATTTTTTTAATATTAAGAGTTGCAATATTTTACATTTCAAAATACATTTTTTTTAACAGAGATACTTCCTGCTTTCAATTGCATGTAAAGTGTGTCATTTATGATAAAAACACTCTAAAAATGAAAAAAAATCATAATCGCAAGAATTTTTGTTAAATTCTTTTCTAGTTTTGAAAATTCTTAAAAAGAAAAACAAAAAAACCCACACACATTTAAATCTATTTAAAATTTTATATAATTGTGTATAGTATATTTAATAAGAATTTATTTTCCACAATGAGTCTGTTGCTAACATCAGTTACATTCCACTTTTATGACTTGATTTACGACCTTCATTCTTTTGGGCTAAAACCGAACATACTGCTAGAGATAAAAAAAAAAAAAAAAGGTATTGGAAATAATAATTGAAAAACAATAATTGAAGAACTCTTTGATTTTTGGAGTCTATGCGTACCGAAAGCGAGCGAAACCGTGACGAAACACTCAAGTTTTTACTGATTTCGTCAAATTTTTCATACATTTTGTAAAAAATATTTCTACCCGTCCGAACGTTTCAAAATTTTTGTAGGTGATGTTAATCTAGTCTATTGAGATGCTCTAACAAAAATTGTGTTAAAAAATGGACGTTTAGTTACTTTTAGTGTTGAAAAAATATCGTCTCTGTGAGGCGCGGAGTGAGATCGCCGGTGTATTTGAAAGGGTTAAAATTCATATATTTTTTTAATTGATTACACCTGATTAGAAGAAGGTTTCAGCTTTAAGAAAATATTTTTGGTTTGTCGATACCTCTAAATTTGCGCCCTCGATGGGCGTTTCAATAAGGGAGAAAAACGACACTTTTTGAAAATTTTTTTTTCAAAGGGTTAACTTCCATATTTTTTTGAATTGATTGCGGCATTTGAGACGTAAGAGTACGGTTTTTCAGAATATGTATTCCTTTTTTAACTTTACTAAGCGGTTTGGCCGATGTAAGTTAATAAATAATGACAAAATACCCTCCCCCCACCCCCGAAATTCCTTCTTTACGAGCTTCATTTTCTCCCGATGCGTAAATAAGGTTTTACGCATGCGCCAGTCCATTTTTCTCCATCGCAAGGACCGAGATGAGTTTTTAATGAGAGTGCGTTGCGATTGTTAATTAATAACTCAACTAATTATTAGGAATTTAAAATTCTGATTCTCTGGTGCATCAGCAGGAGACACTTTGGGCTATCCTCACAAAGATTTTGAACCTCGTACGTGGCGTAAATTTTTCTAGCCATCGCAAAACAGACAGACAGACACACACACACAGAGCGAAACTTTCTTTTATTAGTATAGATATTTTTGTCAAATTGGTAATGAACTTACTGAATTTCAAAGTTTTATCCCAAAGCATTCCAGGCCTTCTGAAAATATTTTTCAGAAGAAAATTAAATAGTCTGCCCTGTACAGGTTTCCCCGCAAATTTAGATAAAAAATTATTTTTGTTGCCATGGTTTTCAATTCGGTTCTAGGAAAAAAGTACTCTTTCAATAAAATACCCTTTCTGTATAGTAAATAACTGGCTTATAGGAATACTTAAATTCATAATAAAAAAGGACGTTCTATTAATATACCTACTTTCAATTTAAAGCAGAGTTTCTTTCGACTTCGTGATGCGATTTAGAATCAATATTCTAGATTAAGGTTTGTATTGATTTAGATTGACTTTCTGGTGAAAGAAGCGAAAAATATTTTCAGGTAAATTTTCAGTTAAGAAATGGAGAAAAATCTTCAATTCTGTGAGATTTTTTTTTCTTTTACAGAAAAGTTTATTTCCTTAATAAAAAGAGTTAGAATATTTCATATTTGAAATTAGATTTTTAATAAAATTAGCTCGTATAAAAAGTTAACAGAGAAATTAAATTACAGCGGAACTTCGATTATCAATGTTTTAATTCACCGGGTATTCGATTATCCATTGGAACTATCTGTATAACGAAAAAATTATTAATGCTGATATCGTTGCACGTTGTTCCGTTCAAGAATCATCTTCCGAAACTCATATCAAAGAATTCAGGGAAAGTGACAAGCAGGTATCAAGGAGGGTCCTTGCATGTTTTTAACATCTCCTGGGGAAAATTTCTTTTGTTATTGTGCGTACTTTTCTTCCAAGCCTTTGAAGAGCAATAAAAAAAGACCACAACTGACCACAAAATCTTTGAAAAATAAAGCCCAGAGAAATAATTTATGACTTTTATCGCAGAATATGATCAAAGATTTCGAAAATCACCACAAAATCATCAACAACAACAACAAAAAAAATCTTTTCAGGGGAGGTGATAAACATGCCAAGTAACCTCCTCCGCTATCGTTGCCTTCTCTTGTCGTGCGAGAGCCTAATGACCATGTCAAACAAGCCGAGAAAGGTTCCACACTCCATTGCATTGACGTGGCGAAAGGGTGGTTCTTTTTCCGGCTTCTTTTATGTGGGGAATCTTTCTCACGTTGCGAGAGAGAAAGGTATCTAACGGAGGAAGGTCCTTGACATGTTTTTAACATCTCCTATGGAAAATTTCTAATTTTGATTTACTGCATTTTTCTTCCAAACCTTTCAAGAGCAATATAAAAGGTCACAACTGATCACAGAACTTTCTAAAAGGCCAGAGAAATAATTTATGACTCTCGTCGCAAAAGGTGATCAAACATTTCGAAAATTATCACAAAATCAATAACAACAACAACAAAAAAAAATCTCTTCAGGGGAGGTGATAAACATGCCAAGCAACCTCCTCCGCTACCGTTGCATTGTCTTGCCGTGCGACAGAATAATGACAACATCAAACAAATTGAGAAAGCTCCAGCAGTACGTTAAGGTGGTCTCAGGACTCTTAAAATGGGAAAAAAAGAAAAAAAAAGGGATCAGTTTCAACATTTAATATCTTAAAATGCATTTCATTTTAAGACACAATTTTTATTGGGATGAAAGATATAAGTATGTTCTTTCATTTCATGTATTTGAAAAACTGAAAGGTGCAGAATTAGCATTTACAGGGGTCTCCAAACTGCCAGACATTTGGCAAGCAGAAAATTGGCATAACATTATTACCCGCGGGATTACAAAACGAATTTTGTAACTAGAATGAAAATTATGGTGCCTACTTATACTTCAAGGTATAATAATTACCCTGAACCTAAATAAACTCATATTTAAAGCATTTTTATATTTTTAATATAGAGTTGTATTTAGCTAATGGAAAATTTAGAAAATTTCAACAGTATAATCACCTAAAAAAAAAATATATATTTTTTTTAACAATAAAAATGAAATTTTAGGTTCAGTTTATACAGACTAACTGAAACACATGTTTTGTTAATTTCATGAAAAAAATGTTCAAAAGTTTTTGTTATATCGTGTGCGTTATGCCCAAAAACGTCATTTGGAGAAAAATGACTTCAATGTTTCGGAAACGCCACTTCAGCTATTGAGCAGGTATAATTCTAAAAGCCATAACTTCTGTTCTAATGGGAATTTCAAGGAAACAATTTTATCAAAAAATTAAGAAAAGATAGGGGTTATCATCTAAAAAATTAAAATTTCGAAAATCTTAAAGCTTTAAGCGTGCTGAGATCCGTTAATTTGCTGAAATATGCGGTTTCCAATTATCAATCTAAGTTAGCAATCGAAGAGATTATAGCTTTATGATGACCTATAATGTCATGTTTCTACTTGTAGAACGAATCAGAATAACAACGATGAGCTAGAGGTGTCGTTACATATTCTGGGGAATGGAAAGGCGTGGTTATACGGACGGACATGTCTTGTCGGATAAATGGACACAAAACATGATGTTTCTGCGACATAGATAAATCGTTTTATTTCGAGGAATCTATGGTAGAAAAATCTATTAGGCCCTTATTATCGCATGGGAAAATCGGGACTTTGCCGGCCCCGGACCTCAAGGGGCCTCCAAATCCATATATTAATTTATAAAATATTTACTCCCCCCCCCCCTCCCCAACGACACTTTCGAAAATCTATGGAAAAAGTTGCTATTGAAATAGCTTTCTCTCGAGAAGTGATTTTAATATATTTTTTAAACTTTGGAGCTAGCTATACTATAATTTGATCGTTCGACAGGAAGAAATAAATAAAAGCAACAGCAGACCGTCTATAAGTCTAGTTTTGTTTTAAGAGTATTATTAACATAACTAAAAAGGAATTTATTTTCCAGAAAAACATACAATAGAGATATACGAGGGTGGTTCAATAATTATTGTCCCGAGTGTGTATAAAATACTTGTACTGCGATGGTTGATGTGGAATCTTGAAGCCTAATGTCTTAGATACCTATATGCTCAATTTCAGAACCGTAGCAGCTATATTAACATATTTTGTTTCGTTGTAGGTGTAAAAGGCGGCACCCAGCTTGAAATGGGTGGGGGAGTTGGGATGAAGGCTGGTTTGATCTTATGGGGCTAGATTTGTGAGAGTGGATAAGACGTGGCTACATCGCTATGATCCAGAGTCCAAACGACAGTAGACACGTCTCATCCACTGTCAAAAATCTATCACACAGCTGCTCCAGGTCTGGCCCCATAAGCTCCAAACCAGCCTTTCCCCCAAGCCCTCTTAATTATTATATTAATTATTATATTAATTATTATATTATTAGTATATTAATTGCATGAAAACCCGAGTAGTATATTTATGCCAGTTAAGCGTGGACAGACTAACCGAATTCATAATCTCTTTTCAACTTTGTTAGAAAGTGTAAAAAATAATCCAGAATAGGATCTTGTTACATCTTTAAGAAAGTTTAAACGGTCAACTAAAAATTTCTTGTAGAAAGTTGAATAGTTGTAAATTATTTTAAAGTTTATCAAACAAAAGGGAATTAGGGAGGTAAACAAAGAAGATCTTGCAGAGATTTACTAAAACACATGGCTTCCAATTATTATTCCAGTTACTTAGCAACCTAAGAGATTATGACTTGATGATAACCTATATTTCATGTTTCTACTTGTAGAGCGAATCAGAATATTAACGATGAGCTAGAGGTGTCATTACATATTTCGGGGAAAAGAAAGGCGTGGTTATACCAAAGATCGACATGTCGAATGAACGGATACGGAACATGATGTTTCCGTGACATAAATCGTTTTGCATTGAGAAATTAATGGAAAATAAAAGATATTTTGTATCTATAGACATTTCCTTACATTGTCTTGCTAATCATGGTAATTAGTGATAGATAATTTTTACATAAAAATATGTTAGAGTATCAACTGAAGATTAGGTTGATTTCCATTTTGTAAAAAGCTTGATAAGCTGGTTTATGATTTTATTGTTGGGAAATTCTACTGTATTTTATATTTAAAACGATATGCTATGATATATGTGGGATATCAGCATACAAGAAAGTTGAGTTGAATCTGTCCTATTTCATTTTAATTTGGAGTATGGTTTCCATATGAGAAAACATAAAAAATCTATTTGCATATTTTTTATGCAATTTCCCACCAGGGACACTACCACACTAAAGAATCTATTATATGGACATTTTTATGAAAACATAAATTCAACCATGGAAGAAGCTTATTCTTAAGATTAAAAAAAACCCATAAAAATTAATTTATTTAAATTTAATTATTCTATATCCTGCTAGGGGACGCTATAAACGTAATACAAAATCGTGTTATGAAATCGTTGTGAATCGTTGTGAAATCCTTGTTTGATTAATAACGTTTTGAGTTGCAGCTGAGTTATACCTTTCGGATATGTAATATTATTTTTCGTTACGTTCTTAAATCAAAAGTTATGAGGCAATGAAGCCTCGACAATAGTTTATGGATACTCTATACTGGATATCAAGTATTTAAAATTTAATAATCAAGTATTTAGTAATTTGATAATCAAGTATTTAAAATTTACCCATGGGTTAACATCGCATTTCGTGATCAGGGAGTTTCAGTGAAACAGCCCCTTAAAACATGAGATTAAAAAAAGTCGACTCACCTCAACTAGTCCCTGCAGAATTCGAACCAAGATAACGACGGCAGGATGGATTTTCGCTGCACCCGGTAGCAGCATGTTGAGGAACGCTGATACGGCTATTGCCGTCCCAAACACCCTAAAGGACAGATGCAAAAGTCAAATTTTCAGCACTTTAACTACTATTGGGACGTATGCATCACACAATAAATAAAAAAATAAAATAAAAAAAAAAAAATAAAATAAAAACAAGACAAGTAATTTTTAAAGAAAAAAAATGAAAGCAACCACAACTATTTTAACTTTTTAAAATAATTTAACGTGACCACAAGTATTCTAACGCTGATACGGCTATTGCCGTCCCAAACAAACTAATTGACAGATGCAAAAATAAATTAAGAGGCAAGTTTTTTAACTCTTTGACTACTCCTGGGACTTATGCATTCCACAATAAATATCAGGTTGTAACGAAAGTTTCCCGCCACAGTTAATACCATCTATGCAAACAGTCCACGTTGACGTGTTTGCTCATATTTTGTCAAACAATTTTTGGCATTTGAAAGAAAGAGACTTGCTTTATAACACTGTATTGTGAAATTTGAAAAAAAGTATCGTTATCATTAAGGACAATGTGTCTGAAATGGAACTATCACGCTACCAGATTAGAACCATCATTCACTTCCAGTTCTTTTGCAAAAAGTCAGCTACAGAATGTCACCGAATAAAGTGTACAGCTTTAGGTACTAGTGTTGTATCATATGACACTGGAAAGGTTTGGCGTAATGGTGGTTATATATAAAATTACAGTTAATTACATATACTATAATTAGTATTATGTAATGCTGATTTGGCGGAAAACTTTCGTTACAACCTAATAAAAAAAGAGAAGAAGACAAGTAATTTTTAAAGAAAACATGAAAACGACCATAAGTAATTAATAATGCTGATGCTGATATTGATATCCCAAACACAGTAACTGACAGATGCAAAAATGAATTAAGAAGCAATTTTTTCAACTCTATGACTACTATTGGGATGTATGCATTGCACAATAAATTAAAAAATATAAAAATGTAACATAAAATAAAAACATGAAAAGTAATTTTTAAAGAAAAAAAATGAAAGTGACCAAAAGTAATTTAACTTTCTTTAAAATAATTTAACGTAGCCACAAGTATTTTAACGCTGATAGGCTATTGACGCCCCAAACACCCTATTTGACAAATGCAAAAATTAATTAAGAGGCTATTTTTTCATCTGTTTGACTACTATTAAGACGTATGCATCCCACAATAAATCAAAAAATTAATGAAAAAAGAAGCCAAGTAATTTTGAAAGAAAAAATGAAAACGACCACAAGTAATTATTTTAATGCTGCTACTGATATTACTGCCACAAACATCCTAGTGGACAAATGCAATAATGAAGTAAGAGCCAATTTTTTCAACTCTTTGACTACTATTGGGACATATGCATCCCACAAAAAAAAAAAAAAAAAAAGAAAAAAAAAAAAGATGAAGACAAGTAATTTTAAAGAAAAAATGAAAGCGACCACAAGTAATTATTTTAATGTTGATACTGATATTGCCATCGCAAATACTCTAGTAGACAGATACAAAAATGAATTAAGAGCCATTTTTTTAAAAACTCATTGTCTACTATTGGGACACATGCATACCACAATAAAAAAAAGAAGATAAGTAATTTTTAAAGAAAAAATGCAAGCGACCACACGTAATTATTTTAATGCTGATACTGATATTGCTACCGAAAACATCCTAGTAAACAGATTGAAAAATGAATTAAGAGGCAATTTTTTCAACAGTTTGATTACTATTGGGATATACACTATTTGGCCAAAGTGGACCGGTCACTTGCGATTTTAGACTTTGTTAAATATCTAGAAAAATACATGAGGAATTAACCTGAAACTGCAGGTGTGTAAACAGTATAGTATATGTCATATATTTCCGTGAAGATTTTTTCACGAAACCCCATAGGGGACCGTTAACAAATTGAAAAAGAACGAATATATTTTGGATAAACCTGTAAAAACTAATGTAGCAAAAGCATTCAAACTCGAGATTATTAATAAGTGGCCTATTGTAATATACTGTGTTCATTTTATGAGGATAGCATGTATACTCGTAGAGAAATTAAGGTTTTTATAAAAACAGTCCCAAATTTCGCCAAGTTTTTTGCTTATAATTTGCAGAGTTCTTAGCATAAAAAAAAAGTTCCTTTCAGAAAATATGACAAACAACACTGTACACAATACTCTGCAATCAGAATTAAAAAATAATAAAAATTGGATGAAAAATGAGCAGGTTTAATAAAAAATGTTTCACTGCGCATGCGCGAATGCAATCAAAATATAATGTGCATAATGTATTAGCTAAGTATATAGAGCAACTTTTGTGAAGGTCACAAAATCATAGCTTGAAAATTCTGAAAATTATCGTCGATAAAATAAGCTCGAAATCCGTTGTTCCCAAAAGGAAGTTGAAAGATGAGGTGTTGTATCCAAATATAGTAGTACGTGCAATATTGTCTACGCTATCTTGGCACTAATCAACAGATATCATATACAACCCCTCATCTTTTTTCTTCCTTTTAGGAACAACGGATTTCGAGCTTATTCTATCGACGATAATTTTCAGAATTTTCAAGCTATGATTTTCAGACTTTCAAAAGAGTTGTTCTATATACTTAGCTAATAGATTATGTATATTAAATTTTGATTGAATTTGCGCATGCGCAGTGAAACATTTTTTAGTAAACCTGCTCATTTTGCATCCAATTTTATTATTTTTTAATTCCGATTGCAGAGTATTGTGTAGAATGTTGTTTGTCATATTTTCTGAAAAGAACTTTTTTTTTATATTAAGAACCGTGCAAATTATAAGCAAAAAACTTGGCGAAATTTGGGACTGTTTTTATAAAAACCTTAATTTCTCAACGAGTATACATGCTATCCTCATAAAAATTAATACAGTAAATTACAATAAGCCACTTCTTAATAATCTCGAGTTTGAACGCTTTTGCTACATTAGGTTTTACAGTGTTATCCAAAACATATTCGTTCTTTTTCAGTTTGTTGACGGTCCCCTATGGGGTTTCGGAAAAAATATTCAAGGAAATATATGACCTATACTATACTCTTGACACACCTGCAGTTTCAGGTTAATTCCTCATGTATTTTTCTAGATATTTAACAAAACGTCTAAAATCGCAAGTGACCGGTCACCTTTGGCCATTTAGTGTATGCATCCCACAATAAATTAAAAAAAATAAAAAAAGAAGAAGACATGTAATTTTTAAAGGAAAAATGAAAGCGACCACAAGTAATTATTTTAGTGCTGATACTGATATTGCTATCCCAAACACCTTAGTGGACAGATTGAAAAATGAATTAAGAGGCAATTTTTTCAGCAGTTTGACTACTATTGGGACATATGCATCCCACAATAAAAAAAAGAGGAAGATAAGTATTTAAAAAAGAAAAGAAAGTGACCACGAGTAATTATTTTGATGCTGATACCAATATTGGCATCCCACACACTCTAGTAGATAGATGCAAAAAATGAATTAAGAGCTAATTTTTTCAACTCTTTAACTACTATTGTGATGTATGCATCCTACAATAAATTAAAAAAAAAGGTAAAAACAAGACGAGTAATTTTAAAGAGAAAATGAAAGCGACCACAAGTAATTATTTTAGTGCTGATACTGATATTGCTATCCCAAACACCTTAGTGGACAGATTGAAAAATGAATTAAGAGGCAATTTTTTCAGCAGTTTGACTACTATTGGGACATATGCATCCCACAATAAAAAAAAAAAGAGGAAGATAAGTATTTAAAAAAGAAATGAAAGTGACCACGGGTAATTATTTTGATGCTGATACCTATACTGGCATCCCACACACTCTAGTAGATAGATGCAAAAAATGAATTAAGAGCCAATTTTTTCAACTCTTTAACCACTATTGTGATGTATGCATCCTACAATAAATTTAAAAAAAAAGGTAAAAACAAGACGGGTAATTTTAAAGAGAAAATGAAAGCGACCACAAGTAATTATTTTAACGCTGAACACGGCTATTGCTGTCCCAACCGCACTAGTGGACAGATGCAAAAAGGAATTAAGAATCAACATTTTCAACTCTTTGACTACTATTTGGACGTATGCATCCCACAATAAATTAAAAACTAAGATAAAAACAGAAACACGACAAGTAATGTTTAAGCAAAAAATGAGAGACAACAAGTAATTACTTTTTTTTTTTTATCCGCAGTTTTCTTGGGATTGAGCAAAAACATTCAAATTATTACAACTGCCTAATTTTTAATTTACTTATTGCGCTCCAATTGGCTAACTTTAGTAAAAAAAAAATTTTTTTTTTTCACCGAACACACTGTAAAAAAAAGACAGACGTTTCTTAATACTGCTGTTATCTTTGTCAAGGTTTACGAAAATATTGTAAGCTCTTCCGAGTTACTTGCAATAAAAAAAAAAGCGTTCTTTTATCTACAGGAACCTCAGAAATCAACAGATTTTGCGAAAATTAAAGAAGCATTTGTGTAATAATTGTTTCTTTTACTGTCCGAAGTTTTCGGAGATGTTTCCGAATGGTTTTTACAGTTTAATCAATTTTCTCAACTCGAAACATCAGTTTTTCAGATACTACCAATTCTCGAGTAAACATTTTCATGTTCAGCAAACTTGATAAATTGACAACATTAACATAAAAATTACAATTGACATTATTTTGTTAATCTTGCATGTATTAATTCTATTACGTGATTTTAAAATGTTTATTTGAGAGCTGATAGCATCCGAAAATCCGATATTCCGGGTATAGAAAAAACTGATTAATACAGTGCCTCATATACTAGGGATGAGTTCGGGCTCACTTTTCGAAGCCCGGTCCCGCCCGAGCCCGACGATTTTGAATCCGAGCCCGCCCGAGCCCGAAACATATTTTAGTCATTAGAGCCCGAGCTTGATACCGAAAATGTAAACCGGAAAAAAAAGTTTAATAAAAATTGCGTAAAAGTTGTTCTAAATGTAATATCTCATTTTTTAACAGCTTTGTACATCAATGACTGTTAATCCCTAGCTCATAATTAGTTTTATGACATTTACATTTAATCTCATCAAAAGATAAATCCCTAAAAAGATTCTCATATTTTTCTCTCGCAACAAGCAAATCTGACGGAAACATTAACAAAGTGCATTTTAGAAATAAATGAATGAATGAAATTTACAAAAATTACGATTTATATGAAGAAGAATCGAACAACGTTTTTCTATTTCCTGTTAAAATGTGCACATCTTTCGTAATTCTCGTGTTCTTGAAAAACAGCTTAAATGAAAAGTTCAACAAGGTTATCTGAAAGATCCGATGCTTTTTATAGGAAAAGAGAAAACACTGGTCGATTGTAACGCTCATTATAACAGAATAATAACAGAAGAGATTACTTTTTTCGCCTAGATTGTCAAATAATAAAATAAAATAAAATAAAATAAAATAAAATAAAATAAAATAAAATAAACGATCCAATTTTAAAATATCCTACTATTTTGGCGCCTTAGCGTGAATGATATAAATCTGCAAATATTGCAAATTTCTTTTAAAATAGCTGATGTTGTAACATTAATCAATCATCACATATAATTATACCTAATTTAAAACCAAACTTGTCCTTTTACAAATATATTTAACTGAAACTTCCTTCTCATTTATACAGCTAATAAATATGCCTTTTAATATTTACCACATTATCAACTGTTAACAAAATAAAGCAAAAAAAAAAAAAAAAAAAATCAACTTTCTTACACTTATTAACGAACAGTAAAGTTAAATGCTTTTATTTCCGTTCACCAATAAATAAAACTATTTTTTTATCATTTTCTTTTCTTTTGTGCAATAACCTAAACAGTTACTGATACTCCGCTTTCATCATTCTGATGAAAATAACATCAAAATGATTGCTTATGGAAAATGTAATTTTCAACCCAGTCGTCGCGTCGTGAGGACGAGAAGTAGGTGATAATAGATGCCTCATTTATTTATTGAAACCATAGGAAACTGGAAGATTAATGATTATTATTAAAGGAGTAATTAAATTACTTTTACAAGAATAAAAGCTTTATAACAGAGATAAAAATAAGGAATACTGAATTTATTTTAGAAACACAAATAAATTTTAGATATTAACACACTTTAAAAAGCATTAACAGAATAATATAGGGAACACAAGAAATTTTGATGATTATACATTAATATATTACTTCTTATATTTTTTAAAAAGTTTTTTTTTCCATGCGGGAATAAATAAAATTTTCAGGTTAAAAAAATGAGCCCGAAGGCTGGTATGAAAATCGAGCCCGAGCCCGTGTCGGGCCCGGGCTCGGGCTCGGACCCTTGGGCCCGGTCTGAGGCCGTCTCATCTCTATCATATACAGAGGCGACATAAGCGACATACGAATAGCGCGCGTTCTTAGGAGATGAAACAGGTTTGAATTTCAGAATTGGCGCTCGACTCGTGCGTTTTGTCGCTTGTCGCCTCGCTGTGTGGCCTTCCTAAAAACTACTCGGAAACGTTTCCGAAAATTAAGGGCAGAAAAAGAAACTTTTGTTTCAGAAATATTTCTTAAAATCTCTCAATTCTATTGGTTTCAGGGGCTTCTAAAGACAAAGAAACACTCATCGGAATAGCGGGTAATACCTCGTTCAGATCGGATACTTAAGATATCTTAGACCGGCGAACTCTCTGAGAGAGTTCCACAAACTCTGGCAGTGAGTTTCAACTTTCTTCTGCTAGATAGAGCCACTACCACTCACTTTGATTAGCTACAAAGCTAGCTTCTCTTTAACTGGATTAACTGTTACGGCCGGTTTTATTTTATGCGCATGCCCACACTGTACATTTGTTCAGATCTCAGACATAGTGACGTTCATCGAGTTATCTTAGATGAGTTTTACGATGTCAATTCCGGACAGACGATGTTTTACGATGTTAATTCCGGGATGGCACCACCTCAAAAATGGCGCCTAAGATATCTTAAATATCCGATCTGAACAAGGGTATAACTCGGAAATTATATTATGAAATTTTTGTAAACCTTAAAAAAGATAAGAACAAGATTAAGAAAATTTGTCTTTTCTTTTTTACAGTACAGAGTATTTTGAAGACAATCGTTTATTGTTATCCAGATTCATTTGAATTTATATAGTTGCCAGGAGAGTGCTTTTATAAGCGAGAGTGTGGCGACATACGAACAGGGCGCAAGCTGAAATTAGAAATTTTGGTCTAAACTATGGCAACGGAAATTCCGCAACATAGCGATATCCGCCTAGAAAAATTCGATTAGTCAAGTGATACAGGCCAAAGAACACCATCTTGGTTATGGCAGACTGGCGAGGTTTTTGTTCAAAATCCTCTCGACAGTACAAACGATTGAAAAACAATCTGGCTACGACACCCGTCATTCTTGTCAGCGCGTTGGCGTCTAGATATTCAAGAGGCGATGCTCATGGTCATCTTTTTGTTAATACGATATTCAGGAAATTATTCTAAGTTATGAATAATCTATCCCTTATTTCATAAAACCCGACATTTTCGGTATCATGCCAGCCCCTCAGTCCACATTAGGTCGAGTTTGCAGGGTTGTGCCGTAGTAAAAACAGAACATATTTCGAAAGCAGTATTAAATCTCACCTGTTCGCTGGATATTTAGCTGCCAGAAAACCTCCGGGTATTTGAGTTATGAGATAACCCCAGAAAAAGGAAGAATCGATGATGCCGATGGTTTCGGGAGTCCAGTCGAACTCCGGTTCCTGAAAAAGAAATGTCCTGCATTACTACAACTCTCACAATAAACCCGCTTTCATTTTGACAAGAGAAGTTACTGTATTAAAGGGGTAGCCTAGTCGGGAAAAAAAATCCATTTTAATTTTTTTGCGTAATATTATTCTACAATATGTACAGCGCAAAATGCAAAATTCCCATCTCGACATGTGCTCTTCTAGAGTGCCTGAAGTGGGTTTGTAACACAGAGTAAAGATAAAGAAAATAGAAGTGCATCATGCCATAAAAATGGTTTGCCACACGAAGTCTGTTATTGCTTAACACGTTCACGCCGGCGCGGTGGGTCACACTCGACTGTCTCAGAGCTGCAAAGTCTCCGGCTTTTTGGATACCAGTATTTTAATACAGAAAATGTTGTTTTATTTAATTAGAACAATTGGACGATTTAAAAGAACAACATTTTCTTTAAAATAACAGTGGTGTACAAAAAGTCGGAGACTTGACAACTCTGAGACAGTCGAGTGTGACCCACCGCGCCGGCGTGAACGTGTTAAATTTGAATGCAATCATTCGGTCCAAACAAAACAAAGCTCGTGGAACAGGGGCCGAATTCTTTGTTGCCACCTGTGTATTTATCCAAATGAAAAAGCGATCTGATTATGTTTAAGCATTTTAAACAATAGCAATTTCCAATGGTAAAAGCAAAAGCAAAGAAATACAGGTTTGAGTTGACAGGCGTGTCAAAACACGTGGTTGTGTTTGGGCCGAATGTAATGGGTTTTAGCGTTACATTTTCGATGTCACGCCCAGGCACCACACTGTTAAAAATTTGCAGCAAACTGTCCAGTCATTCGACCGTTTTCTGAAAAAACGGTTTCATAAGTGTATATTAACTATATTCTGACCATAAAATGGCCAATAATACTGTCAGAATAGCGTTAAATTGCGGTTGTGTAACCGTTTTTGATAAAAACGGTCGAATGACTGGACAGAATGCTGCAAATTTTTAACAGTGCATACTTCATCTCTATTCTTTCTCTTTACTCTGTGGTTTGTAACGTAGAGCGCTTCACGCACAAGCACCAGAAAAAGTAAAAAAAAATTATAATTAAAATTTTTGTTTTATTTTTACATACATTCATATTGAATTTACATATTGAATTTACACATTGACAACTACATACATAAAGTAACTAGATGGATGTGGCAATCCTAACACTTTCTTCCATCTCAAACATGTTAATACATCCTGAAAATGCAGCATAGCAGCGCCATCGGTTAGGTGATTTACACCAAAATCTAATCTCCAACAACGTATGTGAAATTCTAACTGAATCTGAAGTTAGTTGAAAATCCGTGCATTAGTTTTTGAGATAAAGCTATTGCAGAAATCGTAAAAAATTCTGCATAGCAGCGCCACTGTTGGGCGATTTACACCAAAATGTAATCAGGACCAATTTATATCAGGAACTAACTGAATCTTAAGTTTGATGAAAATTAGTGCATTAGTTCTTGAAATACCGCTATTGCGGAAATCGTAAAAAATGCTTTCATGGCACAGCTATTGCAGAAATTGCGAAAAAGGCAGAGTAGCAGCACCACCTATTAGGTGATTTACACCAAAAAGTAATCAGCTCCAATTTATATCAGGTTCTAACTGGATCTAAAGTTTTATGAAAATCCGTGCATTAGTTCTTGAGATATAGATTTTACAATAACCGTGAATCAATTATAATTCAAGATGCGACTCGTTTATCGGATAATGAAAAAAAAATATATATATATATATTCGATTATAAATCATTTCAATAATCACACCTACAAATCCCCTGCTGTTATGTTTAAAAATGAGTCAGAAAACTTCCGGTTATTTATTATTTTCATTGTGGAAGTCTGAGTTTTTATGTTTTGGAATTTTCAGCAAGAATTATTTTAATTTTCATTAATATCTAATAAGCTGCATATAATAGTAAAGAGTTTTTCAATAAATTAAAATATTTTAGAAAAGAATAATAAAAAGGATCTCGTTTTTAAAAGCAAACGATTTTATTAAAAGTTGAGGTGTTTATTTGCTACTATTTGTTATACAATTTGCAAACATTTTTGAAATAAATTCATAATCGTATGTAGTTGATCATACTATTACTTTTAAAGATACTAGGGGATTGGACCCGGGCTTCCAATCCGGGTTAGAGAACATTAGGTGAAAACCATTTTTTTAAATTGAAAACTCTAGTAGCTTTTTATATTAAATATATATTTTTAGATTACCCACTGATAACACCCAAAAGAATTTTTATATGAAAAACATCAATAACGTATTTAAATAACCTTTTTCAATTTATTAAAAGCGATACTTTCGTATTAGTCGCATGCTTGAGGAATTGATAGTCGAATAAAATCACCACATCTCGCTACTTACATCAGCCTTTTTTACTCTGATAATTTTAGTGGTTTAAGCGCGTAGTTCGATTACATGTCTGTTAAACTTGTGTTTCATTTATATAATACTGTGCAAACATTATTTATACATTTTGTGTGTATAACATGGAAAATGATAAGGAAGTATAAAGCTAAAACGTATGTATTTATATATATTTTTTATAAACTACAAATAATTTCTAAAATCAAGAGAAGATAATAAAGTAAAATTGCAAAATATTAGTATTTTATGTTCAATAATTTTTAAATTAATAATAAAAAAATTGCTATAGCAAGCAATAATCATTTTTGATAGACAGAATTGATATCAGAAACAGCGGTAATAAGTTGAAGAAACAATTTAAAAGTTTTATTGATTAAATTTACTTTTTATTGTTATCACCCTTTTTTCATAACTTTTCAAATAACGCTGCTGCTTTAAAAGACTGAAAACTTTTGAATTACATATAAAATTTCTTAAAAAAGTCTATACAGAATTTATTAAATTAGGAATTAAAGGGAATTTAAAAAATATACTTGCATGATCAAAATGTGTGTTTTTAACCAAATTAGAACTTTTGCACCAAACTGTGCTTGTGTATATGCAAAAACACTTGTAATATTTCTTTTTTCCTAAACTGCTACCTATAAGCTCGTTTATAAGGGGCTATACATATATAACGTTATCAACATTTTGGTAATTTTGGACCCCCTCCACCCCCTTACGATATCTTACGTTATCATCCCTCGATCCCCCCCCCCCCCCTTAATGATAACGTTATGAAAGTCTTTTTTTTTGGGGGGGGGGGGAGTTTTTCTTTTATTTCGAGTGATATACAGATACGATTTTACATTTATTTTCCGCATACTTTATTGATTCAAATGAAGAGAAGTCAATAAAATATCACTTTATATATTAAAGAACTTTATATCGAATTACACTTAAAAGAAATAGTTACTATTTAAAAGTATTTAATAATAGCTTTTTGTTACATAATGCATTGGACATTAAAATGCCTTCCTTCACTTGCTCCCCACACGGGGGCTGCAGAAAGGACTTCTTATCATCAAAACAGGTGGAGAACAATCTTTCTCTTTTACTAGTATTTACTAGTAAACGCAACAAGTATCATTTCAAACATATTTCGCACTTGGTTTTTCGAACAGCGGATGATATATGCATACACATATGGCAAAAGAATAGAATGCCAAACGTTGCGATATTCTATATTTTGGTATTAACCCTCTAAGTGTTTGGGCGTAATATTCCGTTCACTAAGCTCCAGGATTCACAGCAATACAAGCAATATTTAAGATAATATAATTCTATAGATTTAATGAATTTTAAATACATTGAAGAATGATTAATACTCTCAAGGATTACATTCATATTTGTAATTGAGTTTTTTTTATAATGTTGAAAGAATCATATTTTCTTAGCATTAAAAAAAAAATGCAAATAAAACAACATTACAATTTTACCCTTTTGCAAGACGCTCGGAGGATAATTTGATATTCATTTAATGATTTTAACCCTAGATCTACCGGGAATTTTATTCAAGTTTTAATAAAACGTTCTACACCAGAATTTTTATTTAAAACTATTTAACTTATTTATTTACCTTATTTTTGTCTGGTTTATATACTTAGTTTATTTTAAAGAAATTTCTGGTTTGAATGAATATTTTGTATGTACCTGTCGGGTCCAATGGACCCGTCTGGTAGACGGAGGGTTAATAATAACTTCGTTATTTCCATAAAAATAGATGACAGATTAAAAAAAAAAGATGACATACTATCTTGTTGTAAAGAAAAAGTTACAAATAAAAAGAGAAAATTTTGGTTGGATAAAAAATGATAACGATATCAAAAGACAAATCCCCCCTTCCCCTAGTGATATCTTGCGATATCATGTGTTACACCCCCCCTCTAAAATGATAACATTATACACATTTGACAGCATTGCACAGGCCCTAATGTGTGCGCGAGCATTTTTTCCTTACACTTTACTACTCGATATTCGGTACTCGGCGCTCAGTATTCAGCCGACGAGTAAATTCCATGGTCGTGTATTCGGTACTCGGTAACTCTGCCAAAACAGTATTCGGTACACCACTAGTGTCTAATACTTTTGGGCATGGCTGTACATACATAAAAATATTATAGTGACTTAAGAAAATACTTCTAAGTAATATTACCAAAAAAGTATTTTCTGAGCTGTAAATTGTTTATTTCTTTCTCTCGCAAAGCTGTTTATTTAAGAGTAGCAATTTCTAGAGTCCTTCAAACAAATCCAATAAAACGACAAAGCCATAAACACCCAGAGCCTTTTTTTTATTTCATTGATTTCTTTTCTTCCTTTTCATCAAGGAAATAGCACGAAGTGCGTTTGTGTGAAAAAGAAACTTAGCTGACATTCCATATAAATCATTAACATTGATAAAACAATAAGTTTTTTGTCAATCAGAATATAAATATATATACAGTGTATTTCAAAATAACCGTGTGAAGGCGTAGTAACAGCCAGAAAATACATAACAACGGTTTATTAGGAATTCTCAATGACGTCATGACCTTTATAGTTTGTATAAAGTTGGAATATTTTAGTACAATTTTGTCCATATGACGTCATATTCAAAAGTTTTTCGAAATGAATTTAACTGTACAATATTGTGCTATACAATATTATAGACGCATGGGTTTTAAATTAATTGTATTTCCAAGGTAATTTTTAAAATGTTAAAATGATTTATGTCCATTGGTAGCACCAACTAAACGCATTTTTAATTATCTTTTCGACAGAATTGAGTTTTCGATTACTGATTTTTATATTAAAAGAAATTGTAAATTTCATCTGTTAAAATGATTTATAATAGCACTCATTTTGGCTAGAGTTGCTGCAAAAAGTTGAGAGCAAGCGAAGAGTGCTAGGACCGTGTATTGACCTCAATGTGAATAGCCTCGCAATTCACGGGGGCTGGCGGGCGTTAGCGAGCAGGGGGTGAAGCCCCCTAGTATAAAGAAAAGCAGATATCGCTGAAAGAAAAGTTTATTATTAGAGATGGTCGAAATTGTAACTTTTAAAGCTGACTTATTCCAAAAAAAAAATTATATGCAAAGCATTTATCATTCATTACAAGTTTTGTTATTATTGCTGTCAAAAGGCAGTAGTTGTTAGAAGCACGGTTTAATGATGATATATTATTTCTAACATAAAGAAATATAATAAATGGTATCTTAATAAATGGTATCTTAAAATCTTAATAAAGGGTATACAGTAATCTCTATAGAATATGCTGCATGCGACATTTAATGTTCTTTTAAAGGAAAAGAATTCCGATACGGCATTTTCTATAAACGATAAATGCTGAAAGTGCATTTTTAAACATAACTAAATCTCATTATATGTGTATATAAATTTTATAATGAATTTCTGAAAGTGTATTTTTAATTGAGATTTTTAGCTAAAATAAAGTTCAGATATGTGGTGTGTGTAAATAATTCATATACAAGGTTATCCAAAAGAATTTTGTTACAATAATATCAATGATTATAATAATTGCTTGAAGTGCGTTTTCAATTGTGTTATGCATTGTCCAGCCGAATCGCATTTTAGTACACAATGTGGTCTGTACAAAAATCCACAGATTATATGCAAGATTGTACAAAATATTTTAAATACTGTCCATTGACGGCAATGCCTGTTTTATGCATTTTTTTAAAACTTGTTTGTTTATATGTGTATTTTGCTCGTATCAAAATGTGAAGTACAAGGTGGTCGTAATTAAACTGATACTACTCCGTGCTCTATAGAGCGCTAAATTACGAGAATGGAGCTTTTGTAGGATTATCAAACAAAATGGGGGATGAAAATTTCTGCGAAAAATAGTTCCAAAAATCCATTCTAGGGATATTTGGTGATTTTTTTTCGTGAACTCCTTCATACCTCGTTTAGTATAATCACCCTACAAAATTTGGCTCTATTCTCGCAATTATATCACGGTACAGAATACGCAGTTGTATCAGTTTAATTATGGCCACCTAGTATATTAATAATGTATGAAAATATTGGAAAAACTACTTCATAATCTACGCATGACGCATGATTTTTCTTTTTCTGTTTATATTAATATATTCTATATTAATTTATATATTTGTTCATAATAATATATTCTATAAATTTTTTCTAACAATTTCATAACCCTCGTTTATCTAATTCTTTCCTGTCTTAAAATTATTCCAATCATTCATTTTATTTTAATTTGTTTTCCATCTAAATGCGCACATTAGTATTTTATATCGCTTTTAAAATCTTTTTAAATAACACTTCAGGTATTATTATCTTTGTTTCAAGTTTTTTTCATTTTTATTTAAACTTAAATGCCAATATGGATTCTATTGAAATTATTTGTTCTGCAATTCTTATTTGCTATTTTCTTTTTTTGGTATTGTAAAAGCCCATTTCGCGTGCTTTTCGGAAAGAACGCTTTACTTCATTTTTCTTCCGTGTTTAGGAAATAAGGTCCACGCTTTTATGTGATTCCATCGGCTGTTGGTCTCTCTGCATTGTCGTAGAAATCCCTTCGTCGGCTAGTATTAATTGTCAGAATGACAGACTTGAGATCTGGAGCTAAGATTTTTGTGTATCAAGTTGTTTTAAAAAGCTACATACGTCAACAGGAAGTGAGATAATTTTTAATGAGCAGGAAGAGCTTAATTATTGCTTAAAAATGTAGAGTATGGTGGAGTGTTAACTAAAAGCTGAAGCGGTGGAATGCCGTAATTATTCCTATTCAATAAGATGGATTGGTAGTTGTGGCGGATGTTCTATTATGCACAATTTTCGAGTTATCAAATAAATATGTTTCCGTGTCGGATAACTGTTTCCTAGTCATTTTATGGGGATTCTGTGGCAAATGTAATTGTGGTGGCTGCAAAGTTACAATAATATGCCATTAACGAGCTTCACTAGTGAGAACTTCTATTTAATGGAATGGTGCGATAATCTTGAGTAGAGTCTTCGTTAATAAAATTCAGAGAGAGAGAGGAATCCGTTATGATAACAAGAGAGCCGTAAATTTTCGCACAAGAGACTACTCAGAGCTTATCGCACAACTAATATCTTAAAAAAAATCCCTCCTGGCTCGGCCTACAGGCACAGTTAGACTTCAAATTTAAGTACTAATTTTACCAAGCAAAACTAAATCAAGATTAGAGATAAACCCAGCTTCATAATTTCATCTGGCCGCTTTTGACGAATTTTCAATTTCATTTTTCTGTAAGAGTTCGTTTTATCAGAATCATGTTAATGGGATTTTGTTTTTCCTATCTCCGCCCTCTCTTTTTTTTTGTTTTTAATTTTTCTTTTTCGATGTAAGACTTGGTCCTATCAAAAACTTGTCAATATAAAAGTTGTAAATAATATTAAGAAGATCTATAATAAATTTAAATTTAAGCGGATTTGATATCTTGTGAATCGACGAAGTTATAAATTTTTTCCTTTTTTTCTTCGTTTTTAATTTTTTTTCTTTTGCTATAAGTGTTTGTCCGATCAAAAGCTTGTAAATATAAAAGTTGTAGATAATATTAAAAAAAAGTTATAATAAATTTAAGGGTTTTTGATATCTTGAGAATTGACGAAGTTATGAGTTTTTCTACTTAAAACCCTATTTTTTTTACCCTTGAGGCCATTTTTAATGATATCAAAAATCTGTCATACAGACATTTTTGGCTCTTTTCCTAGAAGTAATAATAACTTTAAATTGATTCGATATGTATCATCATTAAGAAGTTATGGGCTTTATCTGTTTTCACAACAACCCTCCCCATTTCCACCCTCTTCGCCCGATTTTGTCTAATAACGAACTTGACCGAGATTTTCTGCACCTTGATTATATGTATTAGTTTAGAAGAGATTTGTGCAGAATTATGGAAATTGTCGTATCCATAAAAAAGTGATTGATATATATACTATATATATAGGTCATGATCGGCGTAGATCTGCAAAATTTTTTCAGAAATTCCAACATAGTGGACAATGTAATAGGCAGCGTTTCTTACGAAATCTACCTAAAAAAGGAAATATATTTTATACTTTTCTTTTTAACTTAATAAGCTAAAAATGTGTCTATGCGTATCAATTTGCAGAAAAGGCAAAAACGTTTGATTTTTCTTTTCTGATCGGTATTTCAACTGCATATTTAAATAATTTTTCTCGATATTTTTACCATTGTTTCATTTGAACAATAAGATTGAAGCTATTCCAGAATAACATAATGTCCGGATTTTAATATTTTTGAATATTTTCTCAAGAGATTAAAAATAGAAGACATATTCTTCATGTAAAATTCATAAAACTGCATCGTTCAAAACAAATATTTAAATAAGTCTCTGTGCTTTTCTTTGAAAACTTTCGAAATTTTTGCTTCTAAAAGAAAATTCTTTTCGAAGCGTTGTTTAGCTGACAGTGTTACAGAATAACTTTTACTGTGAAATCAGGAAAAATCCTAATGTATTCTTTTATTATGTTAACGAACTAAATATTGGACGAATAATATTTTCTAGTGAAAATATATGCTAATTTAGTTTACTTGTTATTGCAGTGAATATACAGGATGAGCCAAAAGTACTAATCATATATTTTTTAAAAATCTAATAACAAGGATGAAAAATCATGCGTCCCGCATAGATTGTGAAACACCTTCCAACACATTCAGGATACTGTAACAAAACTTCACAGTTTATTAAGGGGAAATATGATATCTAAACTAGAAAACAGGAATTCTGCCTTTTCAGAATTTACCCAAATAGCATTTTTAATTTGTAGAAAATTTGCAGCAGCCTTGCTTTGAAAACCTGCAAAGTTGCAGCAAGCTCAACATGACAAGACTGAAAGTTCCTAACAAGACTGCAACAAGATAACGTAAACGCCGAAATCACCACACTTTGAACTTGCAGCTAACGTGCATGTTAAATTCATGCTGTATCAAATTTATTGCAAATTAACGGCATGCAAGTAATCAAAAATACAGCAAACTTACTGCAAAGTAGTAATCTTTCCACGCCCCACTATCAGTTTACAACTGTTATACTCTAAGTTTAACCCTTTCGGAAGGGTCCATAGACCTGATCAGGTCTATTGATGCGAACACACCGCCAGAAAGTGCATGCATCCTTTTCATCATCATAAACAAGTTAATGTAATATTTGTACTTTTCAATACGACCTTTTTTTGGTATTTGATAAGTATAGCGTTTAGAAAAAGCGGTGCCAACCGAATAAAATTTCTGCAATTTCTGCGTATGCGCTGATTGTCTATTCTCTCAATAGAGGGATTTTTTGATTTCGTTACTTTCGTGAATAAAAGTCAGTCTTGCCATCAGTTTCACAACAAACTACTCATGCAAGTGGGGGATGGTATACCTTGTGGGAAATTTGCTGCGAATTTCTCAATTCAAATTTGTCACGGCAAGATAACGTCAGAAAAAATCAAACTTGCTGCTAATGTTCATGCTATCTGGGTAGTGTCTCCCCCGTTGAAAAAAAAATGCATATAAATATAGATAGTACAAAATAAATTCCAATTTTAAAACTTGAAACACACGCTTTTATTTTATATAAAATGACGTCATTCGCATCCGCTGTATAATTCCACATTTAGGACCCAGTCTTAAACAATATCTACAGAAAAGTATGCATTTGACGTCAATACTGCGGAATGCTACACAAATACAATAAAAAGCAATTTCGTCTTTCAAGAAACTCGGCAAAAAAATCGGTTATCTAATGATTCATATCCTTCATGTGTTTGTAACATTAATATATATACTTAAAATTAAATACAGTTTATAATAGCTCCATGTTTTATCAGAAATCATTCATTTATATTTTTTTCAAAATAGCACATCAAATCAGGTAGTAAAATACCAATATGTAACCCACCATCACAGATTTTAATGAAACTGCGTGTGTTTGTTCTCACTATTAAGATATGATCACCAGTAATTTTTTTTTCTCCTTGGTGAAATAGTTTCTGAGAAAAAAATTGTCAAAATTTTGAAAAACTGGCGTCAGTTTACATTCTTGACTGCTCGGTTTTCAAATGTAGCATGACATAAATATGATCATACTTCTATAGCTACTCTACAAATCATCTTCAAATAATTTATGCATAATATTTAGGGTACGCAATTTATGAAAAAAATATATTGTTACGCTTATAACATTTTAAGTGGGTCTAAAAAAATTTTAAACTTTGAAAGCGTAAATTTTTTATGAAAAATAATGCATTAACAAAAAAAGCATTATCAACAAAAGGCGGTATTTTTATTAAATTTATTTTTTATGGGAGATATACTTAAAGGTGTCCTTTACCTGATTCTGAAATAAAAATAGTGGGATTTTGGGTGTTTTTAGTAGTATTTTCTAATTAAAAATATTTTGAGGTGCATTTCAAATCAAATTAAGCAGAGTCATTCCATGTCAGTTCCCCCAAGCCATTTAATCACTGTCACAAATTTCAATGAAACTGGGTTTGTTTATAGCTCATTTTAAGACGTAATAACCTTTAATTTTCTTGATCCTAAGTAAAATATTTTTTAAGATAAAAAAAAAACAAAATTTTGAAACATTGTTTAAAAATTTTTTAATGACAGTTTTATATTCAAAGACTGCATTAAAAAAAAGTCATTTCAATATAAAATCACTAAATAGGTTTCAAATAATGTATATCTGACAAATAATGTTGGCAGATTATTATTTCTTGTTTTTTGTCCTGTTTAAACACTAAGAGTGTGTATCTTGTTGCGAGTGTTTTATCTTGTGAATTTTTTAAATCAAGAATTTTGTCAAAAATAGTGTTAATCAAAAATTTATTATCAACCGAAGGCAGGGTGCTATTGCTTTTTACGTAAAAATATCTTTTAAATGGTTGTAAAATAAAAATAGTGAAAATATGAGAAAAAATTATCAAAGTTTTGGAAAATTGCCACGAGTTGCCATTAATGATTGTTCAATTTTCAAAGGCCTCATTTTATATATAAAATCATATTTCAATAACTAATAAAGAAATCTTCTTGAAATAATTTAAGCAAGGTAAATAAAGTATGTAGATTATGAAAAAAATATTGCTGCAATGTTAAAAAATATTTAAATGTGTCTAAAAAATTATATAATCTTTGAAATCAAAAATATTTTACAAAAAATAATGAAATTATTAAAAAAGCTTTATCAGTCAGAGGCGGAGTTCCTATGACTAATTTTTTAATTTTAAGTTGTACATAATACTACATAATACTGGATCTGAAATTAAAATAGTGGGATTTTGGTTGGTTTTAGTGGTATTTAAATCATATTTAAAATTATCAATATTTTCAGATGGAAAATCTGTCCAATGTATCATCCCTGGAAATATTTTTATTTATACCGTAATTTCGGGTGTATAGCCCGCAGATCAAACAATTCAGTTTGGAGCCAGAAATTTTATTCAGTATTTGAAGACCAATATTTACCGTGATCTAAAATTTACATTTTATTTAAAAAAATTTCTGTGTCGAAACACGATTGTTTGATCCGCGGGCTATACACCGGAAATTACGGTACATTTATTTTATTTTTCAAATTATGTTTTATGTTCGTTTCTTAAGGAAAAAATAAACAATATTTTTTTTTAGTAAAACTTCTAGGGCGAAGAGCAATTATCTTTTTCCATAAAAGAGAAAAATCACTAGCTCCTCACCGCCCAATAGAAATTTTCAAAATGACACTCCTAATCTTTAAACTCATATTTGGCTGCTAATATTGAAAATTTAGCATTGAGCTGCTAATATTGAAAAAATTCCAAATTTCACTTTTTTGAAGAAAATTTTGACATATTGTGCTTTAAATATATACAAAAAATGAATAATCCGAATTTATATCTTTCAAATAACTATATCTAAAAAATTATTTAAAACTTAATGAGTTGCACTTTTGTAACTTTATTCAGTTTCTAATGATATGTAATTTGATATATTTCATCACAATATTGCTGAAAGGTGGATTTTCAACATATATTGTATGTATATATATATATATGTGTATATATACATATATCATATACATATATGTGTATATATATATATATATATATCTCAAACAAATTATTTAAAAATTATTCATTTATGTTTAATAAAGCATATATATTGTTTATACACTTATAGAAAATACATATGGTAAATTTTATGATATTATGTCAATAATATCTAAAAGTAAAGAACTTATATAATAGTATGTAACGAAAAATTTAACATCTGGTGTAATGACAACAAAATTTTATAATTGTTTTACTTAATTTGGATGAATGAAAAAAGCGTACATGTTTATATTTTATTGAAGTACAGGTGAAAATGTCACAAAGACATTCCTATCTCAACAACTGAGTATGTCACATTCACACTACAGCTGATTTTTTTTCTTTTTGATCTTTCGGGTTTGATTTCAGATGGTAATGAATTAATTAGTTTTGTTAGAAGTGTCATTGCAGTCAGCATATTAGGTTCACTATTTTTTTTTTTTTATAATTTATCTTGATTGACTCGATGAACAGCAACATTTAAAGAGACCATTTCATGAATTTTCAATTAAAAGCTGATTTATAAATTCATTATGTTTTTTAGTTATTACTGTCGTCTTAAGATAATTAGTTGGTATTAAGATTTTTAAATTTAGTTTATTTATTATTTGAACAGTTGAAAGTTTTTTTCAATAAGAGTGGGCTGATGATTTTAAGTCGGCTGTTGAGCAATGTAGTGTTGGTAAAGGAACTGGTACTATTTAATTTAATTTTTATTCCTGTAAATAATATTTGTTATTTTATTATTGTATGCATTATATTTAAGCAAGAGTAGCAATACACGATATTGTAGTCATTATAGTACATCTTAGCATAAAAAGCTTCAATATTTATCATTAAACATTCACATTTTATGAAAATTTTGTTAAAATTGCTCATATTTTCACTATTTTTTATTTTATAACTATTGAAAAGATATTTTTGCATGCAATTGAAAAAAGTAATAACAGCCTGCCTTCGGTTAATAATAAATTTTTGTTTAACACATTATTTTTCATAAAACTCTTGATTTTAAAAATTCACAAGATTAAACACACTCTTAGTGTTTAAACATGACAAACAACAATACATAATAATCTGTCTACATTATTTGTCACATATGCATTATTTGAAACTTATTTAGTGATTTTATATTGAAATGACTTTTTTTTTATGCAGTATTTAAATATAGATCCGTCATTAAAAACATTTAAAAAAAATATTCAATATTTAGATATTTTTTTTATCTTAAAAAAATATTTTACTTAGGATCAAGGTGATTACGTCTTAAAATGAGCTATAAACATACCCAGTTTTATTGAAATTTGTGACAGTGAATTAAATGTCTTAGGCGAACCGACATGGAATGACTCTGCTTGATTTGATTTGAAATACGCCTCAAAATATTTTTAAATAGGAAATACTACTAAAAACACCCAAAATCCCACTATTTTTATTTCAGAATCAGGTAAAGGACACCTTTAAGTATATCCCCCATAAAAAATAAATTTAATAAAAATACCGCCTTTTGTTGATAATGCTCTTTTAGTTAATGCATTATTTTTCATAAAAAATTTATGACTTCAAAGTTTAAACATTTTTTTAGGCACACTTAAAATGTTATAAGTGTAACAGTATTTTTTTTTTCAATCAACTGCATACCCTATATATTATGCATAAATTATTTGAAGATGATTTGTTGAGTAGATATAGAAATATGATCATATTTATGTCATGCTACATTTGAAAACCGAGCAGTCAAGAATGCCAACTGACGGCAGTTCTTCAAAATTTTGACAATTTTTTTCTCAGAAACTATTTGACCAAGGAGTAAAAAAAAAATACTGGTGATCATATCTTATTAATAGGAACAAACACACGCAGTTACATCAAAATCTGTGATGTTGGGTTACATGCCTGCCTGAACTGACATGGAATGACCCATACATGATTTAATTTTCTTTTTCAGTTGTTATGGGAAAATGGCAACAAAAATATAATAATCTACTATTTTTTAACTATTTTACCTTTACTTTCTACAGAAATGGAGTACGTGAGTTGCCAACTTAAAGAAATGGTGTTAAAAACTGCAAAAAGAAAAAAAAATCTCAAAAGTAAATTGAGATGCGATTTTCAAACACATTAAAAATACATTTTCCCTCTACACGACGGTATGAAAATTGAAAAAGTGCAATGCTTAGAAGCTTAAAAAATTGCAGCAGAGATTACCCCGAGCAATGATACATCTGCTTTGTTTTACGGCTGGTTTATATAACGGAACATTATTTTTTGGAGAAGACACTTTAATAGTTGGGAGAAAGAAATAGCATACCGGGAAATAATAAACAATTTGGAAAACGCATAACGCGTTTCAAACCCAATTTCTGCAATTACCATTAATAGTCGGAAAAATATTCGCATTCTTTTCGGTGCAGTCCTGTTTATGATCTACAGATTTGTAGTATGAATGCTAAAAGTTATGGCACAGATGTCATATACGCACCGGGTTTGGCACGATCTTTTTTTGACACCCATTTGGCGAAAGCATCGTTTACGTTGAGCATGAATTTAACTTGCACGACAAGTTAGCTGCAAGTTCAAAGTGTGGTGACTTCGGAGTTTGTGTTATCTTGCTGCAGTTTTGTTATGAACTTTCAGTCTGGTCATGCTGAACTTGCTGCAACTTTGCAGGTTTTCAAAGCAAGACTTCTGCAAATTTTCTGCAAACTAAAAATGCTATGTGGGCTTGCTGGTCAAGCTGCTATGCACTAGATCAGATTTAGAATACTTTGCAATTTATGTCATTATTATAAACAATATACAACCAAAATGCTTATCTTAAATATGAATAACATAGAAGTTTTTCCAAAAGGTAAACGAAACCTCAACAATTCCCGAAGCTCTCGTCTCAAGTACTTCGAAACACAGACATCACAGATAACTTATTTTCAGCATATTTTAAGATATTCTGTTAAAGGAGTGTAATCAATATTTTCATATGTTTATATCGGAACATGTACTAAATAAGAGTGAAAACAAGAGTCACGATATCCTCTTCCCCTGAACTTATAAATTTTGTGGAAAACGATGCATTTTTCGCATGAAAAGACACATTAATCGTTTCAGGAATATCTTTTTCGTTGCAGTTAGTATCATGGAAGTGAGAAGATTTTGGAATAAAGGGGAAAATTGCGCAACAGGCGGTAATTTTGAGAATTTTAGTACGCATAGATGCCAGCCATATTGAGAAAATGTTTTTAAAGCATTGCCAATAAGCCAGCAGTGCCAATAGGCACTAAACTGCCGATAAATCTCAAGTACATTGTACATATATACGTTCTTATCCTTCATGCAGTGAAGTATGAAAATGTATATATATATATGAGTATAATCCCTGGGTCACAGAAAAAAGTATGCATACAGGTGTATAACTGAAATAGTTAATAATAAATTCACACTTCTTTTAGATTAGTGACATCCCCCCCCCCACCCCCACACACACATTTCTGGAAAGAAGTAATCCCTGATACTCAGAAAGTTTAAACTGGAATAAGTAACTCAAGCTTGCTTGCAGCTACAAATAAAAAAATCGGATTCACTTCAAATTTCTGAAAAATTCTTGCTAACCCCAGTAACATATATTTATATGAAATAATCCAAAATTTAACTCCTTTATCTAAGCCAACAAACTGGTTATAAAAGTCAAAATTTCGCCATCCAAAGCTGAATGGATAGAATCATCGCCAAAGTAATGCTTCCATCAATAGCTGATTCCGCTTTCGGGTCACATCTACTGTCCAAACATTGAACTGTTTTATTCAGCTATGATCATTTATTTTAATCTGGCTCCATTCCGTACTCTATCTTCCCCCCAGCTTTTCCTTTGAAAAAAAGCAATGAGATTTCCCCCTCCTTTCTTCCCCATAACCTTAACTTCTTTCATCTAATCCGGTTTATCCTTAATGCACTTTAGATTATCGCTTGGAAATAAATGCATTGCTGCCGAAAGTAGGGAATTGGTGAGTTCTCTGTCATCCCTTCCTCATGTAAACCTCTCGAGACGGTCTGGTGCCGATCTGCTATACATTGATTTGTTGACACTTCTAGAAAAGCCATTAAGAAGTTTTATGTCTGTATGCATGCATATTACTCTGGACTATCATATTAAGAGACAATGAGTATGAAATATATATGATACGGTGTTATTACTTTTGCATATAACTGTTTGTCAGAACACTATTTTCCTAACTTCTAACACCTCCTATAGACGAAAAGCAACAGCAATTCTTTTCTGTCTCTATTTTATTGATAGAAAGAGAAGTTTGATGAATATTCAAGGTTTCGATAACTGAGGAAAAATATTTGTGAAAAAATTTATTAGAATTTGTCGAATAGGCAAAATATTAAATAAAAAACCTATGTGAAAAACTAAATCACCAAAAACCAACGTTTGAAACACACAATATAACAAATCAAGCACTATGAAAATGAACAGACGTATACGTTTCTTGAGTAATGGGACTCACATCATCAGTGTATAAAATAAAAATCAACATACCCCCAAATACATCAAATGAATTTCATGTATTTGGGGGATGTTGATTTTCATTTTAGACACTGATGATGTGAGTCCCATTATTCGCGAAAAGTATAGGTCTGTTCATTTTCATAGTGCTTGATTTGTTATATTGTGTGTTTCAAACGTTGGTGCTTTAATGATTTAGGTTAAATGTTATTCAGTATGCTTTAGAATACAATGAAAACTGCAGAGCGCAATAAAAAAAAGAAACAGTTTATGAGGCAGAATTATGAAAAACATTTATAACAGTGGGAAAATTACGTTATTGTGTTACTACTTTTGGTAAGAAGATTTTTTTTGACAGAAACTCTAGTTTTTTTAGGTTAATGATTTACTATTTATGAAAAACAACAACAACAACAGTTATTTATTCTTTACACATTCATTGTTGAATAATCACTTTAAAGAGTTTAATGATTATTCAAAATTTCTTTAATTGGTGAAGAATATTCAATGAAAATCAATTATAAATAGCATTATTTATGCGGACTAAATGACATTTATTTTGCTTTAAAGACTAATGAAAATAACACAATGAAATTCAGAATAATTTTAATAAAATATTTCTAGCAGTTGATTTACAATCTTATGATTTTATTATCCTTTTTTCATTTGATGGAATATCATTTTTTTCAACTTATCGATTCTTATTTTACAAAGGAAGCAAGAGCAATTTATTATCTAGCCCCTCGAAGAATTCTTTTGCCAATCTGATATACACTGGTTCGATCGTATTTCGAGAAAAGACATTGTGAGTTTTATCCTCGTATATCTGTATGAATCAAGATTATTATAACGGAATATAAGGAATGTAAAGTATGTACGCTATCATAGTATTACATTTAATATGAAGGCTTTTGATGAAACACTAGATTAATGAAGAAAGAGCAGTAATTTACTCTTTATAGTATAATTCTTTTAACGGCAAGTA
Organism: Maratus speciosus; assembly: GCA_963932465.1. Taxonomy (NCBI): domain Eukaryota; kingdom Metazoa; phylum Arthropoda; class Arachnida; order Araneae; family Salticidae; genus Maratus; species Maratus speciosus. Next base: position 272,345,567 of record OZ010797.1, read on the forward strand.
CTGAAGCCTGATAAATATTCAGAATTTCATTATTTGGAGATAAATTGGCGAAATAATGTTAATTGGATCGTTCGTTATTGACAATTCGTTTCTAAGAGCAATAAATATGACATTATGAAATAAAGAGTAATATAATTGTGACACAGAACTGTGACAAACTTTTATGCCAATTGATTATTGCTCCAATTTGAGTCCTCATTTTATAAAAGAAATAAAAATAACTCATTCTATTGTTTCTTCATTGGTATGACAGAAGATTAATAATATTCGGTTTTACTTTGTTTGGTGTTAAATATTTATTTGAAACGAATTAATGTTAGTTGAGAAGGTGATAATACTTTTAAATTATTTCAAAGAATAATGTCATGGTATTGCATTCAATATGAAATCCTTTGATGAAATACTAGATTGTTGAAGAAAGAACAGTAATTTACTCTTTATAGTATAGTTCTTTTAACGGCAAGTACTGAAGCCTGATAAATATCCAGAATTTCATTATTTGGAGATAAGTTGGCGAAATAATGTTAATTGGATCGTTCGTTATTGACAATTCGTCTCTAAGAGAAATAAATATGACATTATGAAATAAAGAGTAATATAATTGTGACACAGAACTGTGACAAACTTTTATGCCAATTGATTATTGCTCCAATTTAAGTCCTCATTTTATAAAAGAAATAAAAATAACTCATTCTATTGTTTCTTCATTGGCATGACAGAAGTTTAATAACATTCGGTTTTACTTTGTTTGGTGTTAAATATTTATTATTAACGAATTAATGTTAGTTGAGAAGGTGATAATACTTTTAAATTATTTCAAAGAATAATGTCATGGTATTACATTCAATACGAAATCCTTTGATGAAATACTATATTGTTGAAGAAAGAGCAGTAATTTACTCTGTATAGCATAATTTTTTCAATGACAAGTACTGAAGCCTGATAAATAGTCGAAGTTTCTTTATTTGGAGGAAGTTGGCCAGTTAATGTTAATTGGATCGTTCCGCTATTGACAATTCGTTTCTAAGATCAATGAAAATGACATTATGCAATAAAGAGTAATGTAATCTGTGAGACAGAATTGTGACAAACTTTTATGCCAATTGATTATTGCTCCAATTTAAGTCCTCATTTTGTAAAATAAATAAAAGTAACTAACTCATTCTATTGTTTCTTTATTGGTATAATAGAAGTTTTATAATATTCGATGTTTCTATATTCGGTGTTAAATGTTTATTGGAAATGAATTAATGTTAGTTGAGAAGGTGAGATTACTTTTAAATTGCTTCAAAGAATAATGTGATAGTTAGGACTGGATTATTTATCAATATATCGACAAATATTGATATTTTTTAATTATCACAATAAAAATATCCAAGCTCTGCCTCTGAAGATATATCCCAATATCGATATCTAAGTTCTAACTCTATCAATATATCCCAAGAACATTTTTCTTTCCGTACCGAGACAATAAAGCATGACAAAAAGGTGCAAAATATTCTGTATCAATATCGCAATACCTTCTCAAATCCTTACTTTAGCGAGTGCAATTATTCAACGCCCCGCTTTATTCAGAGAAGAATATCCCCCTCCAGTGATTATCTCTGTTTGTTCATATCCCAAAATATCCCAATACGTTATCTACAGTTGTTGTTATTAATCGCATCAGACTATTTTGTTGCTCGTTCGTTACTGAATAAAACTGTTATCGTCTGTGTTTAATTCTGCCGCTGCTATTGGTCTAGTCCTATTGATATGTATCAAGGTTTTGAACTAAATATCATGAACTAAAATACGTGCAGAGTCAAGAACATTATTGTAGCTTAACAGCAGGAAAGCTCGACTAGAGAACAACAAATTAAAGTACGCTAATGTACTTCGTAATAAGTAAGATTAGCTTTTTTGCTTTTCGTTACCATGGCATAGCAAAGCCTCTTCGCTTCTTCACTGGTTGCTTTTGAGTTGAATTTCCTAGCAACTAACGTCTAGAAATTGCCTCTACTGCGCCCAATGAACGTTCGTATGATCTTATTTTTTCTGCCGCATTAGCGGTATAGTGAATGTTTTCCGAGTAAATTTAACTTAAGATGCCTCAATATTTCAGCTTGAAACGAATATACTCAATGAAAAAAAAAAAAAAAAAAAAAAAAAAAAAAAAAAAACCGATTAGTATAAACTTATTCCCATGTGTCATTTGAATAATATTTCAAAAAATGTTTCAAAATTGTATTCATGTATAGTAAACAGATAGGAAGGTATAAATACAGTGACATTTATTTTTTACTTTTCATTTTTGAATTAAGCATATTGATACCGTAGAGAAATATTGAGAAACAACATTTCTGCTGCATCTCACATCCATTGAAACCTATTTAATTACAAATATATTAGCATGACATGTGGCAATAAATCAGTTTCAATTTTGGCTTTTGCTTTTCACCTATTTTAACCCTTTCAGGGGCAGAAAAATTCTGTTCGTGAAATGCTGAAATAATTGACTGACACCAGAATTTTAAAATGAATTCTTAGAAAATAGAAACTTGCTCTTCTATACTTTCATTATAAAAGCAAAGTATTATTAAAATATTCTTGGAGCCGGTTGTCAGTTTTGGAATTAAAATTAGTTGGTCACGCCGTGTGACCATCGCCCTGGAAATATATAAACACTAGGGGGCTCTGCCCCCTACGAGCTACGCTCGTCAACCCCCGTTCAGACATCGCAGACTCTAAAAGTACGCTAATTTGATCGGCTTTAAAAAGATTTCGGAAGATTGAATCATACTAACATAGGCGATCTTCCTATAAACAGATTTCTATTCATTTCTCTTTGATTGGGGAATTTTAAGGCCAAATCCGCTGCGGTACTACTTGATTATCGCGTCGACCAATTTCGCCAAATTATATAAATCGCCAAACCACTCGCCAAATTATACAAATTGACATAATTTTTATTTTAAATAACGAAAGAACAAATAAATTAGTGCAACATTAATAAAAATACAAATAAAACGTCGAAATAAAAATAACTTGATGACGTAGACACGTGTAACTTGCTTAAAGTCAAGTTAATGTGACATTTACGATCAACCATTATTGGCATTTAATCTTATAGTTTGACGAATGATAGATTTTTGGTCGATGGGATAACTAAGTAGTACCAAAGGTACAATCGCTGTTTTCGTCTTTGATTAAGTAAAATAAGTTAAACATTTCAAAATAAGCTAATATAAAAGGAATTAAGTAAACAGGTCTTTGTCTCCCGGTATTTTTTAACAAAGCGAAAAGAAAGCTCTTTTAAATAAGACATTTTAAATTAATCGTTTTTAATATGACGTAATTTTGACCAAACTATTCTTTCTCTTTTTAATGTTCACGTGAAAATACTTTTGTTAGAAATGAAATATTATTTGCGCTTTCCCAATAAAAATAGTTGAAAAGTAGCCTCTCAAAATATCAAATAAATGTCTAGCGCAATTTCTAAATTTAAACTGTTTTGCAATATTATTTTGAGTTCCTTTTATGTAATAACTGTAATGTGACGTAAATATGACGTAATTTCTCCTATTTAAGACTTCTAACGCATGTTAATGAATTTATTATTTTACAATTTCCTTTCTCTCTTAAAATTCCCGTGTAAATATAGTTTTTACGAAGTTCCTGCTTTTTGTACGTAATTATTTAATTCTAATTCCAAATGTTTTTTTCTGTTTATAATAGTCACGTGTAAATAAATTTTTCATTTATTTACACGTATAAATATATTTCATTTATTTGAAGCAAACATTATTGTTTGCGTTGTCTATACAGTTGGCAACAGTTTAAATTAATATCACTTTCTAAAATATGTAAAAAATATCTCTAGAAATGCTGAAAATTTGAATTTAAAATAGAAATAAAACCTCAAAAAATGAGTCAAATTAAAAAAAAAGAAATACAGTCTGCACACCGGGAACTCGAAACGTATAAAATGATCTAAAAATGATTAAATTCCCATGAATAGTTTTTGCTCCTATAAAACTTTTTTAGTGGAACGATTTTGTCCAACTTTAGCATTAAATATCTCCTAAAATAATTCTTCGATTTGAAAACTGTCTGCATCAGCGTGTTTATCAAACATTTCTGTATAATACTACCGATTTTCCTACCTTTGTATGCATTATTTTACTTAATATTAACCAAGAAAGATCTCCGGTCACAGAAAAATTCAAAACCGGCGGCGGCGGTAACAGCGGTAGTTACTTTTTTTTTTTTAGAATAGAGAGATATTTATTTATTTAAGGGATACTCTGTGAGAAAATAGGTATAAAACAATTGATTCATTGCTTTCTAGAGCTGTTTGTATTTAAATTGCTGTCACCTACTTATCTTTCGAAATAAGGATTTTTTTCTAACTCCTACGCCCATTAAGGTAGTTATCGCAATATATCACCCATATCAATATTAACTCGTTGATATATTGCGATATTAAATTTCTGATATCGCCCAGCTCTAGTGATAATTTCGATAACTTTCTAAACTGATTAACAAATTGTATAACGTGGATTTTCTCTTTGATAATCTAAATTAACTTGGTAGAAACACTTAAATTATTTTAAATTTTGACCTTTTTTTTTGTCGAATAGCCAGCAGTAAAAAAAAAAAAAAAAAATGTATATATTCTATAGTTATTTACTTATAGATTTAGAAATTTATTTGACATTCAAGATTTCATTATTTCAAGACAGATATTTGGATGGTTGTTTGGTCTGTTGTTGTTTATGATAAAAATTTTGGAAAGGTTGATTTTTTGTCGGAAAAGGGCCTATGTGGAATGATTGATGATTATCCACTGTTAAAAACTGCAATTTCAAAATATACGTGGATGGATAAAAAAAATGGTTACAAGGATCATAAAAAATATTTATTAACAATAGACAAAAAAATACAAATGGGAATTAAGAGGCATGCTTGCGGATCACTTTCCCACACAATCACCAAATTTATGTAGGTATTTGTCTGAACGCAAGGCCAACTAGTTTAACACGTTGACTGCCATGCTACGAGTATACTCGTATCTTTAATATTCGTGGCTTTAACTTATTACTTTCTCACAATTATTTAAAAAAAAAAATTACCTTATTTATTGGCAGAAATTTCGCTGTATTAGTAAAGCGAAATTTACCTTTCAGAATTTGTGGCGGCAAACGACTTTCAAGAAGAAATTTGAAAATTCTTACTTTTTGCGGCAGTCAACGTGTTAACCCGACTTGGTAGAAATCACGTCCCTGCCAACTGAGCCAGTTCTTGGCAACTGTTTTCAAATGACTCTCTGAAGAGAACCTTGTTCCAGAATAGTGTTTCCTTTAATTTTGGAAAAGGAAATAGTCACTGGCTGACAAATCTGGGCAGTATAGGGAGTGCTCCAGACTTCCTACTTGAACTTTTGCAGCAGTTCTTTTTTTTTCCGAGTAGTATGAGGCTCATATTGTCCTGCAGGAGGATGATATCAGCACTCAGCATCCCAGGGCATTGCGTTGCGTGGCTTCACGCAAACTTGTCAAAGTGGCACAAACGAGACCACTTTTCTAAACGTCTAGCCACTTCAATCGCTCTGACGAGTCTGCGAACTTATACTACCCACCAGCAAAACCACTGTAAGAAAGATAATTAGCGCCATCTGTTTCCACTGTGAAAAAAATATTCACTCCACAATAATGAATTTTTAAATGCTGCTACTTTCAACCTTTTTTGTATCCACCTTCGTAAAAGCTTGTTTACTTTAAATAAAAATTAAAGCAATAAACTAAAAATAATATTATTACTTACCTTATCTACCTAACTAGTTTTTTATTACTCGTCAATGCTTAAAAGGAAGACAAAATTGGAGTGTAATTAAGATCGGAAAGGCTAAAGTTGCATTAGGTTCTCATAACATCGCGAACCAATAACGTTAATACTTTTTCCTTTTTTCTGTGAAATTTTAAATTTGTAATACAGGAAAATTTTTCGAGACAACCATTCATTTGTAGAATAAAACAGAAAATTGTGTTTCAACGAACCCTTCATATTTAATTTTGACTCTGATAGGAGTGTTTTTTCCTCTGCAAAAACAAGATCAAAGACGAAACAACAAACATACAGATAAACTGAAGTGATAAACATCCCTTCTATGTTGGAATTTCTGATATTATAGAGTGTCAAAAACACTTTTTTATCCCGTTCATTACCTTTATTCTGTCACGTTATTATCTACTTTTATAACGCAGAGAACTATTCTGTTGAATACCCTATTCCTTTCAAAGAGCTCTCTCTATCTTATTTCATTTTATTACGTAATGCATTTTTGATTTCGGAAGTGAAATGGATGCTATAAAGGCTGAGGGTGGGGTAAGCGAAACGTTCTCTTTCTTGGAATTCTCTAGAGAACCAGAACAACAGATGATTTGTTGAAGTTGGACTTAAAACCCTTTGAATGTTATACTGAATTTATTTGGCTTTCCACAATTGAAGCAAAGGGATTTTTCTCCCTCTCATCGAGTTTAACAGATCCCCGATTCCAAATAAACCTACCAAAAATCCCCCATTCCTACAATAAAAAACCCCCCTGAAAAATTTATTTTGAGGTAATATTTTCAAACGATCTATATATTTTATAACGAAAATTTGTAGCGTTATTATTTCACCAGATTAACGCTAGATGGTGTTGGTTTTTATTTTAATCACTGATAACGCTAGACCATTTAGAAAAAGATGGCGTAAAGCTAACTTTTGTCTGTATGAATATAGTCAAACATAAAGTCACACGTAGTTAGAAAATACGACTGATTATTATTAATGGTCTAAGGATGATGATGACAGGCCTCATATTATCTCCAATTCTGATTTCGTCCAAAATCCTCTCGACAAATCAACCTGCACTACCCTCTATTATCATATAAAGGCGTTCTAATTGAATTTAACTGTTTTGAAATGTAGATATATTGAATGTGAAAATCTCTGTTTTTGTTTTGATTTAAAAAAAAATAAATCCTATCTATATTGGAATGTGTCAAAAACACTTCTTTATCCTATTCATTATCTTAATTCTATCACAAAAAGGAACATTCAGTTGAAAAACTCTTTCTTTTAAAAGCTTTATCGATCTGATTTTCTTTTATTACACAATGCATTTTTGATTACGGAAGCAAATAGAGATGCTATATAAAATCCGATAAGGCGGCGGGGTGAGCGAAACTTTATATTTCTTGGAATTTTCCGGCGAACCAGAACAACAGATAATCTGTTGAATTGGACATAAAGGCCTTTCAATGTAATACTGTGTTTATTCAACAATTTGTTGTGTATTTGTTGTGTTGAGTGAATTCACCATAATGGAAGCCCTCCCCCCAAAAAATGTATTGTGGATCTTTCTTTACCCGACTGAAAAGAAGGGTTATGTGTTTCACGCGTATCTGTGTATGTGGATTTCTTTATACCCTCGAAACATCCCAACGGCTGGATGGATTTTAATGAATGAGGTCTCTATCAATTCATCTTAACGGTCCGATGGTTATAGGCTAGGTTTTGTTTTTATAAATTCAAAATGGCGGTCGTAAAATACAAAATGGCGGTAGAGACGAAAAGAAAATTACACACCCTATTGAGTGGCATATCATTGGATAGGTCTTTCAAAATGAAGACGATGTTTCATTGACTGTTTTACAGTCAGAAGCTCCGTTAAAATATTATACAACCTGGAAGATGTGTATGTATTGTGGATCTCTAGCTTTACTGCAACTCTAACCATCTATAGATCTCATCAAAACAGTGTTTATAGATAGGAACTAACAATTAAACACAACTTAAAAGTCATCATACAAGTAAATAAAATAATAGGTAAGTAATATAAACAAGTAATATAAAAAAAATATTTTAAGTCAATTCCTACTTAGGTCAAAAAGGGAATTTTTTCTCTCCCATTCTTCTTTCTTCTTGATTAGCGCTTAAAACGCCTTGATCAAGAAGGGATCTCTCTCGGTCTTAAAATCCCTTGATCAAGAAAAGGGCTCTCTCGATTATTGAAAATTAATTAATTTAATTAAATTAATGAATTAATATTTGAAAAAAACTAGATTAACATCAAGTGTCATCCAGTACAAGTTTAAAAAAATTTATTTGAGCTTGATTGGATGAATAATAAGTATTTTATTAACGATTGGAAATTTGAAAAAGATATATATAGCATAGCTGCCAACTTTTACGCTTTTTGGCTACCACTAAAATTTAATAGAGATTTTACCCGTGTTTAATCATTAGCTTTCGAAGATTAAATAAGATAATATTTACTATAAAATTTTAGTGGTAGGAAAAAAGAGTAAAAGTTGGCAGCTATGTACACTGCTCAAAACAATTAAAGGATATTTGAAGTTTTATATAAAATAAAGATATAAACGAAATTTTTTTTGCCGAAAATAGAAGAAGAGAATCACAAATGCAAATTTTTCTGGTTTTCAAACTGTGGAGTATGCAAATTTTGAGTTCGACGTCAAAAACGTCGCTTCAGCGGCAGCGAATGAAATTTGACTTTCAACTGGATAAAAGGGAATGAAGACAAGGATGATCGGCATTCAGTGATTGCTTTGTTTCGATGAGTACGATGTCTCAGCGAAGTCATTTGACAGATTCAGAAGCTTTGAGAATTGTTGGTAGGTTAGAAGGGGGCCAAACTCAAGCCGAAGTAGCGCAAGCCATTGGAGTGTCACAAAGTGTCATTTCCAGGATCTGGAACCGTTTTTTGGAGAGTGGATGTGCAGGCCGAAGATCAGGGCAAGGTCGTAGACGGGCAACAACGCCCAATGAAGATCGGTATTTAGCGTTAACAGCTCGGAGACACCGAACCATGAACGCTACTCTTCTCCAACAACACCTTCGCTCGGCTACAGGCACCACGATTTCAACTCAGACTGTCCGAAACTGGCTCCATGCTGTAGGTCTGTATGCTCGCCGACCGATGGTATGTGTTAGATTAACATCAAGGCATCGTCGCGACCGCAGGGAGTGGGCAACCGAGCATGTCAACTGGAGGAGAAATGAATGGAGCAATATTCTGTTTTCTGACGAGTCCCGTTTTTCTGTGCATCCGGATAATAGGCGTATGTTCATCTGGAGGGACCGTGGCAGTAGGAATAATCCTGCGTTCGTGCACGAAAGTGTCAGATTTGGCGGTGGAGGAGTGTTGGTGTATGGTGGCATCTCCATTGACGGGCGCACTGACCTCTACATCATTCGAAATGGAGCTCTGACTGGTCGCCGATATAGGGATGAGATCCTCAGACCTATTGTAGTCCCTTACGCTGCAGCAATCGGAGGTAACTTCATTTTAATGGACGATAACTGCAGGCCACATCGTGCAAACTTGGTGGAGGATTTCCTTTTCGAGGAAGGAATCGTTCGAATGGAATGGCCAGCGTGTTCTCCAGACATGAATCCAATCGAGCACGTTTGGGACGCTCTAGGAAGACGAGTTTCTGGCCGCCAACAACACCCACAAACTCTCCAAGAACTGGAAAGAGCTCTTCTGGAAGAGTGGGGCAGAATACCCCAACTCGTCATTAATAGCCTCATTGAGTCCATGCCTCATAGGTGTTCAACGTTGCTGGCCGCCCGTGGAAACCATACCCCCTACTGAAAATGATTTTCTTTGAAGAAAACACCTTTTCTTATTCTTTTTTTTCTCATATGCACAAATTGTGTTTTTTTCCTTTAGTACTCAAATGCGCAATAAAATGCATTTTTTTCTGCCAAACATGTGTAATTTATTCTCATATAACCTACTATGTCTGTTGACCATGTATCAATCAGCTAAACAGTTTACCAGATACAAAATCCACCTAAAACTGCAATATCCTTTAATTCTTTTGAGAAGTGTATATAGCGAGAGTGTCGGCTAATAGTAGGAATTGAAAAAAAATGGTTTCACATTGATGAGAAATAATTAATTAGTTCGCTTTTTACGCAGTCGGGTTTTTTCATTTTTTAAATTTAATTATTTATTTAATTATTGAACTAACTAGGTCGCAGACGTGTCTTCAAACATTTCTGTATAAAATGAGAAATATGCATCACTCTTTCAACTGATCAAAACGTTGCTTTATTTACAAATACTGTACAGTGTACAAGTGCCTGGTATCATCTCAATTTTCGACAATAATTTCGTTATAAATAGCAATGGAAAGAAAGAAATTGAACACAATTCCGTAAGAAATCCAAAGGTTTTTTTTTGCGTAATTTATAACTGTTTATTCTTTGTGACTTCCATTGGTCAGTTACATTGAAAAAAATGGGTTCTCAAAATTGAGTAAAAAGTACTCATTTTTAAACTCGTCACATACTCAAAATAGCTCCGACCCAAATGTACTCAAAATTGAGAAGCACATGTACTCATTTTTGATTTTATGGATGTGTTCAAATATGAAGTGTTTATGTACTCATTTTTGATACCGTAAGTATTCAAATAAGAACTTGAAAGTAATTGCTCTCTGTTAAATACTCGATACATTTTATTCTTATTTTATGCAACAGCTGTACTTTCAGTAAATATTACATTAATGCAAATATTAAATTGCACACAGTAGTTTAAAAAATTTTAAAATTGTTTGAAAACAACACTTCTGTTATAAAAGTATGAAGTAAAACAAGATGGCGTCCAAGATGGCCGATTAGTAACACGTGCGAAACCAAAATAAGATACTGCGCTAAAAGACACACATTTTATAAAACACTTTCAAAACTAAAATAAGTTAAATACCCCCCCCCCCCCCCCGAGAAACTTTACTACAGATTAAAGTAAAAATTTTCTGACATTTATTTCCCGCTAAAAATTATTAACAAGAAACATTTAATTATTTACTACGAAAAAATAGCAAATTATTATCAAGATACGCTAAACAATTACTTTTATGACAAGAGCATTGTTTCCAAGCACTTTTAAATCATTTTAAAATACTGCACATAATTTAATATTTACAGAAGGTACAGCTGATTACGTTAAACAAGAAAAAAATGTATTGAATATTTAACACCAGAGCACTTATTTTCAAAGTAATCGGCGAAATATTGATAATCTCATTTTTCTAATTTTTGTTTTCTTGAACAAATCCACCTCACTTAGCTAGCACACAGACCAGACCGAATTTACGAAACACTGATAAACAACAACAACAACACTTTGTAACCTTACGCGTTATAAAGGAGACGCAGGATATAGTTCCTTCAGAGGAATAAAAATAGGACATTATACCTCTGATTTCCACGGTATGTAACTTTGTTTTCTGATTAAAGAAGATCTTTAAAGCCACCATGAATGAAATAAACTACTACAAAGTACAAAATTATCGTTTCGTTTGGGTTTGATAACATGTGATATATCAAAATTGAGAAAGCATGGGTTCATTTTTGATCCAAACATACTCAATTCGGTATGAGTACATCGATTTACTCATTTTTGAGTATTTCATTTTTTTCAGTGTATTTGGATGTGTTACAGATATGGATAATAGCATAATATGATATACAGGGTGATTAAAAAAAAAACGTTTACAAAATGACATGGCAAATCAGGCATACAGCAAGGATAAAAAAAATCACATAGGAACATAGGGTCGCAAACCACAGTCGCAAATACAGGGTTGTTTCATCCTAACTGAACCCGGGTCGACAGTCATAATTTCGAGAAAAATAAAAACATTGTAATGAAAATGCAACGCTATGTATCTTGTTTAGTGTGAAATGTGATAACATGACGAAAAGATCTGGAAAAACATGTTGCTCAAGCAATCGATGATACCGTATGAATTGATAATCACAGTCCTAAATGTGGGGCGTCCCATGCATATTGCTGGCGCGTTGTAATTCTACCACTTTTGTTTGGTGTTATCACATTTACAACAAAGGTGAGAATGTCTGTTAATTTTTTTATTAAAATACACATCAGTTTTCTGAAAGTTATGACCGTCAACCCAAATTGAGTTAGGTGAAACACCCTGTATTTCCGACTAAATAAGTGGTTTTCGACCCCATGTTCCTATGTGATTTTCTATCCTTATTGTATGCCTGATTTGCCATGTCATTATGTAAACGTTTTTTTAATCACTCTGTAGATACGGGATCAGTAACTAACATCGTACTTTTAAATGTCTGGAGTGAAACGGAATGTCTTTTCAATGTTGTTACGTAACTAAGGGTTGTTTGTTACCTACATGGGACATTATAAAGATGCGAACACAACGTTAAATTACCTTTTGCCTTGTGGTCAAATATTATTTTTCTATTGCTATTTACAACAAAATAACTAACATTTGAATTATCCTATATATCAAAAGCTTAATGACACATTTTGCATCTCGAAGGTTTACTTTTTACTTAAGTCTTGTAATCGTTTTAAGAATCGAAAAAATTTTTTTGACGGATTTACACGTTTCAGACACCGGAGATTCCGAAAAACATATTTTTAGAAAAAAAAAAAATGTCCGTCCGTCTGTATGTCTGTGTGTCTGTAATTGCTCTATCTCCCGAACAAATTGAGATAGAGACTTGAAATTCGGTGTGTACTTAGGGAGTAATAATGGAAAGAAGCCTATTGAATATCAGTAACCTCGATTAACCGGAACTATTTTTTTGGACTCTTGAAATATTCGTTCTGATAAAAGGTATACAAAAATTTTCGAAATTGTTTATTTGAAGGAGTGAATATAAAAGACAATAAAAAACCATAAATTTTGCATCATGAATGAACTCGATCGAATAATTAGTTGCCGAGATATTTGTAATTCTATTTTTCACACTCTTCGATTTTTCATGACCCCGCATTTCATTCAAATTTCATTTCAAAGATATATTTTAATTGGAAATGAGACGCTTAATTCGACACAGCAAACTGTTAGTTAATAGGATTATAATTTTTCGAGTTATAAGTATGCTTCTTTTACGCAATTCGGTACTACTCGATTATCCCGCCGACCACATAACTATCGCCAAACTATAAGATTAAATGCCAATAATGGCTTATTGTAAATGTTAAGCATTTAATGCCTCTCCATACGTATAAGGGGGCTTACCATAGGGGGGGGGGACCCTGTTCTGTCGCCAAATACCGCCAAGTTTGTCGCCAACTTGGTGGTATATCGCCAAATTTGACGGCCAAAATGAGTCGCCGAAAGTGACGCCAAATTGGCGTTATCTCTAATATTTCACCAAATTCCTATAGACTTCCATTGTAAACCAATAACGTTTACTTGCTTACAGAAAATCAACAAATTGAGATATTTTAATGCAACAAAAAGAAATATTAGCTTAAGGGGTTATATTAATTATATTTAAGGAAGTCCAAATAAATTAAATTATGAATAAAAGTAACATGGTACAATGCTTAGCAAATATCACATGTTTTATTTTCATATTTTATATTATCTATATCCATGATGGGTAAGTATTACGGTGGACCCCAACGACTAGTTCAATTCGTACTATTAGTTCACACTCTCCCTATATTTATTTATTTATATATCTTGTTCAAATTTTCAATCGTTAATAAAATACTTATTATTCATTCTATCAAGTTGAAATATTTTTTTTTAACTTGTACTGGATGACAATTGATGTTAATACAGATTTTTCAAATATAAATTCATTAATTAAATTTTAATTAATTAATTTTAGTTTTATATGGGAGAGAAAATGGCGGCCATTGGTTATTGGACAGCATTTAATGCATCTTCATATCTATAAGGGGGGTTACCATAGGGGGGACACTGTTCTGTCACCAACTTGGCGATATATTGCCAAATTTGGCGACCAAAATGAGTCGTCAAAAGTTATGCCAACTTGGCGATATCTCTAATATTTCGCCATATTCCAATAGACTTCCATTGTAAACCTACGTGCTTATAGAAAATCACCAAATTGACATATTTTAATGCAACAAAAACTAATATTAGCTTAAGGGATTATATTAAATTTTTCTTTGATGACCTAAGTAGGAATTGACTTTAAAAACAAAATTTTTATATTACTTATTAGGTATTATTTCACTGGATTAATGCTAGATAGTGTTTATTTTACTTCAATCACTGATAACACCGTTTACTACACACCGACTACTGCAACGAAAAGTTTAGATAAAAACAATGATCATGCTCACAAACTTTTTTAAAAGCTAGAAATTATTTTCTAATAGGATTGTTGATTTTAACGCATTCTTTTGTGGGTGGTAGAGTGCTGGGGAGGTGATGGAAAAATATCTTTATCCAAAATAAATATACCAAGAAAATACTGTCTCGTGAATGACCGTAACCACAACTGAGCTGATAGATATCTTACATCTAACACTGCAGATTCTATTATTGGAGTGGATCAACAATAATTCTTTTCTATCACATTTTCTATCTACTTTTATAGCGCAGAAGACTATTTAGTTGAATACCCTAATCCCTGTAAACAGTTGTCTGCATCTTATTTTATTTTATTACTCAATGCATTTTGGTTTTCGAAATAGAAATGGATTCTATAAATATAGAGGGTGGGAGGAACGAAACATTGTATTTCTTGGAATTCACCAGGGACCCAAAACAACAGATGACCTGTTGACTTTGATTTAAAAGTCTTTGAGTGTTATGCTCTGTTTATTTGATTCTCCACATTAGAAGCAGAGAAAAAATTGATCTTTTTTCCCCCTCATCGAGCTAAGCAGATTGCTGACATGTTTTCAAATCTTTCCCCCTCAAATCATAAATATATATTACTATACTCTCTCAATTTAATACTACAGGCAATTTCAAAATTATTGTCTAGATTGCCTGATTAGAAATGACAAATAACTTCATTGTAAGCAACGATAGAAAGAAATTGAATAGGAAGGGAAGTTCTTCTAGAACATTATTCTTCCAGAACACACATAGATCTGACTTGTGTGCTTGACATCAGGTGTCCGCTTATAAGTCATCGTCAATATACAAGGACGAGATAGCCACAAGGAAATTTACAACACCAGAGAATTACAACCGGGAACTCCACAAAGCGTGTGCAACGGAGCCACCGAGAGTCGAATCCGCAGCCGACCTACGCTCTCAAACGATTAGCGGTGTGGTACCTTAACCACTCAGCGACGTTGGGCTCAGGAAAGGAAATTCAAAGTTATGATTTGCGTATTTTGTGATTATATATCGTTTGTGACGTTTATCGGTCCACACAGAATCATTTAAAATTAAGGTTTTCTGTGCGATTTCTAAAGGAAAGTTGTGCGATCATTTTCTTTTCTCGAAGGGTGGGGTGCCTCTATATGAGATTTTCACTGGTGCGACGAGCAAATTTTTGCGTTAAACTGATCACGGCAATATCGACTTTCCTGTATGTTTGAGATACCATTGCAATGAGGTTCCTACATCTGGTAATTTTTTTTAAATTGATTTCATGGGTTCGAAGCGCTCATAAATGCGTTTCAGTGATTGAGGTATTAGCTAATGTTACGGATATTTTAGATTCTTTTACAATAAGATATTTCTTACATTTTTTTTTCTCTGGAGGCTCTGGTTTAAATTCATAACCTCTCTTTCTAGGACGATTGATTGACCTATTTTGAAATCAGGGCTATTGGGCTATTTTTTTAAACACTTTTCAACTTTGTTGGAAAGTGTTTATGCATTCGGTTTGTTAACACTTTCCAACACAGTTGAAAAGTGTTTATGCATTCGGTTTGGTTGTCCGTCAGTCCACGCTCTAACTCCCGTAAATATACTCGGATTTTCATGAAATTGATAAAGGTTATTTAGGGTCACCAAAGCATGTTTGGTATTGTATATGAAGTAAGTAGGATTAATAGTTCAATTACAGGGGCACTTAAAAGTATTCCATTACATTATGGTATATGGGGAAAATAGTTTGTAGAGTATTTTAATGACATTATACTATTTAAAATGCATTGAAACTGGTATAAATCACTCAATTTCACTACGATCATGTTTGAACAGGGCATTGATGGCATTTTTTATTCATTTACAGGGACACACAAAAGAAATCGGTTACAGTACTGTCTTTGGGTAATAATTGATGGAGTGTACGGTTTAAAATTCGGTATGCGCTTTTAAATTTAATTAATTTTTTGTATGTTACTCGTCATATATAAATTCTATACCTGATATACAAGGCTGCACAAAAGTATTCACGGACCATTCTCCTTATTAGAGGAAATTGCTGAAAGGGAATTTTCAACTGAAGTATATGTATTTCTTAAGTGAACTAAATTTTGGCATGCATGTAGTTAATAAATTCAAATCTATATATCATATACAGGGCTGCTGAAAAAATTCGCATAATTTTCCGATTGTAGATGGGAACAGCTGATATTGGGTTTTGAAATGCGTTATGCGTTTCCATATGGTTGAATTAGACATAATATTTTATTTTTTTAAATGGTGCAGTTGTATTACATTATTCTGAATGTGTTGGAAAGTGTTTCATAATCTATACTTGATGCATGATTTTTTATTTCTTGTTTTTTTTAACAAAGAGGGAGTTAATGCCTGAACAACAGACTTTTACCGTTCATTTTACATCAGCCAGTGATAACACCAATTATTTCAGTATGCGATGATCATAGTCGAACAAAAGCAATGATCATAGTCGTACATTATTTTAAAAGCTAAAAATTACCAGAAGTGTTATTAATTTCCACAAAAGATTTTTGTGAAAAAAGCATTGATACAAAATAACAGATTAAAAACGCCAAAATAATTATACCTTTTGAATGAAAGTAAACGCAACTGAATTAATAATCAATTTCCATTTAACAGCATTTTAATATTGGAGTGTACCAACAAAAACACTTTATCTTTATTTCATCAATTATTATCAACCTTTATAACACATAACGTTCCACCATTCAGTTGAATACGCTATTCTTTTCAAAGAGCTCTTCCTATTTTATTTTACGTTATTACGTAATGCATTTTTGATTTCGGATACGAAATGGATGCTGTAAAGACCGAGGGTGGGGTAAGCGAAATGTTCTATTTCTTGGAATTCTCAAGAGAGCCGGAACAACAGATGATCTATTGACTTGGCCTAAAAAGTCTTTGAATGTTATGCTGCGTTTGTTTGATCATCCATGGTGGGTTTAAGCAGAGAGAAAAATGTTGATCTACTTTTTTTTCTCACCCTGTTAGGCAGATATATATTCAAACCTTTTAAACTGAAATCAAACATACATATCAATCCCTCCTCCGATAGGGGAATTTTTAAAATTGCATTTTAAGGTACCGGGTGTCCTGAAAGGAGCTGGCTGATTTTAAAATTCAATAAATTGGAAATGGTGACAAATATTAAAAAAATTCCTGCAGGAGAGATATGTAAGATGTCAGGAGTTTTTTACTGCGATTCTCAATTTTAGTTTAAAATAGCAGCAATAGATTGGAGCTGCAAGCAATCATAGATTAAGGACCAAGATGGGACATTTACGGCAAAATCTGTAATGGCAACAGTACTAGCGTCACTACCGACAAGGGGGAAGAATTAACAAGCCTCCGAAATTTACCTATGTTAAAGAAATATGTTTACCCTCTATGCTTTGAATATATATTCTTTCCTAAAACGAAGCAGGTGTCAGATGATATTCTATTCATGCTTGCTTTATTTATTTAGCTGCTTTTTTTATCGTACTTGTATTGGTCACCTTTAACTTTCAAAATGATAATTAGAGTAATAATATAAAAGAAAACCCTAGAAAATTCTGCTAATAACGTAAAAATGTAAGTTTATGAGATTAAATTGTAAAAATTCAAATTCAGGTATTGTGTTAATTTATTCATATCGAATAAAACTTTATTGAGTGTAATGTCAGTACCTCTATTTATTTTTAACTGTTAGATTTATATAATTCTAAAAATTTGTCGAAATGAATTTTTCCCATCTGTAATTTTATTATTATTTCTTATATGTTAATATTATAAATATTGTTGAATTGATAGTACTTTATTTACATTAAAAACAATATTTTTATTTTATCTGTAAGAAAGTGAAAATGCGTAAATTTTAAAAGATTATTGTAACGATTGTTTAATACGTTAAACTTCATAAATTAATAAAACATCGGCTATAAAACTTTTCCTACCGAATAGGAATATTTATGAAATTTTCTGGGATTTCTAGAGTGCAATACTTCGTATATTTTTATGTTACACCATTACTTTATGTAGCTTTAAATCCAATGGTATCATATTTACTTCATATATAGCATTCAAGACGAAATTTTCACCCTGTTTTTCGTTGCATTTATATCGTTCACTCATCATGTAAGGAAAAAAAATAAGCATATATCCGTGCATGAACATAGAATAGATATTAGACATATAAAATAGAATATCTATTCTGTGTTCACGTATCGGTGTAAGATTCTATTGAAAACGTAAACATGAAACATTAAAAAAAGAAAGATCACAATAAGGTAGATGCTCAATGATAAAAATTTTACAAGGATGGGGAGTTCTTTCCCCATTGTCACTAAAGGCGCTACCATCGCAATCGCATCACCATTACGCTCTATGGAAGTGTCCCATCTTGAATGTTAATCTATGCAAGCAATAGGCTTAAAATCGATGCCAGATTTTTGACCTCTCTTTTTTCTCAGTATTGATGCGAAAAAAGAGGTTAAATATATGGAGTGGTTCCCAGACGCCAATGCAACTTTGATCTTTAGAGCCCACTCCATATATTTAACATCCTTCTTTCGCATCTATACTGAGAAAAAAGAAAGGTAAAAAATAGGCCTGATTTAGGGCCTATTGATTGAAGCGCCAGCTATCGCTGCTACTTTAAACTAAAATGCGATTTCGACCGCGGCGCCTTTAGTGACAATGAGAAGAAACTTGCCATCCTTGTAATATTTTTGTTATTGGGCATCTACCTTATTGTGATCTTTCTTTTCTTAATGTTGCATGTTTAAGTTTTCAACAGAATCTTACACTGATACATGAATATAGAATAGATATTCTATTTTATATATCTAATATCTATTCTATGTTCATGCACAGATATATATATATATATATATATATATATATATATATATATATATATATATTTTGTACATGATGAGTGAACGATTTAAGTGCAACGAAAAACAAGTTGAAAATTTTGTTTTGAGTGTTATATATCAAATAAATATGATATGACTGGATTTAAAGCTACATAAAGTAATGGTGTAATATAAAAATATATGAAATATTGCACTCTAAAAGTCTCAGAAAAATTCATAAACGTTCCCATTTGGCAGGAAAATTTTTATAGCCGATGTTTAATTAATTTACGAAGTTTAATATATTAAACAATCGCCATAATAATCTTTTAAAAATTACGCATTTTACCTTTCTTACAGATAAAATAAAAATATTGCTTTTAATGTAAATAACGTACAATCAATTCAATAATATTTATAATATTTACATATAAGAAATAATAATAAAATTACAGATGGGGAAAAATTCCTTTTTTCAAATTTTTAGAATTATATAAATCTAAAAGTTAAAAATAAATATACTGATATTACACTCGATGAAATATTATTCGATGTGAATAAATTAACACAATATCTGAATTTGGTTTTTTACAATTTAATCTCGTAAACTTACGCATTTACGTTCTTATCAGAATTTTCAGGGAGTTTTCTTTTATATTATTATTATTATTATTATTATTATTATTATTATTATTATTATTATTATTATTATTATTATTCAAGTTAAAGGTGAACGATACAAGTGTGATAAAAAAAGCAGCTAAATAAGTAAATCATAAATAAAATATCGTATGCCTCTGCTTCGTTTTAGGAAAGAATAGATACTCAAAAGATAGAGCGTAAACATATTTCTTCAACATAGGTAAATTTTGGAGGCTTGTTAATTTTTCCCCCTTGTCAGTAGTGAGACTGTTGCCATGACAGATTTTGCCTTAAGTATCCTATCTTGTATGTTAATCTATGAAAAACACTAGCTTAGCGGTAACAGCATTCTGACCATATCTGTTGTTCCAAACATCCTCTCGACCAATCACATTTTATTATCGCAATGTCTGTACTGTGATCTATAAAGGTCCTTTATCGATATATATAAATGTATTTTTTTCATATAAATAAAAGAACTTTTTAGATATATATAAAGATACTTTACAGATAAACATAATTTGAACAAATACACATTTAAAAAATTAATACACCACATATGAAACATATATGTGTATCCTGCAACAAAATCGAAACAGGAATAATAAAAAAAGCTCATTTTGCATATTGCAGATCTCTGCATCGAATTTGTTCAATGAAATGTCTAGATTTCGATAGCTGTCAGAGAAAAATGGCGTCATTTGCACATATTTGATAGAATTTATCCAACGCCTTTCAGAATATCATATTTTTTTGCTAGCATAAATTTTTCACGTCACGATGATGAATTTCTTTCTTTTCTATGGCAACCGTCCATATTTGTAGACGTCATTTTCCTTGTAAAAGTAAGTCGATCACGTTCAGAACGCTTTTTAAAATATAATACCACAATATAAACCTCGATAGTTTGGCAGCGTTGTCAGGATATTAATGGTTATTCGAAAGTGATGTGGGAAATGCAGAATAAAGATGTGGCTTTCATGTAATATTTGAAAAGCATGAATATGTCAAAAGTTTAGAATACATCGAAATGGGGGATTTTTCTTTTCTCTGCGGTGTTTTCTTTTATATTAAAATATTTGTTTGATAATATTTAAATTAAGATATATCCATTTTTTATTTAAAATCAATTTAAAATGTTAGGGTGTATTAAATTTCTTAAAATCTGTTGTAATAATAATAATAATCATAGTAATAATAATAATTATAGTAATAATAATAATAAGAATCATAATAATTATAGTAATAATAATAATAATAATCATTGTAATAATAATAATGATAATAAATAATGAAAAGCTGTTCAGAAAACATAAATGTATTTAGAAACTGAATGTAAAGAAATTTCTGAATTCGAACCAACTTAGCACCGAATATGCTGTTTCTAAATCACAATGCACAGATGTTTTAATCTACGTATAATTTTAGCTACATTGTGTGGGAGAATATGATATTATGCATATTTGTTTCTCAGGTTTTTAAAAATAAAGAACGTTTTTCGAAATCGTAGGTATCTCGGAAGCGTTCATTATATATTTCATAAGTGGTCATAATACACTGGTTATCAAAAATTAAGGAAAAGTCACAAAATGCTAATTTTCAAATACGCGAACACTCAAAAGGAAATAATATAATTCGAGTAACTATCTCTACTACACAGCTAGCCCATATAACATCTCATTCATGTCACACATGGTCACAAGTATCACAGACACTACGGTGAAGCAAAAAAAAATAGGAAATTCTACACATCTCATTATGAGTCTCAAATGATCACTATATGTGACTCCACTGAGAAGTCAATGTGACTGCTGCTTTGTGACGAGTCACCAGGTGACTTTACAATGTAGTTAAATTGTGACTCTCATGTGACTGTCATTTTGAGACTCAATTTCGTAGTCATCATGAACGTTGCATTATGATAAGTCACCAAATAATATCTTATTATAGTCACATTGAGACTTTTCCCAAAAGAGCACAATGGTGACTTCACAGTAGTCTTATGTCACCTGAAAGTCATCATGTGACTTTAATGTGACATTATTTGATAACTTATCACAATGCAGCGTTCACGATGACTTTGAAATTGAGTCTACAAATGACAGTCACATGAGAGTCACAATGTAACTACATTGTAAAGTCACATGGTGACTCGTCCCAAAGCAGCAGTCACAGTGAATTCTCAGTGTAGTCACAAATAGTGATCATTTGAGACTCATAATGAGATGTATGGAATTTCCTATTTTTTTGCTTCACCGTAGTGACTGTGACATTTGTGACAATGTGTGACATGAATGAGATGTTATATGGACTAGCTGTGTTGTAAAGATAGTAATTACTTGAATTATATAATTTCCTTTTGAGTGTTCGCGTATTTGAAAATTAGCTTTTTGTGACTTTTCCTTAATTTTTGATAACCAGTGTATAATTTCACAGTTTAAGGTTCATTTATATATTTTTTACACTGAAATCCGACCCAAAACAAAGCAAAAAAACAGTCATTGGCTCGAATACCACAAAAAAATTTTCGTTGACCCGAAACTCGATGCAATTATAATTTCTAATATTAATTTTCCTCTTATGCAAAAAAAATGGACACACACACAATATATACAGGGTGTCCATAATTAAACGACCCAACTTTAAATTTGTCTACAGACGAAACTATTGGTCAGAAAGTTGTGAAATTTTGTGACGGACATAATAAAGAAATGGGAATTTGTTTGAGCGAAAAAAAATTTTAGTATAAAATTTCGCTACCAGAGGGCGTTTTTCAATGAATTACACTTAAAAAAAAGTTTTTACACTTTATTTTCTTTCAGATTAAATAAGACAAATATACAGACTGCCCCCTGACATAAATAAAGCGTAAAAACCTCAAAATTATTGGTGTTCGAAAGGAACGAACCGTACAATCTCTGTAAGATTAATCCACTTACGACAGCCGCCATTTTTTTCTCAGAGCTCAGGCCTAGTATTCAGTGGGTGGTGGCTAAATGTGTAATCTATTTAAAAACGCTCTCTGGTGGCAAAATTTTGAACTAATTTTTTTTCCCTCAAACAAATTCCCATTCCTTCATTATGTCCGTCACAAAATTTCACAATTTTCTGACCAATAGTTTCGTATGTACACAACTTTAAAGTAGGGTCGTTTAGTTATGGACACCCTGTATAGTATATATTCATTTATATTCAAATGTATAGTTTTCATCCTAATCAATATTGTGGACTTCATCTTCAAAAAATGAGTTGCCAAATCCGACCTGCAATGTCAAAACGCAACATAAAACTGACCCGCAACGAAAGAAATAGATTTTAAGGTTTCCGACCCGATCCACGGATCGCGTCGGGTTCGGCCACATAATGAAGGAGGAATCTAATGCACATTCATTTTAAATTCCATTGTTGCCATTATTGTCTTTCCATTGTTTTCCTAAATATTTAAGTATCTATTTTGATTATTCTATTAATTCTGAACACAGTGCAAAAAACATCATAAAAATATTTGCATTTTTAACGGAGTTATAAGCATTTATGTAACAATTACTTTCAAAGTCGCACCCATTTAATTGCAACTGCAAATCGCGTTTTCTCAAAACTTGATTTTTGACGACTATCCGTAAGATTAAAAAAAAAAAAAAAAAAAAAAAAAAACAAAGAAAAAAAAAACTATTTGATGGAATGGCTTAAGGGGTTTCAAAGCTCTTAAAATTGGAAAAAATGAAAAAAAAAAAGACCATTTTCAACATTTAATATCTTAAAATCGAATAGATTTTAAGACACAATTTTAATTGGAATAAAATATATATGTATATTCTTTCATTTCATGTATTTAAAAAATTATAAGATGCAGAATTAGCATTTACAGGGGGCTCCAAACTGCTAAGACATTTGACGAGCAAAAAATCGGCATAACAGCTTACGCGCACGATTACAAAATAAGTGTTGCAACTAGAATGAAAATTTTGGTACCTACTTATACTTCAGATTATAATAATTACCCTGAATAAATTTGTATTTAAAGCTTTTTTATTTTTTTAATACAAAATTGTATATAGCTAATGCAAAATTAAGAAAATTTCAACAGTATAATCACCTAAAAAAACATTGTTTTGAACAATAAAAAGGAAATTTTAGGTTCAGTTTATACAGACTAACATAAAACATATGTTTTGAAAATTTCATGAAAAAATATTCATAAGTTTTTGAGATATCGTGCGCGTTATGCCCCAAAACGTCATTTGGAGAAAAATGGCTTCAAAGTTTCCGAAACGATGCTTCAGCTATTGAACTTGTATAAATGTAAAAGCCGTAACTTCTGTTCTAATAGCAATTTCAAGGAAACAATTATATCAAAATGTTCAGAAAAAATAGGAGTTTAACATCTAAAAAAAATTAAAATTTCGAAAATTTTAAAGCTTTAAGAGTCCTGAGACCCCTTAAAATTTGTTTTGCATGCATATGACATCATTATCTATAGAATGAATTTATATATTTTAGATGTCGATTAACGTCAAGATATCTTACAGATGGTGATGTGACACCTAATTTTTTTTCAAAAATTGTGTTATATAAATTTTACTATATTTTTTTATTTTATTGCATTGAAATGTTTCATTTTATAATTTTATAAGGCTACAAACATACCTTTAAAATATCAAAAAATTTAAATTAGTTACATTGAATACTTGTGTTTTTATATAGATTCGAAGCGAGAGCTCTGTTTACATGTTTTTCGGTATCAATAAAGCCCTGAGCTCCCTCAAAAAAATGTATGCGCGATACGTCGGTAATTTTACAAACTTAAAGGAATACCGTGTACCTTAGCACTAAACTTAAAGTTAGTGACGATTACTCAATTTTTATAAAAGTTACAGCCCATACAGTCAAAATAAACATAAAAAACCAGGCAAATAAACTAACATATAATTTTTAGATTCTAATGCAATAGACACGGGGCCCATCAGCAGAACGAGATATTCCCAAAAGATTTTTTTTTAAAGTAAAACTATCTGTTCAAAACCAAACCACATACTTATAATCTGTGGTTATACGCATGAATCGGTCAAGTGCAAGTTTTACTCGCGCATAAAAGGTTCCGTACAGCAAAGACCTTGTACAAAGTTTAAAGTTGTCCCAAGCGCGCTTTCAAAGGAGGTCGCAAAGTTGCAGCGCCGCCTTTGTCTGTGCCATTGTTTTCTAGATATATTTTTAATTAATATCTCGGCTAATTACCGATAAATTATTTCGAAAATCCGTACCAACAATTCTATGATGATTCCACGACAACAGGATCTCGAGCGACCCTCAATTTTGCAAAAAATGTTTGTGAATGACTATAATAATCTACAAATATGTAAGTTAATAACCTTTATAACTCTGGCGAGTTTGAATTTTTAACGTTAAATAGTTTTCGAGAAAAATGGCCGTGACAGACGGACAGACAGACACACGAAGTGATTTCATAATGGTTCCGTTTTCACTTTTTAAGTACGGAACCCTAAAAAACAAACAAATATATAAACACATTGTTTAAGCTATTTCGTTGGAAGTCGGTTAAAAATATTATGATTATTAGATTTTCTTTAATGTTTTTTTCTTTCACATGTAACAGGTTTGCATCTTACCATAACACAATATTATCTAATGTAATTAGTTAAATGCATTTGCGTGATATGAAAATCTTATTAGACCTTGGCAATGGTTCAGCAAATGGTCTCCTATCATTAGAGTAGATTTGAAAAGAAATGATGATTGATGGATATTTAGGCAAAGTAATTTTGT
Organism: Maratus speciosus; assembly: GCA_963932465.1. Lineage (NCBI taxonomy): Eukaryota > Metazoa > Arthropoda > Arachnida > Araneae > Salticidae > Maratus > Maratus speciosus. The sequence continues at coordinate 272,371,014 of OZ010797.1, forward strand.
AATAAATATTGATAAATATTTATTTTGTACTCCATTCAAGTTTTTACTGCTTCAAGTAATTACTTAAAATATTGACAAGAAAGAAAAAGCATGCGTCAAATATAGATTATCAAACACTTTCCAACACATCCAGAGTACGTAAAAAAAAAAAAAAAAAAAACTTAATCGTTTAATAAGGTGAAAGATATCTAGGTAAACAATTTGGAAAACCCAATTCCTAAATTTCGACTATAGTGGGAAAAATATTCGAATTCTTTTGTACAGCCCTGTATATTACCAATAGATTTGTAAATATATGTACCACATAGTGTGCAAACATTTAGTTAGGAAATATATAACGCAGTTGACATTTACCCTTTAGCAATTTCCGTCAATAAGCGGAAATTTAAGGGAATTTTCTTGTGCAGCCCTGTATATGATCTGTAGAATTTATACACATCAAGAAATATGAAAAAAAATAGTGACATTTAAAAACGCATGCTACAATTGAAAACGTATTTCCAGCAATTATTGCTCATAGAAAGTACTGTATCCGAATTATTTTTTGTGTCCGTATAATTAAACGATAAATGCTATCGAAACTGTATAGTGCATCTGTGTGATGTTCATCAATTTAAATCTATTTGAAATAGTGTAACATAATTAAAATACGCTGTAAACGATTT